>JADLZN010005001.1:237500-374108 GCA_018155175.1 Sinocyclocheilus anophthalmus
TATATAATATATATGGATATATATATAGAGTATCACACCACACACAACCAACACCACACTTCACCACACACCACACACACACATATATTATAGATAATAATTCGTGTTACTATCACTCTTTAAATATAAGATATATATATTTAGTCTTTACTATCACTTTTTTTTTATCAATTTAACACATCCTTGATGAGTAAAAGTATTAATTTATTCAGAAAATGAAAGAAAAAAATTACTGAACACAGGTGTATATTATTCTTAGTGTGAAGAACATTTTAATAATCCACCTTTAATAATCAACTTTTTAGAGAATCTAAAGATTCCATGGATGTTAAAAGTTCTGTATGGAACCATAGATGCCAATAAAGAAAAAGAGGGGATCATCACCAAAAAAAATACAAATGGATCAAGATCTTGATCTTGCACTAAATACAGTACTTACGGCTACAGTATATATTTGGACTAAGTACCTGAGGTGAAGTTGAGTGGATAAGTGACATTCTCTGCAGTTGTCTTACTCAACAGGTTTTCTCCAGCCACCAGCACCGTGAGCAGCTGAAATCCCAGGCATGTTCCCCAGATGGGGAAGTATTCACCCTCATCATTCGCCTGAGACGGCACAAAAACAACTCTTGATAAGACTGTCAGCAATGTCTTGCAGTGTCTTTCGGTTTATTTCCTTTCAGGGCTGTGCTACGAAAAAAAAAATCAGTCTGTGCGATGAATAAATTGCAAAGTGTGTGAGCCTGTTTACAAACCTGTTGTCAAACCAAGAGAACATTTAATGACGTTTTTAGTCCAAATTCACTTCATGACATCAGTCGAGTGTTTGAAATAACTTCTTTTTGTGATCTGACATGATTTCATATCAGAGATTCACACTGAATATAAATATACTAAAAACGCCTCTGAGCTTAGTATTTTGTTTACTGTTTTTGTATTGTCTAATATTAGAACATTATGTTTCTGTTTAAGTGATGAAGTGCACCTACTTGTGGTGGTGGTGTGCTACAACTGTTTGGCCTGTTGCTACAAAACTTTCAACCTCTGTAGCTCCAGTGCTATGTGAAAAAAAAGTTAACATACAGCCCTGCCTTTCTTTTTAGTTTCTAAAATATTTACAGTAATGGTACAGTATATGATCATGTCTAACTGTTCCGTTAAATCGCAATATCCTAGAACAGTATGTTGATGATACAAAATGGCATTTCATTAACAACAAGGAGCATCTTACATTCACTTACAGATGCAGCATATACTGTAATTCACCTACCTTAAGGGCAAGTCTAAAGTAAATCCCAGCGGTGTGAGCGAAGTCAGATGTCTCCAGATTCACAGAGCCTCCGATGAGAAGAAGACTGAATGAGAGAAAGGACGGAATTATTTATTAAATTAATTATGTATTAATTTTTATGGAATATTATTGTATTAATGTGAATCACAGCTTTTGTTTACTTTCGGTACGCTTCATTCAAACATGTACGTGGGGTGTAAAATCAGGTTTGCACAGATAAATATTTATAAACCGGTAGAACTGATAAAAATCTAGGTTACAGCAATCATGTGTTCAGTGCTTTGATAGATAATGCCCAACAACATGTTCTAACGGCTTAAAAAATGAAAAGATCATTTAAGGTCATCATAACAATCTGTGTGTGACGGACTTGTTCAAGTAATGACAACACCTCATAATCTATAGAGTCTGTTAGTTTGAGAATACTGTGAGAAAGATGGAGAACATACCCATTTATTGACCTGAAGATTTTTTCATGCTCTGCAAAACTCTGGTTTAGCCTGTAAAAAAATAGAAATTCTGATTCTCTTGAAGCGTACGGTTGTTATTATTGATGTGACTCTTGTGAATCGGTTTCTTTTAATGACTCAGTCACACCAGCTGGTATATTCACACTTGTAAATAACATGATTGACTCTGAGGGAAAAACTGCAGGGTTGTTTGTACATTCGGCAGTACATCAAGTAATTATATTAAGACAATAGAAGTATTTATGAAATTAAGGTACCCAAGATCTTCTTAAGTGGGTCAAAAAGCACTCTTATAAGTTCAACTAATTGTATTTAAAGGATTAGTTCACTTCCAAAATAAAAATTCCCTGATAATTTACTCACCCCATGTCATCCAAGATGTTCATGCTTTTCTGTCTTCAGTCGCAAAGAAATTAAGTTTTTTGAGGATTTTTCTCCATATAGTGGACTTCAGTGGTGCTCAACGGATTGGAGGTTAAAAATGCAGTTTTTAATGCAGCTTCAAAGGGCTCTACAATATCCCAGCCGAGGAATAGGGGTCTTATCTAACGATATCGGATAATTTTGAAGTTGGAGGAGAAAGTGAGATGGAGTTTTTCGCCCTAGACCGAAGTACACAGATGAAGAACTAACCACATGTGACCTTTCCAACGAGATTAACGCATGAAGTCATAGACGAGCATTTGTGGTTAAAAGTACAGATTTTTATTTGTTTTAGAAATGAAATGATCATTTCACTAGATAAGACCCCTATTCTTCGGCTGGGATCGTGTAGAGCCATTTAAAGCTGCATTGAAACTGAAATTTGGACCTTCAACCCATTGAAGTCCACCATATGGAGAAAAATCCTGGAATGTTTTCCTCAAAAACCTTAACTTCTTTGCAACGGAAGACAGAAAGGCAAACATCTTGGATGACATGGGGTGAGTAAAATATCAGGAATTTTTTATTCTGGAAGTGAACTAATCCTTTAATAAAAAGGTAAACTATAATACATATTCGTTTAATTGTAAATAACATGCAGCGAAGTGTCCTAAAACATTCAAATGTATTAAAGTAAATAGTGTGAATTACATCGCTAATGTCATAGATAGAATAGCACATTGTAACGCAGTGATACAACGTGCCCCATCTGCGCAACTTGAATTTAAAAAAGAGGATTAATGTATTATGATAGTTAGCAAACATCGAAAAAAGATAATCAAAACGATAAATAAACACGATTACCTATTAAATGATAAATAAAAGATTGGAGAGATCTTTAAAATAATAGCAGATGTGTATCATTTTAAATGAGTAATTAAAAAATATCTGAGACTGAAAATTAACTTAAGCAAGAAATCTCATTCTACTCGGTAAAATAAAGATTCACGCGGTAGCTTAAAAAACAGTTGAATTTTATTTGGGGACACTTTTGTCTCTATATAAGGTTGATACCTGGTAACTATACCACACAAGGTGTGTTACAACTTACCCCGCGTTACTTTGTGCCCAGCTCTCCCCCTCTTCTTTTTTTCACAAGGGAATAGTCCGATTAATAGTCGATTAATCGGTTTTTTGAATATGAGTCGGATCTTTAGACTTACCTAATCGGCACAACTCTAGCTCCCCCGGATTCGATGTACTTCACATATGATGAAGGGATGTATGTCTCTCCAAACTTTTTCATATAATCATCAACCTCTTGTGTCAGAATCCCTATAGACAAAGTTTAGCGTGAGTCATATGTGCTCAAAGGTAAGTCACACCTTTAGCGTGTGTTTGTTGTTATAAATATGCTGAAAATAAATTCAGTCTGTTAGCAAAACTAGAATTTAGAGTAATACTTTAGTGCACAACTCCGTCCATCTGTTTGATATATAAGATATGAAGGCATGAGGTTTACCGATAATCGGTCTGTCGTAGTCAGGCGCCGTAGGCGCGTGTAACGGGATGAATCCCTTGAGGAAGCGGGCCGCGAATGAACGCCCAACCGCACAGTGCTACAACACAGGCACACAGGAGCGCACTGAAGCCCATTCTGTCCACACACACCTGTCCACGGCAAGCCAGCTGAGGTTGTGTGCTCCTTCACTCACATGCTTCATATAGTATCTGAACTGAAAGTTATGAGGGAAGTCATTAGATGGGCGGGGTTTGTACTTTTTGGAGGAAGGAAAACAAAGGTTTAGCCTACACCAGTAAATACCGCTCATGCCTGTTTGTTTGGGAAAATACTGTTGTTGGGTGAGTTGGAGAAATTCTGCAGCCGCATTTTCCACACACGAGACCAGAAGTTCCTGATGCTTTTAGGAACTTGTATTTTCCAAAATGTTCACACAATCAGTGTTTATCACGAAGTGTAATGTGAAATATAGAGACATCAGCAATCTTGCCTATTGGCATAAGTTTACAGTCCACAAATGAACCTCAGTAGAAACACAAACGGAAATGATTGTACAATTTAGAAAAACTGTAGGCCTACAGTTAAAATGCATACTTAAAGTCAAAAAATGACTTCTCATTTGCATGTTTTGTGCAAACAATTTGAACAAGTTTTATTTGGAAATAAGCCAGATAAAAGTAAAAAGTGTTGAATTAAGAAAAAGAAGTAGCTTACACTTCAGCAAACTTTTAAAAGAGTAGGCTATTTATTATNTGAACTAATCTTTTAATAAAAAGGTAAACTATAATACATATTCGTTTAATTGTAAATAACATGCAGCGAAGTGTCCTAAAACATTCAAATGTATTAAAGTAAATAGTGTGAATTACATCGCTAATGTCATAGAATAGCACATTGTAATGCAGTTTTACAACGTGCCCCATCTGCGCAACTGTAATTTAAAACCGGTTACTGTCTTCTGATAGTTAGCAAAGCATTAAAAAAATAATCTAACCGGGGATAAATTAAACTTAAACTGATAAATAACAGATTGGAGATTAAAATAATATCAGATTTGTCTCATTTTAAATGATTAATAAAAACAGAGATGAAAAATGTACTTAAGCCAGAAATATAATTTTATTATGGTAAAATAAATGTTCATTGATATCTTCAAAAGATTTTTGAATTTCTCTATATCTTTTTTCTCTATATAATGTTGATATGGTAACTATGCTGTAAATTTGGTTATGCTAGCATGTGTGGAAATATTTAAACCAGGTGTGTTACAACTTACCCCGCGTTACTTTGTGCCCAGCTCTCCCCCTCTTCTTTTTTTCACAAGGGAATAGTCCGATTAATAGTCGATTAATCGGTTTTTTGAATATGAGTCGGATCTTTAGACTTACCTAATCGGCACAACTCTAGCTCCCCCGGATTCGATGTACTTCACATATGATGAAGGGATGTATGTCTCTCCAAACTTTTTCATATAATCATCAACCTCTTGTGTCAGAATCCCTATAGACAAAGTTTAGCGTGAGTCATATGTGCTCAAAGGTAAGTCACACCTTTAGCGTGTGTTTGTTGTTATAAATATGCTGAAAATAAATTCAGTCTGTTAGCAAAACTAGAATTTAGAGTAATACTTTAGTGCACAACTCCGTCCATCTGTTTGATATATAAGATATGAAGGCATGAGGTTTACCGATAATCGGTCTGTCGTAGTCAGGCTCGTTGCTCTGTGTAAACGGAGCGGCGCCGCACAGTGCTACAACACAGGCACACAGGAGCGCACTGAAGCCCATTCTGTCCACACACACCTGTCCACGGCAAGCCAGCTGAGGTTGTGTGCTCCTTCACTCACATGCTTCATATAGTATCTGAACTGAAAGTTATGAGGGAAGTCATTAGATGGGCGGGGTTTGTACTTTTTGGAGGAAGGAAAACAAAGGTTTAGCCTACACCAGTAAATACCTCAACAATTCGACACTCATGCCAGTATTCTGCCTTTTATCGATTCTTGTGGAAGAATAGGCTTGATTTGGTTAGTTTCGAGAAAGCTCTGCGCAGCCCGACAATTTTCCATCACAACTAATACCCAGCAAAGTTTTCCTGATAAGGTCTTTTTAGGAACAATTGCAGATTAACGTATTGTCCCCCCCCACTCCATTGAGCTGCACCCCTACAGTGCCTCTTACGAAGCACATCAGTGGCTTGGTTATCACGAAGTGTAATGTGAAATATAGAGACATCAGCAATCTTGCCTATTGGCATAAGTTTACAGTCCACAAATGAACCTCAGTAGAAACACAAACGGAAATGATTGTACAATTTAGAAAAACTGTAGGCCTACAGTTAAAATGCATACTTAAAGTCAAAAAATGACTTCTCATTTGCATGTTTTGTGCAAACAATTTGAACAAGTTTTATTTGGAAATAAGCCAGATAAAAGTAAAAAGTGTTGAATTAAGAAAAAGAAGTAGCTTACACTTCAGCAAACTTTTAAAAGAGTAGGCTATTTATTATGAAAATGATATACTTTGCAAAAATATGTGAACTAAATTCAACCATTCAGCATTAAACGTCGTATCAACGTTGAAACATTATTTAAATCGTATTTCAGTGTCGATATGCCAGCTGTGCTTATTTTTGCATTTGAATGAAATAAAAATGCATTATAGTTTACATTTATAAATGCAATTAGTTGAACCTAAGAGTGCTTGTAAGTTGAACCATTTGCATTTGATATCAATTTAACTAAACGTGTACATTTCAGATTGCATCTTTCTCTACTGACCTTGTCTCTGTCTTCATGTATGTCTGTGTGTTTGGGGCTGAATCTGAATGTAAGGCAGAGAAAAAGAGAGTCACTGCAGTAGCTATAACAGGACGCCAGCAGGAAATCATTCAGCAGCCTGAAGCACTGGCAGGGATTCCTGCTCAAGCCATAAAATAAAATAATGAGCAGACTATTTATATGTTTCTTCATGAGTTGAATAGATATTTACTGTACAGTCCCTCTGAAACACAAAGGGGGGGAAAAAATCAATGAATAGCCTACATTATTGCACAGTGGGTTTCTATGCAGCGCATTTTCAAGACCCCATCATATATCTTAATATATTCAATAAAATATGAAATTCGCAAGTTGTAAAGAATTGCAGTTAGTGACTCACTGTAGTGCAAGAGTAAAAACACGACTGCTCCAAATTACAGATTTGTTCATTCATATATCTTCTTTCCTTGTATCAAAAACAATGATAGATGGTGGAAATAGATTACTATTTAAATATTATGTTCAAGAATGGTAATGTTATTCCTGCGAGCTGTATTTTCATCATCATTTACCCATCCTTCATTGTCACTGATCCTTCAGAAACTCAATCTCTAATCGCGTGCCATGATGTGTGGTCACTCAAGAAACATTTCTCTTCTTGTCAACGCGAAACAGTTTCTAGTTTTGTGTAAACTGTATCTTTTTTTGTTTTTTTGATCTTGTCTCTGGATGAACACACGAAACTTCAAAGAGCGGTCACAAAGGGAGTGGTGTTGCTATTTCAATTCGTCATGACACTTCTCATAGCACACGAACTGTCCATTTCAGCGCTCTCGTTTTTTAAAGCATCAAAAGCCCGTTGTCCATGTTATGAACATAAGACACACAGTGGCACGTCTACATGTAAAGCAAAACGTGCAGCAGCATCCCCTTTCTTTCACTATCATATTATTATAAACGCACAAGTGTCTGCAGGGACTCCTCCTTAATCACTGACAACAATTATCAAAGACTTGCACTTTTCGTCTGGTTTAAACTTCGTAAGTAGGCCCTCCACCTGCCGACTCATATTCATTCTATTTTATTTAGTGTATAGTTCAACTCCTGCCTTAACCCCTATGAATGTTTATGAATTCAACTGTGAACCGAACAATACACACTTTAGTAACCATAATGAAGCCTCCACCCTGTTGGATGTTACTATATTCGACCATTTAAAAACCCAGGTGATTCGACATATACAAAGATGACTGCACCACATGAAGAACAAAGATGGGTGCCCCTAACTCTGCTTTCAGAAAAACAACAAATTGTTGTCCCAATGCTATTGCCAAATAATCAGGCCTCATAACACGTTCGGGTTTAAGTATATTGGTTACGGGCAGAACACTGGTTCTCCCTAAAGTCCCCTTTCTTCTTTAAAATGTTTTATTATTGAGTATTATATGCTTATATATATATGCAGTTTTTTGGACATCCACACAAAGACCAGTCACTAGTCAGGTGGCCATGCACACAGCATTTGACCACTGAATTTGCAAAAATCCTTTCAGGTTTAAGAAGTGTTTCAACACTGCATCACCTACTGATGAACACATACATTTTTAGTTGAATTATCACTCAGTAGGTTATTTAACCTTGTATTACTAGTCTTTGGAAGGCTTTTGTCTTTCAAACACATTAAAATGCACAAATTCATGTTATTTCTTACATGTAATTCAGGCATGTCATCTTGACAGCATTTCATGTTGCTAATTACAATGAATGGGATATATTTTCTTACTCTTTGTATGTTTATATCAATATGGTACAAGACTATCCTATTCAAATCAATGTGATAAACGAGTTAAGTCATCTAAAAGTAGTCTGATTATATCGTCTAAAATATGTAATGTAATGGATTACGTTCCTAACTACAATTTTTGTCATGTAATCTGCGATCAGTAATGGACTACAATTTAAATAGAAATAGCTATTCATCAGAAAATAGATGTTTTTGATGAATTGTACTATTGATTACATTTAACACTACATTAATAAATTATTAAATTATGGTCCACTAAAGGGACATGGTGATGGAAAAAATATGAGATGAGTCATAAAACATTAGCGAGAAAATGCAAATTCAAATATATTTTTTGTCCATAATATCCAAAAAGCGATGACTGAATATTACTCGGAGGGTAATATTTATGGCACTTTTTATTAACAATGTTTATCTCAATTCCAGATCTTTATAAATGTATTACTTACTGTAACCCACAATATTTACACGTGTAATAGTGTCTCATCTTGAAAAGATGCATAAATTCTTCAAATAAATTTCCTTGAGCATACAGTATAAATACATTTCATTCATTCACTCCGAGTTCTCCGAGATACTGAGACCAGTTCCTACAAAAACACAAATATTAACAGAAAAAGACAATGTAATTCAAACCTAAGAGCAGATAATAAGACATGTATAAGATTAAGATAGATAGTGTATAGATTGCATGTAAAGATTCAGACCAAAATTCCCATGATGAGCCATACTTTGCTTGGTCATGTGCAATTTCATTAGATTGTTTGGCCTTTAGATCTTCACATGCTGTTATAACATCATCACCCCAGCAGTTGGCAGTGATTTCCCACCAAACAACATTTAGGAATTTAGCATTTCATCACTTGCTCAGCAGTGGATCCTCTGCAGTGAATGGGTGCTGTCAGAATGAGAGTCCAAACAGCTGATAAAAGCATCACAATGCGATCCACAAGTAAATTTTCTCTCGTAAACGGTGCTTGATCTATGCATATTTCTCTCCTGATTCAGATGAGACGACTTTTTCACTGGGGAAATAGACTAGAAATAGATTATAGACTCGTATTTTAGCCAGAAACAACAGTTTGATGTTAAAAATGTGTTAATGATGGATTTGTTTCTTACAAACACGCAGCTTTTCATTTCACAAGACATTAACTGATGGACTGGATTAGTGTGGATTACTTGTGATGTTTTTAATCAGCTGTTTGGACCTCACTCTGACGGCACCCATTCACTGAAGAATATTGATTGGTGAGCAATTGATGTAATGCTAAATTTCTACAAATCTGCTCCAATAAGAAACAAACTCATCTACATCTTGGATGGCCTAAGGGTGACATACTGTACTGATGAGCGTAACTGACCTGCAGGAAGGCGCAGGTGGTTCCCAGGGCCACATTCAGGGTGACGTTACCCAGAATAAGCTGCACTTTGCCTGACTTCCTTACAAGCATCTTTCCCACCAAACCCTCCTGTAGATCCTTAAGACAACAGGTGTTCTCCTCTGAGATTCACCTGACACCAAACAAAACCAGGAAAAAAAAAAAAAAAGCATGGCATAGGAAAAATCTGATATGAGTCCGTGGCCTAAACCTAGCCAGCGCCAACCTGAGTCTCGGTCTTCTGCACCATGGTCTGTCCGTCGCTCGACTGCACCTCTGTTTTGGTGGGCCGGACGTCACTGGTGGGCGGCTGGCCTGGCAGACAGTCAGGAAGCTGCATGAAGAGAAGCTCCTCCTCTTTGCAGTGATTCCACACCTCCAGTAAATCAGGCAGCAAATCAGGAAATAAAAAAAAACTAATAATGTCGTATCAGATCCTATTAAAATGACTGGATTTTGCCTGTGAAATTTCGCAGAGCAACTTTAAATGTGACTACACTGTAAGATGTTTGCTAGTTTGTGCCGTTATGAAGTTTAATTAAGTTTCTCGTGCTCTTCACTTCAGCTCCAGTGCTGTCTGTGCTCATCGGCTCAGGATCTGAAGAGTTCTTCCCTGATTTGAGAGTCTCCTCACTAAACTCCTCTTTGAAGACCCATCCAGACACAGCCAGTGGCAGCTGCACAGGACAGCTTCCTCTTTCTCCTCTCAGGTGAGGGTCAGCAAGAAACTACGGCACACAGAACCAAAGGCTTGTGGGTGACTTCTTTTTCTCAGTTAAGCAATTGGCAATATTTGTATTTGAGAGAATCACATAAAAACATGGCACAGGACATAATTCCCTCCAAAACCAAAATGCAAAAAATGAAAATCAAGCCTCTCTTTAAGATGGGTTTTTATGACTCTATCACATTCTACCCCAATGTAAAAGCATCTGGACATTTTACTTTTGATTTTTGTTTTTAAATCTCATTCTTTTCAGTAGTGATTCTCATGAGAATTTTTTAAATTTTTTTGCCGAAATCACCTTGACTAGACCTCGATCACCTATATTATCAGATAGGATAGTATTATAATATTATTATCATTGATCATTATTTTTCTGAAACTAAATGAGTGAGTGCGTGACGTGACATGTGACATAGTATGGTGACCCATACTCAGAATTAATGCTCTGCATTTATCCCCTCCAAAATGCACACACACACAGTGAACACACCCTGAGCGCGTGGGCCAGCTTTTTTTTTTTTGCTGCGGCGGCCGGGGGAGCATTTTTGGGTGTCGTTGCCTTCTCAAGGGCACCTCGTAGTGTATTGAAGGTGGGAGCGAGCTCTGACATTCACTCCCCCCACCTACAATCCCTGAACCCACAACCTTTGGGTTACGAGTCTGACTCTCTAACCATTAGGCCACGACTTCCGTCGTGAAGTAATATAAATGAGACTTTTTGCATTGCGGTAATGAAAATTCAGTTAAAAATATGACTTATTATTATAAAAATCATGTCTCAATGCAATGTTATTGGAACTAAAGTAAGATTTATTTTCTTAATGTAAAATAGAATTAGTAATTTCTCCCTTTTGATTTTAAGGTGAAATAAGACCAGGTAAATGTTCTGCACATGTTTGAGTTAATGAGTTTTTGCTGTTGTTGTTTGTTTCTTTGAAAACATACATTGTCCTTCTCAAGTTTGCGCAGGATTTCTTTAGTCTCCTCTTCGGTCTCTCTCTCCTTTTTGATGTTGATGATGGGTGAAGGGCCACTGTTTGCCGTTTCTTTGGTATCATCATATACACCTAATCAAATAAAACAAACGAAGACAGCGCTGATACGAAAGAAAAGTCACAACAGAAAATACAAATTATATTTAAAGTTAAACAATCTTTCTTAAAAAAAGAAAATAAAGAAAAAAAAAAGTTGCCAATGCCAGACAACACCCCAGATATATACATTAATATTAACTTTCTGATACTGACTGAGCAATATGGCACCCAACCCAAAAGTTAATATTTGGCTTAACATGAACTGATTATTGTATTAGCATTTAAAATCATTTTATAGAGCCTGCACTCACAAACAGAGATTTCGGTCCAATTAAATATCTGATTATGGATTTGCATCATTTTTAAAGATTTTTAATGGAAAGCACAATTATAAAATTCCCTGATAATTCCATTTTTTTCCACAAACATCTAAACCCATTGTAAATACAGACTACCTTTCAAATGTTTTTTTTTTAAGAAAATAAATACTTTTCAAAAAGTAATAGTAATGACATAATGTTCCAAAAAAAATGTATGTTTGTTTCAAATAAATGCTGTTCTTTCGAAATTTCTATTCATCAAAGAATCTTGAAAAAAAAATGTATTACTGTTTCCACAAATATATTAAGCAGCATAACTGTTTTCAGCTTTGATAATAATAAATGTTTCTTGAGCAGCAAATCAGCATATTAGAGTGATTTCTGAAGATCATGTGACACTGAAGACTGCAGTAATGATGATGGAAATTCAGCTTTGATCACAGGAATAAATTACATTTTACATAAAACAGAAAAAATATATTTTAAATAGTAATAATAAGTGCCACCATTCCCTTGCTTTTACTGTATTTTAATAATGATGAGAATAAGAGACTAAAACGTAAACTTAAACAAACGTTTGAACAGTAGTGTATGTACACCTGTGACTTAAAATCAGAATGAATTACCGTCAGTATTTTTGAGCATAATGTCACAGATTTTTGAACAATATTTGAATGTTACGTTGTTTGACAACTGTAAACAACATAAAGTAAGGCTAGTTAACTACAGTATATTATTAGCAGAAGAGCTGTTAATTGTTATTAGTTAAAGCAGGATACATAATCAATTATTATTAATCACTGGGGACATTTGTCTGTCGCTGCTGGAGCATAAAAGCAATAAGCTGTGCGCTACAGTGATTTTACTATGTTTAAAAGGTGTTGTTACGATTAGGCACAACACAAAGCATTACAGCTTTAATGTCATTTAGTGTAACATACTCTGGCTCGAATCACAGTCCTCGGCCAGACGATTTCTCAGATCCTCCTCTAAAGACCTGCTTTACCTTTCCTCTTGGCCATCATCTCTGCAGGTCCCTGCTCAAAGATAGAATGGGACTGGATGACCTCAGGGCGACCTCGGCCCCTCCCTCGGCCGTCCCGCTGCCGACCTCGATCCACATCCTTCTTATCCCGTCTCGTTCCTACATCAGCCTTTAATCTGCGCCAAAGTAAAACAAATAACTGCATCTTCACTTGCAAGTAACGTCGATGCCTTCATTATGTCAACAATGAATTATTGATGATATACTGAGAAATAAATGGTAAACAGACACCAGTTCTAAAAAAGTCTGCCACTTACTCCTCTTTTGATTTTCGACCAATAATATTGGGCGTGAAGTTTTTCTGCAGGACAAATGATAAAAAGACACTTTAAAATGCAGCATAATGCATCTGAAATGTCTTGTATGGCTATAATGTATGGCTTACCTTTTTGACTCCTCCTAACGTGAGGTCTCTGGAGCGCATTGTGGAGAGGCGTCCCGGGGAGATTGAAGCAGGCAGCCGTCGGCCCATCGGTAACCCTCTGGAACCCCCTACATGCGGCGTCCGTGGAGGACCACTGGGGTCACCAGAGCTCTCCATCCTCATTAACAACAACAACAACAAAAGATGTTACCTCAAATGTCATGCTGTAAACTCCATGTGCTCTGAGAAAAACATAAGCAAAACTTTTATATGCAAATGCTTTTTATGAGAGTTTTTGTTAGCAATGCTTTGAATGCAAACTATTTCTGTCCCAGTCCAAAACCGATAATATTATATATAGATATATATATAATATAAAGTTATAGATATAATAATAATATATATAAATAATAATATAATACACTTATGATATATACACACACACACACATCACACACACACACACACTCACACTTCATAAGTTTGGATTCATAATTTGTAAGTCTCTTTCTGCTCATCGAGGCTGCATTTATTTGATCAAATACAGAAAAAACTGTAATTTTGTGAAATATTATTACCGTTTAAAATAATAGTTTTCGATTTTAATTTACTTTAAAATGTAATTTATTTCTGTATTTGCAAAGCTGGATTTTCAGCATCATTACTCCAATCTTAAGTGTCATATAATCCTTCAGAAATCATTATAATGTGCTGATTTATTACAGTTTTGGCTGCTTAATTTATATACTTTTTCAGGATTCTGTGATGAATAAAAAGTTAAAAAGAACAAAATTTATTCAAAATATAAATCTTTTCTAACAGGAACACCACCCATCATTTCGAAAGTTTGGGGTCAGTAATTTTTTTCTTTCTTTTTTTTGAAAGTAATGAATGCTTTTTATTCAGCAAGGATGTGTTAAAGTGAAAAAACGTGATAATAAAGACTTCTATTGTCAGAAAAGATTTCTATTTTAAATAAATACTGTTCTTTTTAACTTTCTATTCATCAAAAAAAATAGATTACCAGCACAACGTTTTCAACATTAATAATAAATCAGCATATTCGAGTGATTTCTGAAGGATCATGTGACACTGAGACTGAAGTAATCGTGTTTGTGGTTATGTTTGGAATCCCCATAACAACCATTAGGATTCCTTTTCGATGGTCCCAGATTGTGATTATGAGAGAAAGACTGTACACGTTGATTGTTGGTCAACGATGAAGACCCGCCACGTTACTCTGAACATTCAGTCGCACATGTGATATGAACAGTAACACATCTGCTTCAGACTCCACACTCACCGAGTGCAGAGACTCCTCCTTACTCCCAAATATAACTCAGTCACTGGCAAAACCGAGAGTTGAACTATGATGAGGATATCTAGTGCATGTTTGTTTAAGGCGGAGTTTTACGCGCAATAACACTTTGACCCGTGTGACACAGTAATGTGATCGGGGAACCTCAACGCTGCACTTCTGTGCACAGATTCTTTTAAAGGCACAACACGGGCGCCCCCCGGTTCCCTCTTAAAAGGGTCATATGTTGCGATTTCAAGTTTTCCTTTCTCTTGGAGTGTTCAAGCTCTTGGTGCATAAAGAAGATCTGTAAAGTTGCAAAGACTAAAGTCTCAAACCCAAAGAGATATTCTTTATAAAAGTTGAGTCAACCACGCCTACCTAAAACGGGTCATTCTAACACGCCCCCACATATCTACCTCACTATGGGGGAAGATTTGCATAACACCGCCCAAATGTTCACACAAAGAAAGAAGTTGTAACTTTTATTCTCACTGTAGTATTGGTTGCTGCCACCCGCCAGTCGTGAGACGCTGTTGTTCGTTTGTGAAAGCGAAACTACTTTTGTGTGTTCTTCCAAAAGAGGGCGATATCCGCTTCGTCATGCCTGGAGCTGATCCGTGTTGGTCGCTGAGGGAATACATCAACTTGGCGCTGTGGATCACCGGATTCGGCTTTCACCGTGGACGAAGCGGAGCCCAGCCCGGGGTCGTCACATGTGTTTGCCGCAGGCATCACAATATGGTAAGGGGGCGTAAACATTTCTGTCACACGCTTGAGGAATTCGGCCAATCACAACGCACTGGTTAGCTGGCCAATCACAGCACACCTTGTTTTTCAGACTGATTAGCTTTGTAAAAATCGACGTGTTTTAGAAAGGCGTGGTATAGAGGAGAAACAATAATGTACTTTTTGTGGAAAATAATGTGTTTTTTTTTATTTAAACCTCATAAACACATTTCATTACACCAAATGCACAAAATAATGTTATTTTTAGCACATCTTATGACCCCTTGACATTGCATAAACAAAGTATCTCTGACTGTGAAAGAAGCTTTACAGCATATTCAGACCAGCACAAATTTATAGTAATAAATAAATAAATAAATACACTACAAAAGTTTAGTACAAATTAAAATATAAAATAAAATAAAAATAAACATTTCATTGAAAATAGAGTTTGTTTGTTTGTTTGTTTTAGCAACTTCACCTTTCTCTTGATGGGAATTTGTTAATCACAGATTTCTGGATTGAACAGCTTTTCAATTAAGAGAATTATAGCAACAAATAACTGCATTATAACAAATAAATTAAGCAGCATCCTCAGTATATTATTATAATATGGAAAAAATAATATTAGGCCTAGTCATAATTGTGCGTTCAGCAAATATAAACATCCCATTTTTAGAACTGCCCATAACCCTGCCATGCTTTTTTTAAATACAGAATATATAATATAATAATAATAGGTCTGTATGAAAATTCAACTTTATAATGTTTGATTCAATAACCCTGGACTATTGTGTTATTCTACGTTCATTTTCATTCCGTTTTGCACATGTGCTTGTCAATAGAAACAAATGATGTTTTCCAAACAGGAATGATTTTTGATAATCAATCCAAATCAGGTTTAGAATAACATATTGATGATGAGGAAACATATGTTGAACATAAGAAGCAGATATTTTGAAGAATGTGGATAATTAATCAGTTTTTTGATATTTTTTTTCCATACTATGGAAGTCAATGGCTACCGTCAACTGTTTGCTTACCATTGCATTCTTCAAAATATCTTCTTTTGTGTTCAACAGAAGAAAGAATCTCGTGCAGGTTCGGAACAACATGAGGGTGAGTAAATGATGACAGAATTTTCTTTTTTTTTATTATAATTATCGTATTATGATCAATTATTTTCTGCTGCAGAAATCTGTATGATATGAGATACTGTAAGCAATGTCAATAATCATTTCAACAGGCAAATATCAAAATCTGTCCATCTATAAGGACTTTTGTCCCTGCATGGCTGTCAGGGTCTATTGTGATTTAAATATCCGTTGTCCTTTAATTACTTTCCATCCTGAGATCTAAAGTCATCTTGAAAGCAGCCGAGCGCAGAGAGAGTCCCGTTGTGACCCCGTCAATCACAGACAGGCCATTCACAACGAGTCAGGAACACGGCCCTGATCATCTGACCTTCAGAGAGCTTCAGAATGTGTTGTTGTGTGGTGTTTATGATCGCGGTGTGTTTGCTTTGCAGGGGATGTGCTGCTTGTGAGCATATGGTGCAGCATTTGGTTAGTTCCTCTGTAGGTTGAAGCATCAGATCGTCCTGTCCTTGAGCTGTAACATGCACAAGTGGGCGCTGATATCAGTGGAACAGATCCACACAAGCATATACTTGAGTTATTGTGCCGTCACAATGTAATGAATATAGAGTTTGGCCCTCAGTGTGGTGACGTAGCCTACTCAGTAGTGCGCTTCAGTTCACATGCTGCTTATAAACGCCAATGATTTGACTGAACCAGCTTCATCTTTGTGTGTGTGTGTGTGTGTGTGTGTGTGTGTGTGTTTTTAAATCTCATTCTTAGTTTGGTTATGAAACTTGGATTCTGAGTCTGACAGGAAGCATATGGTTTTACACCCCAAAAATAAAAATGGTCTCACGGTGAATCCTGTGCTTCAGACCATCTGCAGCTCAAGAGGAGGTGTGAGATACATGAACACACATTCACTCTGACACACCACAACCTTTGTGGGGCAATATAATAATACAAATAAGAACAAGATTATTATGATTATATTTAAAATGCAAACATAATATATATATATATATATAATTATATATATTAATATATTATTATATATATCTATATATACTGTAATATATACTGTATATAAATTAATACATTATAAAATAAATATAATATTCTTAATTACTAGTACTAGTAGTAATATTATTTCTAAATAAGACTGTTCTTAATTGGGATTTTCAAATGTTTATCTGCCTTTTTACATTTTCTTTCACAACTCATAGCCTACTGCACATCCTAACATTTATTTATATTTATTAATACGTGATTAGAATATTTTACAATAGATCATAATGTATGAATAACCTGCCTTATGGGGTAATTGTAATTACTATTACACTCTACTTAAGACCTGATTAATTTATATATAGAAATATATCTTGCTTTACTACAATTGCCGTGTTTCACTGTGATGTAGTGTTTGTTAGCTTTTGGACTCATTTCAAGAAAAGATGTTAAAGAAGGACCAGAATTATGATTCATTTTGAACATTATTTACTGTAAATCATGTCTGGTTTTTCAAAGATTACATTTTTTTAATTCAGCTCATTGAACTATTTTTTAGTGCTGTCAAGGATTAATCGCGATTATCGCATCCAACCAAAAGTATAATGTGTATGTTTATTATGTATATATACAGTAAATACATGCCCATGCATGTATATATTTCAGAAAATATTGTTTATATATTAAATATATTCATATATAACATAAATTCATTAATGTAAATACATGTAAATATTTTCAAAATATACTATGTGTGTGTATTTATATATACATATAAATATACACAGTACACAGACATATATTATGTAAACACAAGCTTTTATTTTGGATGTGATTTATCGCGATTAATCATTTGACAGCACTACTATTTTTACAATTTCCAAGATAAGCAGTTTGTTACCTAAAAGCAATAGCATATGTTATTCTTGCCACTTTTTTAACCCTTAGATATAAAAAACAACTTCAATTCAAAGACATCAGAACTTTTGACAGCAAAAAGTCAACAACCAGAAATCCTAAAACGTAGGGCTTCAAAATCCTTTTTGTTGAAAATATATCACAAAGTGACAGGATTGCAGTCACACTTCTTCTCAGGCAGAGAGATTTTATTTTAATCGACACGTGCTGAAGATGTGTCATCGTGTCTCTCGCTTGTTGTGACCGGAGAAAATCTCTTCATGTGTTGATGATGTAAAACTGCATGTGCTATTGGTCACCTCTGTGAAGATGAAGTGAGAGTGTCGCTCCACTTTTAAGGTTCATTGATGCTGCACTTCCTCATGGCTGTTCATTTCCCTCTGGCATACAGCTGAAGAAAACACAAATACAGAGAGAGAGAGAGACAGAGAGAGGGAGAGAGAGAGAGACAGAGAGAGGAGAGAGAGAGAGAGAGAGAGAGACACAGAGAGAGAGAGAGAGAGAGTGGTAGAGATGAGAGAGAACGCCAGAGGAAGATTAGAGAGAGCGTGAGAGAGAGAGAGAGACGAGAGCAATAGAGAGAGAAGAGGAGAGACCTAGAGAGAGAGATACGAGAGAGAGCAAG
The DNA here is from genome assembly GCA_018155175.1 of Sinocyclocheilus anophthalmus. NCBI lineage: Eukaryota > Metazoa > Chordata > Actinopteri > Cypriniformes > Cyprinidae > Sinocyclocheilus > Sinocyclocheilus anophthalmus. The sequence goes on from JADLZN010005001.1 coordinate 256,237, forward strand.
AGAGAGAGAGAGACGGAGAGAGAAGAGAAGAGAGGAGGAGAGAAACAGAAGCATAGCAGAGAGATTGTGAGAGAGAGAAGACAGACAAGAGAGAGCGAGAGAGGAAGATACAGAGAGAAGAGAAGAGGAGAGAGAGAGTAGATAGATAAGATTGAGAGAGAGAGAGGAGAGAGACAGAAAAACATGGCTGCCACCGGAGCAGAGACTGTGTTCACACTGTGATCTGAATCAGATGGAAACAGAGCTGCACTTCCTAACAGAATGCCCCAAATACACAGATATACGGACAGTGTTCTACGATAAAATACAGCAGATCCATCAGACATTTCAAACTCTCTCAGACCAGGAGAAAGTGTCGTATCTGTTAGGAGAACAGAAGAACTGTTGTGTGTTTGCTGCTCAATATGTGTCTGTCTGTCACCATAGAAGAGAAAACACTCAACCTGCCCTGATATGATGTTTCCAGCACATGTAGATTATGTTATGCCATATTACTCTATTATATTACTTAGATGTACATTTTGCTTCTGTAAATATGTCTAATTCCTTTTATTTTTATTTCTAGTTTATATACATTAGTAATTCATTTTGCACTACATTCTTAATACTTTTTATATATTATTATTATTATTCTTTTTCTTTCTGTTAATACATGTGTACTATTTGTGAGCAGTCCAGCTGCAATTGCTTTGGCAATACAAATGTATAATTTTTGTCATGCCCATCAAGCACTCTTCAATTGAAATTTGGAAATTGAAGAGGAAGAGAGAGAGATGACAGAGAGAGAGAGAGAGAGAGAGAGAGACAGAGGAGAGAGAGAGAGAGAGAGAGAGAGAGAGAGAGAGAGAGGAGAGAAATGAGACTGTGTGAAAGTGAGCAACGAGGGGCAAAACGAGAATCCCTCGTTCTCATTTTTCTCCTCATTAGGAGCAGTCAGCGTGAAAGAGAGTAAAAGCCGGAATCCAAGCCACACTCATTCATACAGCTTCTGTCTGTGAACATTTCACTTCTTCATCATCACAGCTGCTTCTGAACACACAGGTATGTCTTCCTATTTTATTTATTAAAAGCAATTCAATAATCCATTCATTCTCCAAGCCACTTATCCTATGTAGGATATAATCAAATATAATATAATAATACTTTTTATTATTTCAGTTTTTCTCTCAAGTGCAGTGAATTGAGGTCAGAACTGCCTTGTAGACTTCCACCGTCCAGAGGAGACGCACAGATAATCAGATTAGAACATTTTGTTCAAAGTGTGCTTTCTTGTGCTGATGTTTTTTCCCCTCTTTTGTAGTTCTATCTATCACAGTGAAATGTGGAACAGTGTTGCTTTTAATAGTTTCACTCCCAGCACAGAGCTGCATTGCAGATACATATGTGATTGGCTCATGAAGAGAAATCTGAACCATGACAAAGTCATTAATACTGTGAGAATCAGGCTCTCGTTTCTCCAGCAGCTCATTTCAGCGAGCGATTCCTCAATGAATCACATTCAGTTCAGACGCCGCTGTTTGTGCAGGTGATCATTAATCATGTGTGAATGTGGCTCACTTCTATGTGACTGACCCAGTGAAATGCCCCGCATGCACGTTTATGTTTATTTCAGCACGTATGGGTCATTGAATACACTTATGCTGAGGTTTATTCAAAGCAAAGACAAAAGGTTTTGGGTAAATTGCTTTCTTAGTCAAAATCTGAAGGAACCCCCCCCCACCCCACCCCCCTGTTCACATCTTATGATGTGCATCCCTGTAGTTCTGCATAGTACAAACCTGTTGTTGGATATGTATGCTGTATATATGTGCCCATATATTTACACAATCAATACTAATCATTTTCTTTCTATGTTTATTGATGCTGTTATACTGCTGAGTGAATCTCATAAGACTATGACGGGTTCATATTGAACCACAAAATCAAAAGAACAAAAATAAAAACAAAAATGTGTGCATTTTGCTTGAACAAAACTAGTCCTAATTTGCATTGTGACATTTCATGAAAATGAACCATATTTATAGTTCACATTACTATAATGGATTTGTTTATTATATTATTATAATGCAGATATATTATCAATAATGATATAATTCTAGATAATTCTAAGGAGTTTACAGTACATAAAATATTTGTTGTACCATCTTTAATTTATTTATATTGTATTACAGTCATTTTAATGTAACATTTTTTATCATATTACAGTAAGTTTTCTTCAAAATTATGATTCAAAGTATATATATATATTTGTTATATTAAAATAATTGTCATACCGTTTATAATGCTGAAGTTGAATGTTTTTTCTCGGACATTTAAATATATTAACACAGTTAAAAAAACTAAAATTTGGAAATTACTAATTACATCCACTTAATGAGAATATAATAGGAATTGTATAATTAAAATAATACATTCATTTTTGCGCATTTTTCCATCGATGGCTTTTTCAAGTGTTTTAATCATTGCATGGAAAATTACTCTTACATAAGAGAATTAATTTTTAAGAAAATCATCATTAATAATCAAGGGAATTACACACAACAACACTGTCTGGTAGTTCCTTGGGGGACTCTCCATAGGCGTTAATTGTTTCGCGTACAGACCGTGATTCTATGCCTACACCAACCCTCCCCCCCCGAACCTACCTTACATGAAACTGTCTGCATTCTTAAGATTTCTAAAACTTTATTCTGTATGATTTATAAGCTTTTGTTCCCGTGGGGACCTCAATTTAGGTCCCTACCGTGATACGAGTCCCCATGAGTCTGTGTGTAGTCAGGTTTAAGTCCCCACCAGGATATATAAACCTGTACACACACACACAAAAAACTCAAAGTAGATATGGCTTGTAATGCGATATTACGTATCAGACTTGTGGTAAAACAACTTTTAATTGCCCTACAAAAAATTGTAAAATGCAAAAAACCGTTTGGTTCTTTCATGTTATTTTTATATGTGCAAAAAATAAAAAGGTTCATATTTTTTGCTTTCATTATGGGGGTAATTGTGGCCTAAACAGTTGCATAAGCTTGCTTGCGTTTTGGAGGCTATTTATAACAGAAAGCATGTAGCATCTTGACTGAGCAGTAGAGCAAAACTCAAAAATGTTCAAAGGTTTTTCTAAAATAGTAAGCAAGCAGCAATGTGTGTGTGTGTGTGTGTGTGTGTGTGTGTGTGTGTGTGTTTTGCACTTTGATGCAAGTCCTGTGAGGTGTTTATCATGGCCTACATTCCCTTTGAATGAAAGGCAGTCGGTCGGGAAGTGATGTGTTTCCATGACATTATGGCAGTTACGCTGCCCACTGCTGTAATACCTCGTCCGGAGAATGAGAGCGGATATTTGAAAACTCACAGTTCGTTAATCTTAAATTAACGTTTTAAATGATGTTCAATCATGAGGCAAAGCAGCTGATGACTTCAGGCCACACATATGTCGTCTGTGAAAAAAAAGAAGTGTGCTTAATTGCACTGAATGTGCGCTTGAAGTGTAGTTCAAAACTGAAATTTATACTGTACGTAGAGATAATATAATTTCACTGAAATAAATGGTCACTGAAGTGTATACACTTACATGACTCTCTCTTATCACATTTTAAAAAGTGTACTTTGTAATATTGTCAAATTAAAAAAGTCTTCCTGAAATACTAAAATTATGTTTGAATAATCTTTTGTCATTTTTTAAAGAAGTACACTTATTTTGATGTGTTGACTAACATACTAAATCACATGTAAGCACTTGATCATAATTTCAACTGTACTGTATTATTTAATATTGCATTTTAAGTCAATATATTTTAAATGTACTAAATTGCAACTTCATTATTACAAATGTCTAATTACAAGTAAATACATGGCATAAAAGTTGACATTATATGCATAGGCGGAGAGTGAACCAACTCCAGTAAGGCTAAAAGCAGCCAAATGTATTAAACATCATAAACCCTTCTTTTTAGGCAAGAACCAGACATGGGTGCCGGCTAAAAACAGTTTAATGGGACTGAATTTGTATGTGATATTATTACAATTTAATAAAAACGTTAGAAAAAACTGATAATTATATAACTTTTCCTTTCCACGGTTATTCAAACAGCGAATAAATAATATATAGAAAGTGACATTATCACTAACATTGATCTATCAAGTGATCTTTTAAGCACTCTCAAAAAAACAAAACTATGGTTATAATCACTGAAGCTGTATAGACTGTTAAATGAATCTCTTACTTACATTGTACGTTCATCTGCGCTTTGTTGTTTATTATGAGAGAATTCGCAAGAGTCCGGAATTCAGTCAGCGAACGCGCGCGCACTCAACAAAACTGATCTGTTTCAACGACGACTCATCTGAAACTCCTTGAATTGGCATGCATTCTAGCCAACAGAACGTGTGTGGTTGGTTCAACGCGCAACCTGTAAAAACGCATAAAAGGAAAAAAAAAAAAAAAAAAAAAACAAAAGTATGGTGCAAAGAACAGATCTTAATTTAATACCGCAATCGACGCTGTCTATTCATATTCGCTTTGTTAGCAACAGGCGTAATAGATTTAATTTGTTTGTGCAGGGGCATTTTTGTCCAATTTAGTGGCATTTTTGCCCCAAGGCTAAGCCTTCCCCGTACACACGCTCCCCCTATTAAAGTATATTTTAGTTTACCACAAATGCTTGTCAGTACATTCAGCAGTACGCTTTAACCATATTTAAAAAAAACAATAAAAGTAACTATGAATTTACACATAAGAGTCTGCAATTTTCATTAATTAACAACTAACCATGCAGTTAGAGAGTTCCAAAAGCTAGTAAAATTTAGTACACACTTAAGTATATTCTTCAAAGTGTAACATTTCTGTAATAAATTCTCATTTAAAAATGTATTTCTCTTTCACAAGAGATGCCATATGTCTTCGAGCCAAAGCATTCATGTGTGAAGTACTTGCTGTAAAACATATTCTCATTTTCTGGCATGCTCACATTTGTGCCATGCCATCCAGTATTTTCATGCCAGTCTCTTGGCATTGCGCTGCCTCAGCATACTGTCCATATGGGAGATTTATAACAAAATACACCAAATTCGTGACATTTGAGCTTACATGTACATTTTACATATACAATTGACCCGTAAATGTATTTGGACACTTATCAAGTATGTAAAAACGTAAATATCAATGAGCAAAATCAAAGAACAACCGAATGAAGGCAATGAAAGGAGGACAAGAAAGAGAGGTGCTTATAAATCAGCCTGCTGTCTGGGTGTTTCTCAGAGCACAAGGGCAGATACAGTTATAGATTGTATGACTTCACATTACTCTAGAGTCAGCAGTCACAGGAACAGGAAATGACAGCTAATCAAACACACAGTCTCGTTCACTGCACTTCACACCCGTGGCAGTAATCACACACTGGAGGAGAGCAGAGAGCATTACTCACACCCGCTCTTCAGCCAAACACATCACACAGCGGGTTTATTACACCTCCTCTGAGAGGCAACAGCCTGTGAAAATCGGCCTACCGGTTTGATTAGATGATCGGCTAAATAATGTGTTTACCTGTTAATAGACTGCATTGTGCACTGTTATGTCTTCATTAAACGTAACAGGGTGGATGGCAACAGAGTTGTGTTTAATTGGAGATTGCAAGGTTACAAAGCACCTCTTAGGGATTTTCATTCTGATAGTTCTATAAATATCCACATTTTAATGATCAGAATTTCAAAATCATGGTAACAGGGTTGACATTTTATGATTGTCTCCTACTGACATATGTAAAAGTGCTAACGGGGATAACGAGCTTCGGCTTGTGCTGAAAGAGTTCTTGAAAGAATAATGATGTCATCATGTCAACGCATTATGGAAAAGGTCTAGTATTTTTTTCCCATAATATATGGTAACATATGGTAACAGGCTTCAGTAAACAGAAAACAATAAAGAGGTTTATTTATTTATTTTTTTTTTTTTTTTTCATTAAAACTATATTATGGTACTGTGAAGGTTGGGGTCAGTACACATGTTTTTCCCCCCCCCCCCCCCCCTCCCCCCCCCTGTTTTTGAAAGAAGTCCGTTACAGGCTGCATTATGTGATTTTTTAAAAATAGTAAAAATAGGAAAAGTATTGCAATTAAAAAACTATTTTCTATTTGAATAGGATTTGACATGTCATTATTCCTGTGATGCAAAGCTGAAATTTTCAGCATCATTATTCCAGTCTTCCCCCCCCCCCCCGTGTCACATAATCCTTCAGAAATCATTTAAATAGCTGATTTGTGCTCAGGAAACATTTCTTATTATTTTCAATGTTGAAAACAGTTGTGCTGCGTCATATTTTTGTGGAAACCATGAAACATTTTTTTCAGGATTCTTTGATTAACAGAAGGTTCAAAAATCACATTATTTTGAAGAATATATATATATATATTATATATATTATATATATATATATTATATATATTGACATGTTTACTGTCAACGCTTGATGTTTAATGCATCTTTGCTGAATAAAAGTATTTAATCATTTTAATTTAATCATTGCATTTTGAAAGGTAGCGTATATAGACATTAAAAATGACAGACTTTCTTTGCATATGTTTATCATCATTAGCTTATTTGCAAGGAAACATTGAAAAAACAGACGAGGCATCATCACGAAGAAAGATAATTAAAAAAAATTATAAATCTACTGGATTTATTAGTTTATTTATGTGTTTATATTAACAAAAAAAAAGGTCAACATTATCTATACATTGTTAAAATTATTTTTGCATATGTACCTCACTGTTTTGTACAATTTGTAGCATTTACATCCATAATGACATTGCTAGTCATAAGCTTCCAAGCATAACATAAGCACATTTTCCCCTCAGTTGTCCCTTTTCTGAAACAAAGTGGCAAATGAATAAATGATGAGTAATACTGTCACCTGTGTCTGAAACCAGCAGCTGCTGTCAGTCACTGACTAAACCGACCATTATGACATCCTCAGGAAACTGGTTTCAGACCGGCTAAATGGACATTTATAACTTAATTTGCTTATTTATAGATCAATTTAATTAATGCTTCATACAAGACAGTATTCTGTGTGAGGGAGGGTCATCTGTCTTATTCAGCTGAAGGATCATTTATTCACAGGTTAATTGAATTTCATCTGAGGTCAGTAGATTGTTTTTTCTCCCCCACTGACTGGCTGTAATTTTTCTCTGTTTGACGGTTTCTCGTGTTCTGTTCCTGCAGGCGATGGCTGAGGTGGAGCTCCTCTCCACACCCCATAATATTCAGATCAGCGATGTGACCTGTGACTCGTTCCGGATCACCTGGGAAATGGCCCATGAGGACGCGTCCCGAGTGACGCATTACTTCATCGACTTGAGCCGTAAAGAGGGCAGCGAGCACAACCGCTTCAAGCACAGAGTCAGTATACACCATCATTGTGTCGTTTATATCTCCGTTCTGCTCCACTGCGCTCCCTGTGATCACACAGGATAAAATACAGCCCTGGTTTGGTGTCGCACAACGAGTGCCAGTGGAATTTGTGAACTTATTATGAACTTATTACAGGGACAATCCCCTCAGAACAATCTAGGGTTAAACAGGGACATATAATAGTGAGGACTAGTGCTTCACAACATTGAACCCTGTTGACTTTCACTGTCAAAAGACATCTTTCAAAATAATAAACTATTACATACATATGATGCGATTTCAAATTTTCCTTTCTCTTTGGAGTGTTACAAGCTGTTCATGAATAGATAAGATCCCTAAAGTTGCAAAGACTAAAGTCTCAAACCCAAAGAGATATTCTTTATAAAAGTTAAGACTTACGCCCTCCTAAAACGGCTCGTTCTAACACGCCCCCACGTATACGTCACAATGTGGAAAGATTTGCATAACGCCGCCCAAATGTTCACGCAAAGAAAGAAGGCGTTACTTTGATTCTCACTGTAGTATTGTTACTGCTGCCATGTCGTGAATGCGCTGTGTTTCGTTGTGAAAGCGAAACTACTTTGTTTGGTCTTCCAAAAGAGGACACAACTACAAATCAGTGGTTAAGTTGCATTTACAACACTGTTCCGGGAACAGTTCAACCCAAATATTCAGATGTGTGCAGCGCATTTTATGGAGTGGTGGAGCTGTTCCATCATTGTGAGAGTGAACAATGCCGTCTACACACAAAGGCTGTTTCTATAAAGTGGGGCAATTCCAACTTTGCAAGGACAGTCTGGCGCTTCTGACTCACAGCCTGTAAGTACGTTTTCATATTTAAAGAATTTGCCACTGATGATTCAAACGAGAGTTTGGGCAGTGTAGAGTAGCACTTGTTTGGCATTTATCTGATCACAAATGCAGACATGGTTTTATGTTTACGTGGCGCGATACGCAACGCGTAAAAAGACAGTATAAGTCATTATAATCAGTAATTATGTCCCCACTGGACGCAACAAATGCATCGTTTAAAAATTAAAACAAAAGAAGTAGAGTGTGGTGCTTGCAACGCTATGATCATGGGTTCGATTCTTAGCAAAAATAACATGCATGAACTATTAAAAATGTATGTCTTCAACACAGTGCATGTTTCTTCGGATAACAGCGTTTGCCAAATGCATAAATGTAGCTAAATGTAAATATCCTCAGACAACAAAATATAGTAACACTTTATTTTAAGGACCAATTCTCAATATTAACCAGTGTGCATATTTCTAGCATATTGGCTATTTATTAGTGGATATTTCTGGCATACTGGCATGCACATGTCTGGGGGCACCTAGATCGGACCGAAAGGGCATTTTAGATTTGGCGAATAAATTGACCCTTGGTTTAAGATACATTTCTTTAATCTGTTTTCATGTTAGATTTCTTTAAGCTGAACATCCTCTGCCTTTCTGTCTGTGTAAAGGTTAAATTAAAGACAGACAGAACAAAGCAGATGGTGGGACGGGGAGCAGGATGGGGGTGTAATAGGTGGCTGTAGGTGTGTTGGTAATGAGCACATCTGACAGCCCAGCGCAGGGCAGCCCTTCAGGGCTACTGTGATGCTCATGTCACTTCTAATACAGGAGCATGAGAAACTTGACCGAAACTGCTGTGAGCGGATAATGACTCACCAGGACATGTTTCCTCCCCATTAAACACATAACTCCCCCAATCCCAGGCCAAGCACCCCTTTAAAAGCATGTATAATATTGCTTTGAAAAAACAGTCTAATTTAGTACACTAGTAACTTGGGGCATCATGCATTTATTTATTTATTTGGTTAGTTAGTTAGTAACAGTCCTCGCCACTTGCACATGAAAATCTGTAAAACTGTTTAGCAATTATGTGTCCCAGACCGCAACCACCGCTTAATAAAAAAAAAAATAAAAAAACATATCTAAAATTAGGATACTATTAAAGGGGTGGTTGATTGCGATTTCACTTTTTTAACGTTAGTCAGTGCGTAATGTTGCTTTGAGCATAAACAATATCTGTAAAGTTACGAAGCTGAAAGTTCAATGCAAACGGAGATAGCGCCTTTTAAAATTCTGCCAGTTTAATGCCTACAAAAATGGCTGGTAGTGACTACAACGAGTTACTTCCCGGGTTCGTGACATCACAAACCCAGATAAACCCCGCCCTCGGGAAAAGGCAGCAAAGGGGGCGAGGCCATGCTGCGCTGCTTTAGATAAGAGGAAGAGAAAACTAGAGGTGCACGTAAAAATCTGTTAATATATGAATTGTGATTCTGTCTTCTAACAATTCTAACGGATTCACAAGTTTCAAAATCAATGTATTAAAGCAGAGGTTCTCAATACTGTTCCTCACGTCCCCCTGCTCTGCACACGCTTCTCTCTCTCTCTCTCTCTCTCTCTCTCTCTCATTCAGCTCAGCTCCAACAATAAACTGTTCCAATTATACACTTATTTTCACATAGCTATGAGAAGCGTTAAACATGGACGAGTGTACTGTATTAAAGCTTTAATCAGGATAAAACCGTATATTAAAAGCTAACATAAGCAGTAGCATTTACAAATAACAGCGTATCTAAAAGTATGAGACAACAAAAACAAAAAACATAGGCCTACCATTAAAAGCCGTGCTTGCACAGGTTCTGCACGATCCTCTTCAATAATATCCTCTGCTTCTCAATCGGGCTCAAAATGATAAGCGATATTAACGATGCATGTACACTAAACCGGAAAACACATCCGCTGAGGTGAGGGCGACTCTCACCCCCCGTCGAGTGTGTTTAGGTGCACTAGAGGCTCTGTGGAGTTTAAGCAAAATTGCAACTACTCACTCGGTGGTCTTAGTTGAACACCTGAATAGACAGAGTTCCTCCCTACTGCGCACCGTCCTATTGTGAGGGGGTTGGTCCTATATAATAGAAGCCGAATTTACATGACTTCAGCAGCTTGTTTATCATGAGAGGGACCGATGTCGATATACAAGAAAGGCTTAAATTATGTGAAAATAATGCGTTTTTTAAAAACGAAGTATTAACACATGTTAGACTGCACCCCATAAACACAATCAAGCCTAGAAAAAAAACACTGAACCACCCCTTTAACTAGTAATTTGGGGCATCATGCACCTATTTGTTTGTTTGTTTATTTAATTTTAAGTAGAAGCGCGGTCATAAAAAATTTCAACTATTTATTTAGTTATTGTTAATTTTTTAATTGGAGTCCTCACCACTTACACATGAAAATTTAGATATAAAAATGTATACCTAGATAATTTGGTAGTTTAGCACTTCTTACTTATGTATGTATGTATTTATTTTTGTTATTTTTTGTTTTAAAAAATTACATGTAGGAGCATTACCAGTATCTCTTCTGCACTCATTGTTTGCCAGAAATAATACAGGCATATACTCCTGCTAAATGCTTCTGAAATTACACCTGATTTTGCCACGGCTCCAATATTGCTTTTGCAGGTGAAAGGAAAGGACTTGCTGAGGGGGTTGCCATGGTTACGCCCCTCTGAGCATTTCATAATTGGTTCTGCTTGTCAGAAACTCGAGCCTCCACAACAAGACTAATTAACTGTGATAGATATGTGAGAGGAAATACGTTATGCTTTAGTGAAGTTTGAAAATGTCTTTCAGCTTTCAGTCAGAAGAGTCATCAAACAGATAACAGGCGTAAGATTACAGCACTGGATGATACATACAGATACGGATGCGGATGTTATCTGCTCAGAAATCATATTGTCGCACTGATTAGGCTGCATGCATAAGTATCAGTGAATCACAAACTTTATTGCATAATATTAAATGAATTATTAGGCAAATACAGTAGATTAGAAATCATTTTTCTCCACTTTAAAGTAATACACAAATTACTCTTAAATTATATACAACAATTAACAAATAATAAGCAAATAACCCAGTTCTTTGCATTGAGGTCTATGCATTGAAATTTTCTACTGCAGTGATCAACCACTGTTGTTTTTATTACGCTTTATAAATTCATTTTAAATTGATTTGATTAAATTATATACAACACATAAATAATATTTTGGCCTGTAAAGATACTTCTTTTAAATAGCTCTCATATATACAATAATAAGCCATTTTTTTGTCTCTTTGAATGCTGCTGTCTTTTTCCATCCATCCATCCTTCCTTCCTTCCATTTAATTATGTATTTACATTTTTCAACTCAAAAAAATGCAACTTGTTTGTACTATTATTATATACTAGATATATGTATAAGATATAACGGCACCGCGGGTGCTTGGGCCTAAATTAAAGTGACAAGTTTCAGTTTTAAATTGCAGTGCTTTGTCCTTGTAATACTTTTGTTATTAATATATGTATTTAGCTTACATTTATTTTATATCAGGTTGTGCCTTTAACTGTAGATATAAGATATAAATAAATATATTTTATATTTAATTTGATTATAATCATTTCTTTATTTCAGTCAACATTTCACATTTTCACTTAATATTTATATTTTATTTAATTTCAATAAAAAATGTATACTTTTAAAGTTGAACCCCAGTGGACTGTTAATGAAGCCAATCATTGTCAAACAACTGAGGCCTTATGATCACACAATCAAATATCGTCTGATGTCTGTAGCTTTCTGCAGTGCAGACTTTTCAGTTTCAATTAGATCTCCCTTCGCTGACCAGATCACGCTTTATACAGATTTAGGGGTTAATCTGTAAATCTGTGGTTGGTTATTCTTCTTTTGAAAGCAGAACACAAGCCCTGTAAACCAACAATTAACTATCAGCGCCCTCTGGTGTTTGGCTTTCCAGGATGTCCCCACCAAGCTAGTGGCAAAAGCAGGACCTTTGCCGATGGCTGTGAGAGGCCACTGGTTCCTGAGCCCTCGAACGGAGTACTGTGTCGCTGTGCAGACCGCCATCAGACAGCCAGACGGAGACTATCAGGTGTCTGAATGGAGCCAAGTAGTGGAGTTCTGCACTGGGGGTAAGCAGAGACGGAGTAACAGAGAGTTAAATGTGTTTTTATTGTTAAAATACCTCCTCCCGTGCCAGCTTAATATACAAAGACAACTGACAAAAGGATATTTCTGAGTTGATTCCATTAAAAAGGAGTAAACATTGTGACTCTGTCAAATCATTGGTCTGTTTGTTTAAGCAGCCCAACACAGCAACAGGCTCAACCAATGGTGTGAGTTTGGGGGAGGGGCTAGTTTTGTCCAACCAATAAATAAACAGGAGGACTATTTGGGGAAACCTGTCCGGAAACAACCATCAAATTACACACTACAGCACACTGTATGAAGTGTCATGATTATCTTAACTTAATCTTCACGAATTTGTCATTGAATGCTAATGCTAAAAAAATCATGAACAAATGGCTTATTTATTGTTGACTCTGCATATCATGCTCAGATAGAAGACACAATCGTGACACATCTTCCTTGTGTCTTCTTGCCTTCGGTGTCATAATTACTGCCATAAGTGCTTTATAGGAAGCATTTATGTTTATGTTCATTAGTAATGGTTTTAAATGGGTTCTTCTCTGCAGATTATGCCATGGAGCATCTCCAGCAGCTGTTAGATAAAGCTCAGGCCGCTGCTGGGAGGATGCTTAGGTTCTCCGTCTTCTACCGCAATCAGAGTCCTGAATATTTCCAATATGTGAGGTTAGTGTCATCTGTCATCCTCAGTCTCTCTGCTGCTTTCTACATATATCTTTCCTTGACCGCTCTAAGACTGCAGTGCCTGGTTTATCTGCAGCGTGTTTTTGAGATTCGAGAATGCTAGTGAACTTGACATGAAATGACTATTCCTTTGTATTCCTAAGTGCATAGCAAAGTATCCATTGTTGGCGACTACTGTGTGTAATTAATGCCACCCAAGGATAGAAATTTAGCAAATGGGGGGATCAAATATACAATTTTATAATGGCTGTCAAAAGAGAAAGATGTTCCAGATGGTGTAGTTCAGAGGCTAACAGAGTCATGCTTGCTAGACCACATTCAAACTTACAGTCAGATCTGGCTTCATTCTGGAATGGAACGTCCACTTTTCACAATCCAATCACTTCACCATGTATAAATGGGCATTCATACCAAATATGATAACTATAATGTTAACTAGAGTCCACCACTTTAAAGTGCTTGAGCATTACTACAGCATTACAGCTACGCTTATAATAAACATCCATTGGTGTGGACGTTAAAGGGGACATCGGATGCCCATTTTAACAAGCTGGTATGATTCTTTAGGGTCTTCATGAAATGTCTGTAACATACTTTGGTTAAAATTCCTCATCGGTAGTGTAAAAACTACATAGTTTTTACTAGTGTCAAAAAAACAGCTCTGTTCACAACGACATGTTTCAGTGCATGTCTCTTTAAATTATAATGACCTCTGCTCACCCCGCCCCTCTCTTCTGTTTATTGTGTAGTTGGTGGCGAGTTACCATCAAAAACAAAACTAATCCACTGCGTCCTCAGTGGCTCTGATGTCGGGATGACAAGTGAGCTCTTTAGTTCCTTATTCACTACAAAAAACCTGCAGGCTTACGATTAACATGTGTTGCTACAGCTGCTCTGAGTGCGGAGACACGAAATGGCAGGGACAGGTGTAGATATGCTAATATGGGACAGTCCGTCAGTGGTTGTGGGCGGGGCCTGAGCAATATGACATCATACTGCTCAGAAATCAATACAGCTTGATAATTGAGACTTATTAGGTTGTTGGGGGGATTAAAAAAAAAAGAGTGAATGGATTTTTATAATTGGAGGGTGGTTGTGTTCACACACTGCTGAGACACATTTATATGCAAACACCATATAAACGTGAATTTTGCACCCGATGTTCCCTTTAATAAAGTTATAATTATAGTTATTGTTCTTGGTATAAACGGTCCTTTAAATGAAGCCCTGCCCTTAATTTTTTCAAATCGATTATCCTACTTTACTCTGAAATACATTACATTTCAGAAGTCAAATGAGTTGCGATTGCCGCTTATAACTTGTGATGAAACCGAAGTAGTGACAGACATTTTCTTCTGTATTGTGATGTACATCAGAGTGAAAGGGATTATGGAAAAAAAAATGTAGGGCGGGTCTTTGTTCTATCTATCAGTTGTTGATTGGACGGAGGAAGATCTATGATATTTGAATTTAATATTATGAGGTGATTTTTTTTTTACATATGCACAGATAGATGAGTTGTTCACAATAAGTTCAGATGCATTTAGAAAATAGAATTTTCTCATTTCAGACAGACTTTAAAGGGGTCATGAACTGAGAAATCAAAATTCCCTTTATCTTTTGACATATAAGAGGTCATTTTGCTATAAAAACTACCCCCCCCCCGCCCTCCGGATAGGATAGATAGAACAGCTATATTGAAGCAATCTGCCAAAACGACAGGGGGGGATGTGCCACTTTATGACGTAATAGGGGGCTACAAACCTGCCTCGAAGAGAAGATCAATGCCTGCTTCTACATCACTGCCTGTTTAGCCCGCCCACCGATTCACGCAATTAGTGTGAACAATGAAAGAAGCAAATGCAGGTCTACACCGGAACCAAACAATGAAGATGACTCTTAAAGGGGTCATATGATGCAATTTAAATTTTTCCTTTCTCTTTGGAGTGTTACGAGCTTTTGGTGCATAAAGAAGATCTGTAAAGTTGCAAAGACTAAAGCCTCAAAACCAAAGAGATATTCTTTATAAAAGTTAAGAGTCAACCACGCCTACCTAAAACGGCTCGTTCAAACACGCCCCCATATGTCTACATCACTATCTGGGAAGATTTGCATAAAAACGCCGCCTAAATGTTCAAGTAAAGAAAGAAGGTGTAACTTTTATTCGCGCTGTAGTATTGTTGCTGCCGCCGCCATGGTGTGGAGACGCTGTGTGTTTCGTTGTGAAAGCGAAACTACTTTGTTTTGTCTTTCAAAAGAGGACGATATCCGCTTCATTTAGCCTAGAGCTGATCCGTGCTGGTCGCTGAGCGAATACATCAACTTAGTGCTGTGGATAGCCGGATCGGCTTTCACCATGGACGAAACAGAGTCCAGCCCGGGGTCTTCACATATGGTTGCCGCAAGCCCGCCCGCCGCCGCTCACTCTAGGCCTCTGGCCTCCGCTCACTCTAGCCCGCAGTATGTGACTCACTGTGTGTTTCATGGGTGAAAGCGGAAACTACTTTGTTTGGCTTACAAAAGAGGACACGACCTAGAACCAGGGTTAAGTTGGAGTTTACAACACTGTTCCGACAGTTAAACCAAATATTCAGATGTGTGCAGCATATTTTATGGAGGACTGTTTCCTGGTAGAGTAGACTACAATGCCGGCTGCTCACAGACTGTAAGTACGTTTTCGTTTAAATGATTTACCACTGATGATTCAAACGCGAGTTTTGCGCAGTGTAGAGTAGGGCTTGTTGTTTGTCATTTCTCCGACAAATGCAGACATGGTTTTATGTTAGCGCGATGCAACGCAACGCGTAAAAAAAAACAGTACAAGTCATTATAATCCGTAATTACGTCCCACTTGGAGGCAATAAATGCCTAGTTTTAGAATGGGTTTAACGCATCAACAGTATGGTGAGGGGCGTTACATTTTCGTCACACGTTTGAGGTATTCGGCTAATCACAACGCACTTGATAGCTGGCCAATTAGAGCACACCTCGCTTTTTTAGAACGCTGAGCTTTGTAAAAATCGACGCGTTCAGAAAGGCGGGGCATAGAGGATAAACAATAATATACAGTATGTGGAAAACAATGTGTTTTAACCTTAAACCGCATAAACACAATTTATTACACCAAATACACAAAATAATGTTATTTTTAGCAACATCATATGACCCTTAAGACAACAGATGCTGTGCAGTGCCAAGTGGGAAAAACCGTCTTTTCTCACCATCTGCTGAGTCTGAATTAGGATAAGCGGGGAGGATGAATTTATTTTAAGGAAGTCAGACTGCGGTCAGTAAGAACTTGGTACTGTGTTCACTATTTGTCGTGGATTTCATTATAAAAAAAAAACAAATTTCGGATGCAGGATTTCAGGAAAAGATTGAATAACTAAAAAGACGATGCGGTGTACTCTATTGGATTCAGTCATTAATGTCGGCACCACACAAGTGTGAGAAACACTTTTTAAAATTTATTTATTAATTTTTATTAGTGGTCACTATTGCTTTGTCTGTTAATATAGATCATTTGATATGTACTGTGTATTTATGCGTTTTAAACCTAAATCACAGAGTGTCCATTAGGGGAGCGCTGTAACCGTACACACCAACAAAAACTGTTAGCCAATCATAGCAGTGGGCGTTTACTTCCGAGTCTACAATCCAAACTGAGCGTTCAGACGAGGGAGCTCAAAACAGGACAGAAAATAGCATATTACTTCTAAATAATGCTTTTTGATGTAAAAATCTTGATAACATTATTAGTGGACCTCAGAGAACATACAAAATAAAAAAGGCAGGTCATGACCCCTTTAATGTCAACATTTATGGTGTTTAAAATGGTAGGTTATTGATTATTCTACATCTCTATATAGATCAGAGTGTGGAGGTGCAATGCTCCCGTCTTTCAAAGACAACAGTGGAAGTCACGGCTCCCCCATCAACGGAAAGCTCCGCGGCGTCTTCCTCAGCTGCAACACAGAGTTCGACACAGGCCTTCCTCCCAAAGACTCCCCATACGGCCCTCTGCGCTTCCAAATTACTGCCGAACGTCTCCTCAACCCGAGTACAAACCTCTACTTTGCTGACTTCTACTGCATGTACACAGCATACCATTATGTAGTGCTGGTGCTGGCCCCTGCTGGATCGGAGGGGGATAGCTTTTGCAAGAGCCACCTTCCACGACTGGACCTGTCAAGCAATCCCTTCCTGACATTCACGTCTGGAGACGCACCGGCCTTCTGTCATGCCAGTGACGTCATTCTGGAGGTGTTGTACACAGAGCCCTTGCTTCTGGAGCCCGGAATACTCGCTCAGATCAGCGGCCATCACCAGCTCATGAGCCTTTCCACTGCGAATGCCAAAAAGGACCCGAGCTGTAAGGTGTGCAACATCAGTGTGGGCCGCTGAACTGTGAATGGCAGCTGTCGCTGGAAGTGCAACTGGAAGCCGGATCATGAGAACCTCACTGCTCTGGAAATGGACCCAAAGTTCTACTGAGAATCGGAATAAATATTCACACTCTATAAAAAGCGGTATTTGGAATTTTAAAATATGCCAAAGGCATTGCACAAAAGAGGCAAGAATAAATAATAAGCATGAAAAATGAACGAGGTCATGATACTCTGGCTACTACTCTAGCCACTTGTTATGAAACCAAGCCATATGATCTGTGAGGCAACTATTCAGATCTTAAAGAGACAGTTCACCCAAAAATGTTTCATCATTTACTCACCGTCACGTCTTTCAAAACCTGTATTATTACCATGAGGAAAAAGCACCATAAAAGGGGTCCATGTAACTAGTGTTATATTTTCTGAAGCCATATGAAAACTTGTGTGAGTCGGTCTCAGTTACATCTCTTCATCTTCATATACTGTAAATCCACTTCCTTAAGACTAATCATGTATAAATCATATTTAATGATAACATTATTGAATTATATAATTGATTCTGTATATTTTTTAAGTCATTTGGGGTATCACCTGTAATCATATGAATTTCACGAGTCTTTGTGTCTGTAGAACAGGTGAAATTAAGTGTACAGAATGTTTTAACAAATAATAAAACACTTCTGTGAGTTTCTGCATGTTAATTTTGTAGGTTGTCTGTTGATTATATTGAAACTACATCATGGACCAAACCATTCACATCTCTGTCTTTGCTTCAGAGATCCGTGTCAAAACAGTGACAGGGCTTGACTTTCAGATGAGTGCAAGCGGAGCCTGCCGTCAAAATCCTTAATGAAGTCTACAATATATAACAAATGTTCCAAAAAGGAAATGGATGGATAACTGCCCTTACGAAAAAGAAGTTTAATCAAGTGTGCTATTAGTATACTTCTTTTAAACTAAAAATAGGAAAGTGATTACTTTAGTCTACTTTTTATGTACTTTTCAGAACTGGCTTTAATGTATTCTCAGAAAATATACTTAACAGACATTTTAGACGAAATATATTGAGCTATTACTTGTGATCTAGAATCCATGTTTCATTGTTATACTGTACACTCTTAAAAATAAAGGTGCTTCAAAAGGTTCTTCAAGCGATGCCATAGAAGAACCATTTTAAGTTCCACAAAGAACCATTCAGTCAAAAGGTTCTTTAAAGAACCATCTCTTCATTACCTTTTTGTAATCTGAACAACCTTCTTTCGCTACAAAGAACCTTTAGTGAAACCGAAGGTTCTTCAGATGTTAAAGGTTCTATATGGAACCATTTAGACAAAAAGGTTCTTATATGGCATCGTGAAGCACCTTTATTTTCAAGAGTGTGGGGGGTGCCTCGTCCACATCTCTGTACAGAAGTTCCAAAAAAACACAAGGGAAGAAGAAACCGAAACAACAGATGCTTCCGCATGTAATCTAACACGATCATCAGACATAAAACAGCATCAAAACTGTGTAACGTTATGGAATAAAATGTCGACCAATGAAGAGGTAATAATGACTGTCGTTGATCGACTTTATCTACGTTTTGAATATCTTTCTGAATCCAATTCATTATTTTTTCAGCTTTTTGTTCAAAATCTTGTTAATTTCTTTATTTTTTATTTATGAAACTTACCACATTCAAGTGTTTGAAAAAAAGAATGCATGAAGCTAGAATATTTTTTTTTTGTTTACAAGCAGATACCCTGTTCATTCTTTTGGTGTTTTGTATTTTCAGATATTCATGTAACAAAATATATTCAAATGAATACCTAAATAGGGACAGAGTAGTATACTTAAAGTATGATGTAAAACTTACGAGTATACTTGCAGTATAAAAACTACTAAACTAGTAGTTTACTGAAACTATACTTCAAAGTCTACTAAAAATGCTACTACAAGTATTTAATTAGTAAACTATCAGTATATAAGTTCACTTTTGGGAGTTGCAGTCAAAACTAAACATTTGATGGTAACGAGTGGTACGCAAAGTTTACTACTGTTTACTAAAGATACTTAAAAGATATACTGTCTATCTAGAATGTGGCCACCATTTCACAAGGAGTATTAAACGAGTACACTTACAAGTATACTACTAGTACATTGATATTTGTATACTTACTACATAAAGTATACTTAAAAATATACTTGAACTTTACTAAAGTATACTTATTAAAATAAACTTGAAGTGTACTACTTTTTGGTAAGGGTGCCTGAAATTGACTTTTCCAAATTATGTAATGTTACTCTGTATTCCACAATGCGTGTCTGCTTAATTCACAGAGCGCATAGCAGTCATTAAATCATGGTTACAGATTCCAAAACCTCTATTGTAATATTTGAGAACTGAAAATGGCCAGTGTCTGCATGTAATACATAATCTGATCAAGGCTGATTATCAGAATCAGACTGAACAAGCGCTGATCTCTCTGTCTGTCTGTCTGTCTGTCTGCAGCTGAGAGCAGGATTTATCTGTGCTGGCAGCCTGGCACGTCCTTAAAACTCACATGAATGAGATAAATTACAACGCTAGCTCTCAATTTCCCTGCCAGCAGGGATGATTTCTTTATGGCTTCTGCAAAGCATTTTACACAGCAGTGCTATATCCTGGAGATCAAATGAAAGATCTCAGTTGGGTTTAGATTTCCACTTAAAATGCAATGTCACAAACCTAATACATGAATAAAAACCTTAATTGTCAGATAAACAACCTCTCACACTACATAAATGACACATTCTGTTTCCAATCAAGGGTTCTCACATCAGTCCAAAGCTCTATGTCAGGTACCAATCCTGGGAATTAATAGATTTAAATGGATTATGCTTAGTGTCCAAGACAAAAACATCCTGGGATTTGAATGAATGTCAGTGATCCTAGTTTGTGGCGCATTTGAAATTGTTTTAGCTAGTAACGTTTGTCACCCAACTGAATACCACGAGTCGAATAAAGTATATCTCAAAGCATAACTGATATAAAAGCATAGAAACCTGACAATTGTAAGTTGTCCTTGACCACAGAAACCTTCTTTGATAGAAAACAGCAATAGATAGAGGCCAGAGAAAATAACCAAACGTTTGAAGCAATTTCAGTCATCTTTATTTTATAAAATATTAAATATAATTTTCTATAAAACCTTTATTAAATTAACCACAGTATGAAAAGCGTTTTATAAACATGTTCAAGTACTCAATCTCACAAAATAAATGGCACATTCCTAAAATAAAATTCCATTTTAGAAATAGAAAAATCACATTTACTTGATACAATTTCAAAAATATTTTCCACAGCATGCAAGGTTTAATAAACATTTCCACAGTATATGTGAGATTCATACATATTTGAGGATTTGCCAAATACATTTAAAAATATACAAGATACATCGGAGTGCTCAGAGAAGCACTCTGTGATCTTGGGACAGCATTTTAGTCAGTGCTAAACGGGTCAGCAAGCAGGTGACAGTGCAAAGTTTGTAGTTTCGGGTTTGTTCAGACGCAGTGTAAACCTGCTGGCATTAGAAAACGGCACTTTCAGTCACACACATGAATGCAGTAGTTGTTGCCATTATTATTGTCCCATTGAGCAGCACTGAACGCATCCGGAAAGTAAGAGACGCAGAACTCGATGCGCTCCCGCGGGTCTATCCGCTCAGGGACGCGGATGTTAAACTCAAACACGTCGGTTCCAGGTTCCCCGTAACTCTGATCCAGGTAAGTACACGGCACGTCCTGGTGACTGCGCCAGGTGTCGAAAGTTATACGGATTTGTACCGCTTTCTCAAAGCAGACATTCTTGACGCGCACGGTGCCGAGGATGGAGCACCTGGTGACGCGACAGCTCTCCAACACAACCATGTGATCCTGAAGCAGACTTCTGAACGCCTGGAAATCTCTACAAGGCTGCTCGAACCCAAGCCTCAACCTCGAAGCATTATTAATGGTCTCTTTAGCGCAGCCCAGCTTCTTCAGCCGTGGTGTTTTCAGCGGGATCTTGTCCTGTTTCTCGGAGAACAGGCGCACCGTGATGAGCGAGAGTCCTTTAGCGTCCGCGAACGCGACGCGTTTCCCCCTGCGGCTGCTTTTGGCTGTGATGAGGCCTGTCGAAGGGGAGTGTCGGTACTCGAGCACCGGCTGATGGGCGATGCAGGGCCGCAGGGGTTTGGGTGAAGACACGCCGAGCAGGTGGTTGATGTTTGGTGATCCTCTGCACCTGAAGCCCACGGCCACGTCCACAAACCTCGACATCACACTGGAGGTGCAGAAATAGGACAAAATGATGACTTTCATGTTTTTTTTTAACTTTATAATCTCATTTGACACTTTTTGACCAATGAACTTGTGTTTTCAGCCGTGTTTGCACGCACTCACAAACAGTGACTTCTAGTTGAAGAAACATTTTAGATCTGGGGTTTACTAGAAATATTGATTGCAGAAATTCCTAGCAATAGCATTTTTTAGAATCACTTTTCATGGCTTATCGAGGCCTGGAAACCACACCTTTGAAATTCCACCAGTATTTTCAGGTTTTTTGTGACTGTGGAAACCATGGCTTTTGTAGTTTATGGTATTCAGACAATAATAATTCAGACTTACTTTGCACAAGTCATCTTCAGCATATAGTAGTGAAATGGTCCTTCAGAATTATTATTTCCTTTCCTCCCAAAGTGGTAACACACTTTAAATACTGATGCTGTAAAAACAGACATAAGTGGTTTTAACCATTTCAAGTTAGTAAATCAGTCATTTTTGAAAAAGAAATCTTACTGTGCTTTCATTTTGATCATTGGATTATCTTATGAAATCCTTAAAAACATTATCTTTTTTTTTTTTTGTACTGAAGGACACAAGTTTGAGATGTCTTGGTCTACCTGCTCAGCTGAGCTTCAGGAAGCATTGTGTGAAATCTTGCGTCACTTGGTCTTTTATAGTAGCTTGATCCCTCCTCCAAACTCAAGCCAATGAGATTTGCAAAGACCGGATAGGACTTAACCAGCTATTTATGACCTGATCTGTGGGCTAAAGAGTAGGAGACTAAAGCCTAGTGCAAATATCAGGAACATGAATTTAAAAAAAAAAATCATTAGGATTTTAAGCTATCATTCAATGTTTAGAAAGTCTTTTGTATTTTCCTTTAATTTTTTACTTATTAAATTAATTTAATTATTATTATTTATGAATTTATAGATTTATTTATTTCTTCTGCAGGTTACTTACTTAAATAGTCCTTCAGAGTGACAAATGAGTTTTTAAAGGTATAAATACGCCATGTGTTCTCAACTAATGCAAGTAAAAAACTGCATCTTTAAACACTGTGTAGACTTTAATGCAGTTTCAGCATATTATACAGCAAACCTTCACTGTTTGACATTTCATTTATAGCCTAAAGGGATAAAGTGACGTTTATTTAGCAAGTAAAGTACTCTTACAGGGAATATCTGACAAACAATGGTAGCAACCTGGAACACTGAGATGAACAATGCATTGATTATTTATTTATTTACAAAAAAAAGAGCTTCCTGAAATATAAAAATGTGACCCTGGAGCACAAAACCAGTCACAAGGGTAAATTTGAATAAATAAGCTTTCCATTGATGTATGGTTTGTTACGATAGGACAATATTTGGCCGAGATACAGTTATTTTAAGATCTGGAATCTGAGGGTGCAAAAAAATCTAAATATTGAGAAAATCGCCTTTAAATTTGTCCAAATGAATTCTTAGCAATGCATATTACTAATCAAAAATGAAGTTTTGATATATTTACGGTAGGAAATGTACAAAATGTTTTCATGGAACATGATCTTTACTTAATATCCTAATGATTTTTGGCATAAAATAAAAATCGATAATTTTGACACATACAATGTTTTTTTTGGCTATTGCTACAAATATACCCCAGCGACTTAAGACTGTTTTTGTGCTCCAGGGTCACAAATGTGCAATTTTCACCATTTCCAACAAATCTGGAAAAACAGTGATGATATTTCTATTTGATGCGATTTATGTAAAAGTTAAATTAACGCATAGCTGTGCCTTAGGACAATGAGGAAATGCATGAAAACTCCTCGAGGCCATCTACCCATAAAACAACCCAGTGAGCATGATTTTTAACCTCATTAGGCTTTCATTCTTCATGCTTGAGCTTCTTTTACAAAGAGAGAAAATTACCATAGCTGCCATATCAGACCTGCAGTTAGGCACGTAGCGCACATGAATGTGGTTTGAACTCTTGCCAATCAGTGCCTCAAAAACAGAAATGCCAAACTGACTCAATGACGGTTTGCTTAACTAATTCTAGTTATAAGCAAAAATAACTTGGTAATGGTAAGCAGTGCAAATGACATGCTTGTAAGGACAGAATATACCATTCATGGCCAAATAAATGCACACTAGATGAGCTAGCACTTACACTCCAGTATGAATACTTAATTTTAAAGAAGTTTTGTTCACAGGGCCAAAAATGCCCATAAAACCCCATTTTATATTTATCGAATGTATACTAAAGCAGCAGATCTGGGCCTAAACATTGCAATATTTCACACGGAAGAGTCATAAATATAGATTCTTGGGGTATTTTTGGGGAAAGCATCAAACTAAAACATTACAGAGTTAAAATGAGATACAACTGTGGATGTGACATGTCTGAGTTGTTTTTTAGGCTGGAAATGCATAATAATGAATTTGGCAGAAATGCACTGCTGTGCAGCTCTTTGAAACGCTGCCTCTGTCGCCTGCTTCCTGCTGCGATGACTTCAAGCAGATCTGTCGGTGTCAGAGAAAGACAAAATATCTGAAATCAGTGTTTCCAAAGCCTTTTTTGTCTCATGCACTGCCACAAAACCATCAGCGAGACTCAAGAACCTCTAAATCATCACCAGACCTGAAATGTGCTCATATTAACTCATAATGGATATCATTTAGCATCATCAGTAACACCATTATAATACTCATTATTGCAATGATTCACTTTTGAACTTGAAACTGAAGCACAGAATCTCATTTTATAACTGCATTTCGTTAGCTAGCAAACTTTCCATGATAATTTTGGAAGAGCAAAGCAATGTTTTATATGTCTGTAATGCAAGTTTACAGATGTCTCGTTTGTTTCCTGATTATTGGGCGATGTGTGCACTCCCTGTGCCTCATAACAAAAGACTTCACTATTCATTCCAGTATTTGCACAATGCATTAGCCAATAGCTGGATTCTGACCTATAGTTTACGAAAACAGATGAACAGTTCTGTATAATTTCTGCCAGAACTGATGATGGACGGTGTGGGCTTCCTGTCACTCTAAGGTTTAAGGAAGTCACTGTGAAATCGGAAGCTGTGACAGAGGCCAATAAGCTAGCGTTGAGTTTACAAAAAACCCACATTACCAAGAATTATGTTAATTGACGTCAGTGAACTCTGGGTGTGATTGTCTGATAAAAAGTAGCTGATAAAAATATAACAGCAATTCTTATCAATTTATTATTAAATGTCCTTTGAAGGGATAGTTCACCCAAAAATGTACATTTTGTCATCATTTAGATGTTGTTCCAAACCTCTATGAAAGGTGTTTTTTTTTTTCTTCAATAAAATGAAAGTCAGTGGGGTCCAGTGTTATCTTGTTCTGGACCCCATTGACTTTCATTATATTTTCAAGTATTTATACAGATTTGGAATGACTGTAAACGATGACAGAATTTAAATGCGTGAAAGCTTGATGCCCTCAAAGGACATTTAATAATAAATTGGCAAATATTGTTATTACTTAAATTGTATGGACAAAAACCGTTGAAACATTCTTCAAAATATCTTTGTGTTCCACAGAAGTAAATCTTACAGGTTTGGAAAGACATGAGGGTGAGTAAATGATGACGACCATTTTTGGGTGAAAAATGTAGTATAATATATTTATATTTATGCAGTGATAAAGATATTTGTTTCCTCCTGCACGACAAAACAAATTGTGTCTATATTGTGACTTATAGGGATAGTTCACCCAAAAATAGGAATTTGCTCTTATTTTACTCAACCTAAGGCCATCCAAGATGTAGGTGACTTTTTTCTTCTGTAGAACAGAATTTATTTTTAAATATTTTAGCTGAAACTGTGGTCCTTGGTGATTCATGAAATGCAAGTCAGTGGATACCAACAACAAAAAAATTGTTTAAAAAGCGTATCTTGCAACACAAAATTAATGTCTATGGCTCCTGGCGATATATGGAGGTCTTATTAAGCAAACCGATCAGTCTGTGCAAGAAACTGAACATTATTTACAACCTTATTAATCCATAACCTCAGGCAAGCAGTGATGTCTCACGAGCGAATCATTCCTCCAACAGTCACTGAACTGAGGAAACAGTTCAGACCCGGACCAAAGACCGATGAGCCGGTGATATGCACATACGTGAACCGAGCACTTGAGCGAAGAAGCAGAATTCAACTTTTTATGGTTCCTCATTGTTTATGTAAAAAGAGTTTATTCACATAATATGCTTTAGACATGTAACTCATCTGCATTTCACATCATTATCATGTGTTATAATAATATAATTTCGTATATGTATCATTGTGTGATTACATAAACACACTGGTGAATTTCAACCGGTTCATTGACACGAGCTGTCTGAAAGAACCAGATTGCAGTAAAGAATCAGCTTTTCCCGTTTGCCTGAGGCTCTGGATTACAGGTATAATGTTTTAAATAATGTTCAGTTCTTGCACAGACTGATTGTTTAGCCTATTAAGACCTCAATATATCGTCAGGAGCAATTAGGATTAATTTTGTGTTGCCTGGTTAGTTTTTTTGACTCAGTAGCATTTGACTTGCATTTTATGAATCAGTAAGGTCCACAGTTTCAGCTAAAAACTTCTTTGCTGTTCTGCACTGTAAAAAAAACTATGACATTTACGGAAATACCAGCAGCTGTGGTTGCCAGAACTTCACCATAAAGAGCATGGTAGCAACATTTTAGGTTTTACAGACTTAACTTAAATTCACAATAAAATACCGTATTTCATTAACTGATGTAATGTTAATAAACCAAAATTTTGAAGTACTAATATCTGTTTTGAAACATTGTAATGCACTGATAACCACCAAAAACATGAGAAAGTCACATGATGAACCAAAGCTCATCACAAACAGCTTTTCTACGAGCTGAGGAGGGCAATAATTATATATAGAAGGTGCACAGTGTCATTCACACAAACACTAAACACCATCATGGTGACACACATGATACTGAAATAATGCAATAAACATGAATTTAACAACATTAGATGTAAGATTAAACCTTAGTGTACACAACTGATAAGAAAAACTAAGAAGAAACATGTTATTATTATTATTTGAAGGTTCTTACAGGGAATTCTGGGAGTGTCAATTTACGTTTTTTTTCACTGTAAATTATACAATGACTTTTTCTTTTTCACTTCCAAAAAACGTATTTTTAACAGTATTTTACTGTGAAATCACATTAAATGTAATTACATTTATTCACCGAATAGAATGAAACGAGAGCTCTCAAGGACGCGCAACAGCTATATGTAGGGAAAAATTATAGGGTTTTACTGTAGCATTTTTACAGTAATGTACTGTTAAAATCCACAATCATTTTTTACAGTGTGCTGAAGAAAAATGATCTGCATCTTGGATGGCCTGAGGATGAGTAAATTAACAGCAATTTTTTACATTTAGGTGAACTATCCCTTTAAGATGCATTCACATTTACTGCTTCTCAACAAAATTTCGCAAGCAAAATCCAGTCAGTTTTAATTTTGGGAGTTTCAAATCAGGAAGAAAACATTCACTCATGTTCAAGTTGGCCGCTTGAATTCGTCATGCTGACCAACAGAAATCGGCTTGTTTGTGACTTTTGTGTGAGCTGTGCTTCATACATCTCTACTCTATTGACAATAGACCGTTTTTTCTCTGCGAAATTGCACTGAAACATCGCTAATGTGTCTGCAGTTTTACTCACTGTGTTACTCTTTACCAGTAACAACCAGTTATTACGGGCGTTGACCGCATGATTCTTCATAAACTGTCCGTTTACACGTTTCAGTAGTTAGCTGGCCACATTTCCATGGATTCAGAGCTTAATCTTAATGTGAATCATGATTCTAGATGAGATTCCCATCTGTGTATCAGGTTTCAAGTGAATCACACATTTCACAACACTGGAATTACAATAAAAAAAATACTTCTATTGCTGGTTCAAGCCTATTGGCAGAGGTTTCAGCAAGTGAAGCCACCGCATAACCACAGGTGTATAATTCACGTAAACGCTGAAGAATGATCACATACACAACACTGGAGGAGTGGTGAAAAGGTGTCAGCACAGGATATGGAGCAATAGGTGCATTTCTCAGGGTGTTATAAGAGAGGTGAAAGAGTGAGATCAGGCAATGTTATCTGCAGAGTCAGGTCACAAGGTGAACGCAGGGCATAGTGGCTTTTATTGACCTCAAACATTAGAGCAAAGTGTGGTTTCATGAGAATTGCCACTTGTTGATTTAAATAATAATACTGAACAAATCATTTCAACTCGTAATTTTGGACCCACTAAAATTGGGGCATTTTAACCCTGTAACACCTGATATATGAAGAAATAGCAACAGAAAAAAAATCTGTATTTTTGCAAAATGGAACAGTTTATTGAAACTTTTGACAAAGTATATAAAAATCTAAAAAAGGTTAGAGTTGCATATATGTTTTATGTTTCGTATTATATTTGATAAATCAGGCTTTTATGGCCCATATCGTATGATATACGAGAATATGGAACTCATTAGGAAATTCATACTTATAGGGGGGCCCAAACTGAGCAAAAATATGCAATTTGGTGTAGATATTATTTATATGACCAAAAAGTAAAATATTCTGATAGCTTTTGTAAGAGTATCTTACAGGATACTTACAAAAAAAAAGCATATAAATATCAGTTGTCACTCTATATGACTCAATAATATGTCTTAGTACAATTTAGGGCTGTGCAATTAATCGCATGCAATTGTCATGCGCATCTCGTCAGTAAAGCCGGTTCCGTGATTAGTAGTAAATCTCCATCACCTGCTTTCAGATGGAGCGGCATTCACTACACAGCCGTAATTCACTGACAAGCTAGGCGATATCACGTTTATAATCGAATGCGATTCATCTGCGATTATGAACGCGATATTGCCTAGTTTGTCAGTGAATTACGGCTCTGTGTAGTGAATGCCTCTCCATCTGATGGAGATTTACTACTAATCACGGAACCGGCTTTACTGATGAGATGCGCTTGACAATAGCATGTGATTAATTGCACAGCCCTAGTACAATTAATTAAATGCTTAGTTTTATTTGAACATTTCTGTAGTTTTAGTTGTGGAATCAAAACATAATGCAATACAATACAATGATGATTGAGAGATACAAGATGAGGGCTTTTATACATTTTCCTCAAAAGCCTGACGGCATCATATTTGATAGATACATTTTAATATTATTTTTCAAAAAACAAAAGGATTTATAATCAAGTTAATCAAAGTTGTTCAGTTCAGAAGTGTTCACTACTAATAAGTAATAATATAAAAGTTATCTTATGTATATTTTGTAAAAGACGTGAATCACAACCTAAAGGGGGATTTTTTACAATTATACAAACAGGCCTTTAAAGTATGAACTATTATTCATACGACATAAAGCATGTAATAGATTGTGTACAGCAGGTTTTTCTGCAGTTTTGATATGTTGGTAATTTAGACACCACAGAAATTGATGTATCAAACATGATATAGTAGGCTAGGCTTTATTAATAAAATATTTTTTTTCAATTAGACAATATTACAAATACTGCTTTAGTCATCATGAAATTGAACTTTTAAAGTGCATTTTAAAACACTTATAAAAGGCACCTAGAATAGAATGATAGAATTTTGATTATAAAATGGAGAGTTCCGGTCCTTGATTCTGATTGGTTGAGCAGCGTTCGAAGCCGTTGTAAATTACACTACAAACACACACCTTTGTTTACTTCTGTGTGTTGCTCGCAACCACTTTGTTGGAACCACAACTGTTTCTGAGGAACTACATTGTTTAGCGGAAGAATACGGTTTTTATTATCATTACACTTTATTTGCCGTTTTATTCTGTGAAACCTTACTACGTATATGGAATAACCGTTTTATAAAAAGTGAAGCCGTGGTTTACAGTGAATTTATAACAGCTAAGGGGCCTTCGTGCCTAACAACACCCCTTAGCTGTTATAAATTCACTGTAAACCACGGCTTCTTGCTTTATTTAAAAACACAAAAACTGTTTTTTTTCCCCCCTGAAAAACTCCTAGAATAAAATACAGGATATCTGACCCTGTTTACATTCAAGTATGTCACTATAAATGTGTTTTTCGGAAACTGAGGAACAAAATTATTTTAAGTGGTAACTGACATTATGCCATAAATCCTGTTGACAATGACAAACTTAAAGAGTTTAACATGTAAGTCAGATCATTTTAACAGCTAGCTATAATATACTACAAAACAGCATGCAGCAAACACCACAAAAAACATGGTGGACCAATATAGAAACATAAATAATACAATTTTATTCTAACACACCAGCAAAACCCCAATGACCATTTAAACGACCGCATACATCCAAACCAACAACTTCCCATTTACAGAGAAAACCACAGCTTCCGTTTCAGAGCAAGAGTGTCAGGTTCACTAGTTTCTGATCAGACTGCAATAACGGAGCTGTCAATTTGTGATGAAATATTGCAGGGAGATTGCAATAACCCAAGACAATCCAGATAATCAGAAAACACTGAAGATCGTTTGTTCTTATAGATTAGACAACAATAACAATCCATACTGCTTTTATGTCAGTTTCATGATGAGAATGAGCCATTTTAAAATATAAATGCTTCTAGATTCAAAGATGCAGACATGCTCAGGGTCCAAGCAGGATCTGTAATGGTGCTGGGATACTGATGTTCACAGTTGGCCATCTAGCATGTAAGGGTGTCTTCCAAGCCGAGATCAGATGTCCTGAGGCTCTGCGCACGCACTGTTGAATTGACTATGACCCCTCGTAGTGGCGTCACGCCAGCACAACGCCCGAGCGGGAACATCCAAACGTTGTGGCCGAGCGCCGACTAGTTAGTACGGTAACGCATCAGGTGCTGTGAACCTTCGTCCAAGTCCACAACTACATTCTGTTGTAGAGTGATGCGTGGATCACGAACAGCTGAATACATGAAGTCGTCTCCCCAGGGCATTAGTTCGTAGAACGGTCGCGTAGTGTAGTAGAAGTTGACTTGCTTGTGGTGCATCTGCTTCTCATTCGCCCGCTCATTAACATGAAAAGAATGCTGGCCAGCACATTACTAGGTGGAGTCTAGCTGGACCAGTGAGTGGAATGTAAGGTCGGAACCTACTAGTCACGCAAATGCTGGATCACTAGCTGTGTGTATGGATGAGTTTGAGGACTAATGTTAGAAGTTATGCACTATATGTCCTTGTACGGTTTGGTGCTATAGTAACGAGAGCCTCAGCTGGACGTCTCTTCCAGTGTGTTACCTCTTTGCTCTCTCCTGCCCACTGCCCTCTGACACCACATCCGAACTAGGCGGTAACCAGATTAGTGATCAGCCAGTATGGGATCTTCATTGGATTGTGAGGAGGTTCACGCTAGTCATGTCCGCTGGTGTGTGGCTCGACCTGTCGTACCGGCGAGAACTGACAGTGTGTAGAGATTTTCAAATTCGTCAGCTGTTTCTGCGCGCTCTAGTCCCCCTGCTTCGGTGTCGAGCAGGCGTGAAGTGATTGCCGCCCGGGTCCGTGAGACTGGTGCGCGGTAGTGCTATCGCAGTTGCGATGTTGTCCCTACTCGCATTGGCTCTAATTGGATTACCTAGGTGGTTCCATCCGCGACTGTTAGTGACTCTCACGGACGAATGGACCGGGCGATTAGTAAGATTGTCTTGGCAGACTACAGTGTGGTGTGTTTAGGACACTTTGCGACCTCACACTCATGGAGTCTATGATCCTTCACACGACCCACACCTCCACCACTTAAGCATCACTGCCACCAGTCAAACCACATCTGGTCCCCAACCCCTTGGGATATTCGGGGCTGCAACACTGCTCAAATGTACAACTAGATAATCTAGCATTAATCTATAGGTGTCGAACACCTGTTGACGCACGGAGAAAGTCCCACCACAGTTGTTGGCAATCAGTCTGTTATTACTGTAGTATCCACTGTGTGGTAGTGAAATCGGTGATTACAGCATTCCATTTAGGTCTTGTGCACTACTATTCAAAAGTTTGGGGTTGCAAATTAAATTATACTGTTAAAATCACAATCATTTTTTAGTGATGAATAGACCGCTGCCATTGGATAGAGCGCACTTGCCCAAGCCGCAGCTATGCTGAGTTATTGCCCCCACGGTCGCAGGTGTGGTGTTTGCACGCCAGACTGGCCGGCCTTCGGAGTCGTTCTTCCGTCGTCGAGGTTTGACACAGTACGTTGACGTACCTGTCGACCTGTCCCTCATTGTTTGCAGTAGCGTAGAAGTTACTTCCTTTCTTTCTAGTGCGGTGATCTACCAGAACACTCATATCTAGCAAGAGGGCTGTGCGTGTGAGCCCTTGACCAACTGCTGTGTGTGTGTTTGACGCAAACTGATGTGTTCACGACACGTATGACTTTTTCTGATCGATGAGACTTTATCTCGGATGATACACGCGTTCCACGCTACTAGTATGTCTACGACGATGATAGCTGGCCGTATACCCTGAGCCCGAATGGAGGGAAAGTAGACATGTGAGCCGTGTATCTCTAGATTCCGGCTCTACCTACGAGCTGCTGTGGTTGTGTGTCTCATTGTCGTGAGTGTGTCGCACTACCTCACTGGGTAGACACAATGTGTGACGCCCTTGTTCAGATATACTTTGGGTCTTAAAGTGCTTGCTTCCGATGTATGAGGCTGCTAGTAGATAGAGAAGTGTTTAATCCCGCTGTTGCGTTGAGGGATGATCGTCTTCAAACAGTACGGTATGTGTTAAAGGATCTGCACTTACTAACATATATATGTATGGTGTGTGTGTATTCTCTTAATCGGGTCGGACTTTATTTGTGCACATCTGTTGTCTTTTTTAGGGCCGGCTGTGATGAGAGCCTGGGTGCTGGTATTTCTGGCTAGTAAATCTCAAAATATAATTTAATTGAGACCTGCTGTTTTTGGTCATCGGTTATATAACTATGCCGAGTCCATTAATAAAGTTATTAAAAAAAAAGAATTATGAATAAAGTAGTGTTGGGGAAAGTCATATGATTCTTAAAATATCCATTTAAAACAAAACGTTTCTCACCGGCCTTCAGCATGTCAATGCTCTGCAGGTTTGGGGGCATGTGTTTCAGAGCCACATTTCGGAGATACATCTCTGTGTTGGCCAGATACCTAAACACACAACATATAACATTTAGAGACCACATACATCACTTTGTGAATTATATGACTAACAGACAATGCCAAATACCACTCGACATTCAGCCCAAAACAGTCATTCTCACAGAAATGAAAAGAATGTTCTGGCTCTGTTTGCACTTTACCACACCGTCTGCCTATCGGCTGATACAGACAATAGAAAGGATTCAGAATGAACTCACTCTTTAGCGAAGGCAAACTCTTCAGGAGAGAGAAATGAAGGATCTCCATCAGCACGTGACTTTTCTTTCTCCAAAACATGAGGGAAAAACCTCTCTATCTGCAGATGAGACAACAACCATGTACAGTGGTGTGAAAAAGTGTTGGCCCCCTTCCTGATTTCTTATTTTTTTGCATGTTTGTCACACTTTAATGTTTCAGATCATCAAACAAATTTAAATATTAGTAAAAGATAACACAAGTGAACACAACATGCAGTTTTTAAATGAAGGTTTTTATTATTAAGGGAAAACAAAATCCAAAATTACATGGCCCTGTATGAAGAAGTGTTTGCCCCTAAACCAATATGGTTGGGAAACCGTAAGCAGCAACAACTGAAAAGCGTTTGCGATAACTTGCAATGAGTCTGTTACAGCGCTGTGGAGGAATTTTGGTCCACTCATCTATGCAGAATTGTTGTAATTCAGCCACATTGGAGTGGTTTTCGAGCATGAACCGCCTTTTTCATGCCACAGCATCTCAATAGGATTCTGGTTAGGACTTTGACTAGGCCACTCCAAAGTCTTCATTTTGTTTTTCGTCAGCCATTCAGAGGTGGACTTGCTGTGTGTGTTTGTGATCATTGTCCTGCTGCATAACCCAAATGCGCTTGAGCTTGAGGTCACAAACCGATGGCCGGACATTCTCCTTCAGGATTTTTTTGGTAAACAGCAGAATTCATGGTTCCATTTATCACAGCAAGTCTTCCAGGTCCTGAAGCAGCAAAACAGCCCCAGACCATCACACTACCACCACCATATTTTACTGTTGGTATGATGTTCTTTTCTGAAATGCAGTGTTACTTTTAATCAAGACGTAATGGGACACACACCTTCCAAAAAAAGTTCAACTTTTGTCTCGTCAGTACAAAGAGTATTTTCCCAAAAGTCTTGGGGCTCATCAAGATGTTTTCTGGCAAAACTGAGACGAGTCTTTATGTTATTTTTGCTCAGCAGCGGTTTTCGTCTTTGAACTCTGCCATGCAGACCATTTTTGTCTCTTTCTTATGGTGGAGTCATGACCTTAACTGAGGCAAGTGAGGCCTGCAGTTCTTTGGGTGTTGTTGTGGGGTCTTTTGTGACCTCTTGGATGAGTCGTCGCTGTGCTCTTGGGGTAATTTTGGTCGGCCGGCCAACAGTGGGAAGGTTCTCCACTGTTCCATGTTTTTCCATTTGTGAATAATGGCTCTCACTGTGGTTCGCTGGAGTCCCAAAGCTTAAGAAATGGCTTTATAACCTTTTCCAGAATGATAGATCTCAATTACTTTCGTTCTCATTTGTTTCTGAATTTCTTTGGATCTCGGCATGATGTCTAGCTTTTGAGGATCTTTTGGTCTACTTCACTTTGTCAGGCAGGTCCTATTTAAGATATTTCTTGATTGCGAACAGGTGTGGCAGTAATCAGGCCTGGGTGTGGCTAGAGAAATTGAACTCAAGTGTGATAAACCACAGTTTTAACAGGGGGGCAAACACTTCTTCACACAGGGCCATGTAGTTTTGGATTTTGTTTTCCCTTAATAACAAAAACCTTCATTTAAAAACTGCATATTGTGTTTACTTGTGTTATCTTTGAATCACCTCCCCCCCCCCCCCCCCCCCCCCCTCCCCCCCCCCCCCCCCCCCCCCCCCCCCCCCCCCCCCCACCTCCCCCCCCCCCCCCCCCTTATTAAATTTGTTTGATGATCTGAAACATTAAAGTGTGACAAACATGCAAAAAAATAAGAAATCAGGAAGGGGGTCAACACTTTTTCACAAAACTGTATGCATAAACAAGTACCTACAGTGCAATTTACATTTGCTTCAACTCAAAGCACACAGGATGCTGAAGATCATTTCTAGAGCAAAAAAACATCTTGAAACCATCTACAAGGACAACTAGATATTTTCTGGTCTAAACTGTGTCTGTGAGAAAGACACATATCCTTCAGGTTACTCCAGAGGGAACTGTCTGTGTAATATGTGTAGGTTAAATCCCTCTGAATAACTGTGGAGTCATGTTCAGGATACCTTCTGGAGTCTTGAGCGCAGGTAGCTGCTCAGAACAAAGCGGATGCGATCGATCTCCATGCGATGCACACTGGCCTTTACATCACCTTTCCTCACCCGCTGCAGATTTTCCTCCTGCGTACACAAACAGAAATGACTCATTGATACAAAATTGAATGCTATATGTCATCCAGAAGTATTTAAAATAACATTTAACCATTTGAAACATTTTCAAAATTATAAATTTTTTAATCATTGCATAATCATATTTACACATGCTGCTAAATGCTTTCATGTTTCTTATTTTAACTTGAGAACCTAATACTGTCCCCACACAGCTGAATTTTTTAATTACATACGTTTACGATTTGCACACGTTTTTCTGATCCGTTCTTTAAATAAAAATGCTGGAGGTGCACGTCAGGATTTTTTAAAATAAATAAATTCAAAAATAAATAAATAAGCATACCATGTGCGTGAGCTGCTCCATCACACACTCCACCAACTCTGACTTGTTCTCCAACAGTTCTGGAGAAAACTTCTCATTGAGCCAAGCCTGAAACACAAGAGACACGTTCAAAAACACGGTTCCTGAAAGCATGTGCAATAAGACTCATATTACAGACTGCATCTAATGCACGCATTTATTTTCACGTTTTATATACTAATCATTTTTTTAGCAAATGTTTGAGCTTAAAAACATACATTTGACCGAGTTTCGGTTTCTCATTAAAAACATGTACTTCTTCACATACTTTTTCTTTTACACAAATGAGCCTACGTATGCATTTCTTCCATTACATTCTACATTCTTCAGATTCTTCATCTAACAAGTGTCCAGCATACAAGTGAACTCATTCAATACGGTTTCAAATTAAATCACAGGACGCACCTCGTATAATCGACTGAGAATGAACAGTAAGCAGTGTTATATAAGATACTGTTTTGGTACAGAACTTGCAAAAGTTTGGAAACCTTATGATTTTTAAATGCATTTTTAACGAAGTCTCTTCTGCTCTCCAAGGCTCGCATTTGTGTGCTCAAACACAGTAATGTTGTGAAATAGTTTTACAATTTCTAATTTCTGTTGTAATATATTGGAAAATGTAATTCCTGTGATCAAAGCTGAATTTTCAGCATTATTACTCCAGTCCTTTCAGTTGTCACATTGATCTCTCGCCCCTCATTCTAATATGCTGATTTATTACAGTTTTGCTGCTTATACACACATACATACATATATAATATACATACATATACATCATATACATATATACATATACATACATATACATATCATACATACATATACATACATACATAAATACATACTATAAATACTACCTATAAATACATATAACATACATACTACAATACATATATGCATACATACCGAGACCTATAGTACATACTAAACCTACATATACATAATACCATACATATACAACATACATATACATACATAATACTATACATATATATACTACAACATACATATACATATACATACATACATATACATACATACATTACATGACATAATACATATACATACATCTCATAACATACATATACATAATATGCTAACTATACATAGACATATCTACATATATACATGACATACATAGACAGAATATGCATCACATATGCATATACCTATATACATATACTGTACATACATATACATACATATACATATACACATATACATATATACACATACTACATATACACATACTACAATACATACATACATATACATATACATGTATTATATATATATAATATATATATATATAAAATATAATTTTTTGGAACCGTGATACTTTTTTCAGGATTATTTGATGAAGAAAGAGTGAAAAAGAACAGCATTTATAAAAAATGAAGCCTTTGTAACAATTATACTACATTCAAAAAGTTTGGGGCAGTATTTTATATTTTTTTTTTTTAGAAATGAATGATTATTCAGCAAGGACGTAAAATTGACAAAGGAACTAAAGACTTATATATTAGAAAAATTTATTTACATAAACTTTATTCATCAAGAAACTGAAAAAAGAATCACAGGTTCCAAAATATTAAAATATATATATATTATATATATATATTATATATATATATATATATATATATAAGCAGCACAACAATATGATAAGAATTAAGCATTTATACGATTTCTGAAGATCGTGTGGCACTGAAGACTGGAGTAATGAATGAAAATTCAGCTTTGATCACAAAAATAAATTACATTTTAAAATATATTCAACTAGAAAACAGTTACTTAAAATTATAATAATATTTCACATTATTGTTGTTTTTATTGTATTTTTTGATCAAATAAATGCAGCCTTGAACATGAATTACATTACAAATCGTACTGATCCCAAACTTGTGAACAGCAGTGTGCTGTCATCTGAGCTTGTCTGCAAACACCCGTTAAAGTCTGACCTCCTCCAGCCTGGCGATGAGCTGCGCCGGGGTCATCAGCACGTCCTCCCGGCCCTCCTCTCCTCCGCTCTCCTCTCCGTCTGCCATCCTGACTCGCTGCAGCCGCGAACAAACGCGCTTCACGCGGTAATCACGCTCCACGAGACCCGCGCAACTAACCCCGCGCTCCGCGCTGTTTGCACTCCCGCGCTCGACCGCCGCGGGGCCGGCTGAAGGGGAACTTCGCGCCAAAAAGCAACAACGTGATGGCGGCGTCAGCGTGTCCTCAAGCCGGTTAGAGTTGCGCGAGTCTGCGCAATGCGCACCACAACAAAGATGAGGTGTGTTTTAATAAAGAATCACTGTTTTTTTTGCCTTACATGTATTGTGGATCCCCTGATTGTTATTGTATTTGGTTTTATTCTATGCTGTTACCTCTATGAGTTCTTGTATTCTATGTTTAATAAATAAATGTAAAAAAAAAAGGGAAAGTAATGGGAGTCACCAGATCGGGGCGTTTTTAGACCATGTTTCCTGATTGGCTGATGTCCTAGTGACGGTAGGCTTAGGGGTGGGGTTCGGTAAGGGGGATCATTTTCATTGCATGATTGAGAAACACCCTGCAGTTTGAAAACACCCACAAATTCAGAAACGCCCACTTTTGCTCTGCAGAGACCTCGATCTCGCTTGTGCTGCTGCTGCTTACAGCCGAGGGCCCCTGGCAGCTGCGGCTCTACTCAGGGGACTGGTCGATCAGTGGCTTTATTTTGTGTGCGTGTTTGGACGGTTTGCGCTGGAAAACACAGCTTGGGTCGATAGTGATATCGCCTGTGCAGCAGCATCTCTCACCCTCCGCCTCAAATATACGCTCATCTGTAGATAATTACACCCGCTCGAATGCAACTATTGGATCACTTTTGTCGCCGCAACTTCATCGTTATTTCCTCCTTGAAGAGTTGTCCGTGAATTCGTACTTAAGTCTAATCATCTTGCTGTCATCCTATTTAGTCACAGCTGCACTTGCAGGAAATAGAAATAGTTTGTTGCATACTAATAATGGCAGGGGAAATAGATTTGCGTTTCATGCCAATTTCTGCCACATGAGCCAAAAACGATTCAGCAAATCATCATTTTAAGATTCATTTGAAATGATATCCAAAAAATTGCGTTCATGAGATAAACGTTGAGTCATAATTCAATTTAAGTCGTAGTTATAACTCGAAATTATGACCAAAAAAGTGTATCTTTTTTATTATATTTATGAGGCTTTATGTCACCATAACTGTACCATATAGATCAATAACCAAAACAAAGGTATAATTATTTTGTCGTTGAAGAAGGCATAATTATGATAACTCCGATTAGGACCAAAAAGGTGTTTATGTTCAAAACTATGGCTTTCTCATAACTTTGACTTTCTGTGATCATTTTGACGTGTCATACTCATAATTATGTCTTGGTATGTAACTTATTTAATAATAATCGATGAGTATTTTTTTTCCTTAAGAGGCTGAATCAGGCTTCAAGTAGTACCTTTAAGTAGTCCAAGCCAAATTATTTTTAAAAAAAATCAAATGTTTGTGAACATCAGTACACCTTGCAAACATGGTCTGTAATATGATTAATTTGTGAGCTTGTGTTCAAGCATCCCCACAGTTGATGAGCAGGCCACCGGTCTGGAGAAGATTGTGTTGGAGGCGTCAAAGAGAGGAACTGTAAGTGTCTTGTACTGTGTTCTATTGTTCTGTTGTGGCTTCTTGTGAAATAAAGACTGCTGTGTGAACAATCAATGCCGTCTTCTTCGCTAGGATCCATATAGCATCTTAAAACCGCGGGAGTGTGCAGGCTCCAAACAAGACCCTCATATTGTCCCCTCCATAACCAACAAGAGGATTGTTGGTTGTGTTTGTAAGTGATAGTATAATTTAACCACCATTTTGATATCAGTTAAATTGTATAGTCATGTTAGTTCTATGTGCTTCTTATCAGTATAAGCCATCATAACAACAATATAATGATCTTTGGTCAAACCCATTAACCTATGTGTCTGTTTTATGAAGGTGAAGAGGACAACACTGCAGTGGTTTGGTTTTGGTTGCATCAGGGAGAGGCCCAGCGCTGCCCATCCTGTGGTGCTTACTACAAACTTGTTCCACACGAGTTACCCCACTGAAATATACACTTCACA
The DNA here is from genome assembly GCA_018155175.1 of Sinocyclocheilus anophthalmus. Taxonomy (NCBI): domain Eukaryota; kingdom Metazoa; phylum Chordata; class Actinopteri; order Cypriniformes; family Cyprinidae; genus Sinocyclocheilus; species Sinocyclocheilus anophthalmus. Next base: position 296,047 of record JADLZN010005001.1, read on the forward strand.
GCAGAGGAGGCCTGGACACTCCCATCCTGACTCAAACACCATAGATACTCTTATTAATGCACAGTCCCCTTCGATGTTCCCTGTTCTGAAGAATAGAATTGCACTTTTTAGGGGCATTGTTATTTCTTTTTCATTAGATGCTTCACAAAAGCAGATAAAGCAATTTAACATCAAGAAAACAGGCTTTCTTCAAATCTGAAACGCAAGATTCGGCAGAGTTTTCCTAATTGTGAATGTTGGTTTCATTATTTTTGGAGGAATAATTTACATGTACTGTTGTTTGCTGTGCAGTATCAGCTGCTTAAACATTCCAGATTTTCCTTACAAATGCAATGCATTCCTTGCCCTGTTACGTAAATGAGCTGTTACTTTAGCACATTCTTGCAAAAGAAATGTCTACAGGCATTGTCTTTGATTTTTCAATGTTTAGACAAAGACTGTACATTCCTGATTATGTGGGACTCAAAATTTACTTTGAAAGTCTTGAGATTGAATGCTCTCCTTGTTGAACTATTCTTTAAAATAAACGTAGTGTTGATGTGTCTTTGTGTGCAACTCATTGCTAGAATCTTTGCAGTTGATTCACAGGAAGTGTCTTGAAGACCTGACATGATCTTGACATTTATTTTATACAAAAATATTTCTTTACATTCAGTATGCAATGTACAACTATACATTACAGACATGTTTCACATTATTGGTGTGTTGTCAAACACATTGGTCTTGTCGAGGGCCTTGAGACTGTGATATAAATGCAAAAAAAAACATTTCTAGGATGTACCCTTATGTGAATATTCCTATTTGAGCCAGACCAACCCTGGAAATTATTTATCAAGATACAAGAAACTTGATTATTCACGTTGGACCCTGAATTTTACCACAAAGTAATTGGTATTCATACGAAGAATGGTATTAAAAAGATTATTTATACCTATTCCACATCAACTAGGAGGCTATTCTCTTTTGCAGATATAGATACACTGATGAACATATCAACATGTAGCATTTACATTTTAACCACATTTGGCAGACGATTTTATCCAAAGTGATTTACAGTGCATTCACTGATACATTTGATCAGTATTGTGTATACAGTGGGAATTGATTCCAAAACCTTGCAGCTGCAAGTGTCATGCTCTACCAGCTGAGCTACAGGACCATGTATGCAACTCCTTCAGTTAGCATTAGTTTTTAAAATCAACATGAAACACTCTGCAACCCATTTTACTTCATGTAAAATTATCCTGAAAATTGATCAAGAAAATTGACTTGATCCTTCAGTTTTCTAGTAACGTGAAGGAGTCTGTATTGAAAAAGTAAACTCATCAATTTTGGTTTCACGTTGACCTATAGATTTGAACAACCAATTGTTTCAGAATCGTTCAGTATGGCTGCAGGCCTGCCATGTTGTACCCAGCAGGTGGATGCCAGATGGGTAATGGGTAAGGGTAGGAGGGCAAAGCAGCCTCGTAAGACCCAGGAAAAGGGGTGCCCACTGGCGGGCAATGCATAGAGTGGGTCTGACCAGGAGGTATTGTTAGATGGGTTGGAAGAAATACATGTTGAAGAGGTAGAGCCTTCAACTGTTCGTTTAAGTCTGCCCGATATCTCTCTATGGTTGGCAGGTAGGGCATTGTTATACCGGGATGAGGGTGGAAGAATAACTGCTGGGTAGGCAGAGGCTTGGGCAACACTGTCTTTGCTTTCTCTTTCCTGTCCATAATGCGAAGTGGAGAGCCCACTGGTGTCTTCTTCAAGTAGGCTTCATCGGTGATGGGCCTCTTTAGGAGGTGCTGGTGGTAGGACATGTGTGGTTTAAAAGTGGGCTGTAGTGACACAGGTCTGCAAGGATCTCGTGGTAAGACCTTGGAGAAGCTGGAGGCATGAGGGACCCAGCAGGGTCTGGTGTATGCAGGTGAAGGCATCCTGAAGGATGTAAGTCTGGTGCTGGATTTACCATCCGGGGTCCATGGCAAAAGACTCCTCTGGGTTTTTTCTGAATGGGGTGGGCCACCTGGCAGGTAATCCCTGTAATGGTTGCGGTGATAGTTGGCAAGTTCTTTGCTGTTGGGGTAACATCCAAGAGGCTTGCAAACTCCTGTGCTAGCAGTCTTGGACGTGGGGAGAGCAGACAAACGAGAAGGTGTCTTACTTTCGGTTTCTTTGGAAGGAGACTCCTGGGTCGTCACGGTTATACAGTCCTCAGAGGAGACAGAGCAAGGAGAGGGGCTACGGGACAAGGAGCCAGATGGAGAGGAGATGGGGAGGGGTGAGCCATCGGAAGAGTGGCGAGTGTGAGTGGAAGAAGGACACACAGGAGACTGGGAACAGTGGGATAGCTGAATAACAGAGGGTCTCTCCAGTTCTGCACCGTCTTCCAAGGCGCCAGAGGCAGGGATGTTCAGGCTAGCCTGGGCCAGACGCTTCTTCTTCTCCAAGGGAGAGATCACCTCAGTCGGGGTGGGAGTATGAAGGAGAGGGATCTCTCTGGAGCAGGTGCCTGAGTGGGGACCGTGGACAGAAACTGCGGATGACTGCTCAGAGTCTAGGCGATCGGAGGACGCCAACCATGGACTGTGATGGGAACATATGCCTCTCTCACAGTGATGATCTAATCCCATTTTCTCCTGCAAACAAAAGGGACACGCTTCAGCACAAGGAGCAGACAGATACATTTCCACACATAGGACAATTGGAGATATATTCTATGCATCACTTAGATTTATATTGTTGTATGTAATTTTGTATGTAGGGTTTGGTGATAGATAATTATGCTGTTGATGTAAAATTAAGCAACATTGTGAATATTGCTAAAGTCCTAATGTGCCTTTTATTTGGCTATTGAGTTTCCTAAAGAATGTCATTTGAATAGTCCTGTACTCCCTCCTTCTCCCAAGACTTGAACATGGGAGCATTTAGACCAGGGGTGTCAAACTCATCTCCCGGAGAGCCACAGTCCTGCAGAGTTTAACGCCAACCTGCTCCTACACAGCTATCTTTAGTTTTCAAGTAATCCCGAAGACCTCGATTAGCTGGGTCAGGTGTGTTTAAACTCTGCTGTGGCCCTCCAGGAACTGTTTGACATCCCTGATTTAGACAGTAGCATAAATAGCACTAGATTCATTTCCATGAACGGGTTCAAACAGCCAACTGTCCAGGGTGTTTCCCTGCGTATGGCCTGAGCCACTGGGATTGGCTCCAGCATGCCCCTGACCATACATACGACAATTGGTTTGAAGAATGGATGGAGGGTTCAAATGGTCCATTTCAATGAATCAATTCAACAATCTGTTTGCGTCATTACTCAAAAATGTCCCATCAAAAAGCTGAAGTTCACATAGCAATGTCCCAACCCTAACTGTACATTTGACAAAGAGTTTCTTTGATCCAAGTGCATTTTCTTCCTGCTCACCTCACACGCTTCTCTCTCCGTCTTCCTCTTCTTCTTGCTCTCTGGCTTACTTCCCCTGTTCTCAGGGCTCCTCTTGTACTGTTTTCGAGGTTTGGAGGGTGGTAGTGGTTTGTCCTCCTCCCCTCTCAGTTGCCGCTCAAAAGGCAACACCAACCTGCACAAAGAAAGAGTTTTACTGTTGAAGCCATGGCCTAGTGGTCAATGCAAATGCTCTGAAACTTTGATCAGTTGTGTGCATGTGGGCAATGTGAGTTTGAGTATAGCTAAGCGATCCAACATACAATTTTTGATGGGTGAATTAAAAAAATGCCTGGTTCATAACAGTTAAAAGTAAGTTTACCTTTCGTAGTGTCTGCGTGTGCAGGTGGCTGCACTGGTACTGCCTGGACTACCACCCAGCTCATCGTACACATTCTTCCATAGCCTCCGCGCTGTTACCTGTGAGCAAACACAACATTATTACACACCCTTAGAAGAAAAGAAAACTGAATTTAACTACCTACTGCATATAGCTACTTCTCTGACAATGATTCAAAACCCAGATGCTAATGACTAATTCACGAGTTTGCACTTACATATATTCAGATATGTAATTCTGAACATGAATTTGCCTTGTTGACCAATACGACGCTGTTTAATTGGGAAGTGAGCACTGAGTAAACGGTGCTTCATGCATCACTATTGACAATGGACAATGTTTCGCTAATGTGATAGCGCCTTAAGGCTAAATGTGTTTAATGTACAATTCTAAATTAGCATCTGTGCTTGCATTTTGTTTTCTTGGACTGACAGTGTGTGTATTGCACGCACTGCATTATCATTCTGATCAGCTCTTGTCATAGTGGAACTTCATGATTAGTCACTGGTTAGTTTCAGAGGTTGCCTCAAATGTGTCTAAGTACATACCCTAAATTTATTTTCACAGGCTGATAAAAGTTTCAGCTTTACAATGCTAATACCACCCTTACTGCCTGACACATTGCTAAATCAATTAATGACCAAGGTACTTTTTATTTACAGGTGTCAGTCCTCTGGACTTTGTTTAGTGACAGCAAACACCTTCGGTTTAGTTGTGTTACTGGAAAAAAGTTTGACTGATGCAATAATGGCATTTTTTTTGCATGACTCTTTTTAGAGTACAATGTCAGACTTTCCACTTCCAGACCCAATTCACACACAGAAACAAGACCCTCTTTGGCCAAGACTAAAATGATATACAGACCGACAGACATTAGACATTGTTTTGTCAAACATCGGTTTTAGTGACCACATGCACACTCATTAAAAATACAAACACTTTAGCACCTTAGAGTGAGTGGAAACTTAAGGGTGCGAGAACAAAGCTTTGAAGCAGCGGGTTTGGCCAGAAAGAGCTAGGTGGAAGATGGACCCTCGTTCTCATTGTGGTCATAACGGTCACTGTTGTATGTATGGTGTGGCCATCATAGTTTCCACTGTGCAAGAGCAAGTGGCAAGTACATGACCTGCTTCTCAACTTCCTCGTTAGGTGCGGAAGCCTCGGGCAGTTGGCATACTTGCGCAATATATCGACAAGATAATGCTATCAGTGGTGTGAATGAAAGATCAGGAAGATAGACCAGCACCAGGTTGTGAAAGGTCTGTCTGGAGGTTTGTTTGCTCGAGGTTGTGTGAGGATACTTACCGCATCATATCCTCCAAGTGTCTCCACAGCTTTGTAGATTTTCCACAGGTTGACTGGAAAAAAGACAAAGACATGATTGCGTCAACACACAATTTTAAAAATCAAGTTATGAGATGTAGATGGCACTTCTCATCAAAACTGTGATCAGTGGAAATCAGTGAAATGAAGTGCTCCTCATCTCAAGGAAGTCAGACTAAATCTTATAAGAGCTGTTTTATTTTCTATTCATTTTATATGAGGTATGCAGCCCTGTTACCAAATGCTGGGACATTTTGAAATACAGTTTAAAACTTTAAAAATACAACGTCAGAAGGGGTAACAGGGTTGCAAATTTAGCATAAATGTAGCCTCACTCAGTAGTGGCTAGCTAGTTTGGTTTGTAGTTATTAATAAACATATTTTCCATAAATTAAAGAAAATATTTGGTAACACTTTACAATAAGGTGTTAGTTCATGTTAATTCACAGTGCATTAACTAATGTTAACAAACAATTTTGATTTGAATAATGCATTAGTAAATGCTGAAATTAATCTTAACTAAGATTAATAAATGCTGTAGAAGTATTGTTTGTTTGTAGTTCATGTTAACTAAAGTAGTTAACGAATGTTAACTAATGAAACCTTATTATTGTAAAGTGTTACCAAGTATTTTTTACAACATTGTGGTTAACAGACTTACATGGTTGAGCTCAACACAGCAACAATTTTAAAAACGGACAAAACTGTTTTTCTGTCCTATTATAAAAAGTCCAAATTAAGTCAAGTGTGTAATGATCTGTAATGAGGAAAAATCATATTGTAGCATAGCTATGCAAAATGTGGGACTATGGCAGATACAGTACATGATTTAGGCAGCGTGTTGTTGTTTTTTAATATTAGTGGATTTAATGGGTGCATTGCCACCCAAAAAAAACAGTTGCGGTTGTGTTCTGTACTGAAAAATCATGCTAAATGCAAGTAATAAAATGCAATTAACTAAATAGTTGTACATAGTTGGAATAGCATAATAAATAGGCTGTTCAACCTTTAAAGGGAAGGAGAAAACCTTTAACTTTGTAACTGATGTCAAAGTTGGTGTATCTGATCTTTCACTTATAAAAGTTAGTCAAATCAGAGAAATGCCAACACGGACATGCTGCGTAACATGCCCTCGTACTCAAAAACCATGAACAAAACTATAGAAGGTAAAACAAAAGATGAGCCCGAGACAACACTAAACACAAGCTCACTTGGTTTGTGAAGACCACAGTGTGTTTTGGTGAGGTGAATTATGGCAGCTGAGAGCTTGAAACTCAAATTTTTCATATTGCAGGGCCTACACAGTTCTTGGTCATAGAAAGACAATTACATTTACATTACATTCGTTGAATTGCAGTGCATTTGCATGATTTTTTGTGTTGTGTTACTACATAATGTATAATGACAAATCTACATCTTGAAGCAAAACTAGTTGAAAAGCACTGGTTTAAATGCTGTAATATTATATGCAACAGTATTCAGACTCACTCTGTTTAAAGCCAAGATGGGGAATTCTCTCTATAGGCATGCTTCTTTCCTTCATAAAACCGTACAGATTGGTCACAAAGGTCCTCTCTTCACTCTCAGATTGGTCTGTTCTGGAACCATCCTCGCTGCTATTGGTGGACACCATGTTCTCCATCTCCCCGCTGGTCTATTGGAAAAATAGTGTAAGGTTAAAAGGCACATAATCACAAAAGTTGCAAAAAAAGTTTTTTTCATCTAATTGTCCATTTCTGTCGAGTTCAGGAGTTCCCAACATACCAGTTCAGTAACCAATAAATCTACACTATGCATGTGTACTGTACACGATATAGGCAATATATGAATATATGTGGGTGAGTTTGTGTCATTTACAGGAAGCAGCGTAACTGTGCTTCGAACAACTTCAAATTTCACTTTCACACAAACAGCCTGATAAATTTTCTCACTGATTCATTTTCTCAAAGCCTCATGCAAAATTGCAGGTGATATAGGTGTTCATGCAACTCCGTTCCGAGACCAGTCATATTCAGAGTGTGAGACTGAAAACACAACAGCTTTGGCTTTCACCACCACTTTCAATAAGTAACCAGACATCCTGTTTGAAGGGAAACCGAACCACTGGTGGGGTTTTCACAAAGGAAAGCTGCACTAGGGCTGTTCTCCACGCTGTGATAAAGACACAAGTGGTGCAAACATGAGACACTTTGCAGTTACTGCAAGAGGGCGGGAGTTTGGTGTCCGCAAATCTTGTGATTTTCAGCTGAAACACAAGAGTATGAATGTAGCCTTCCTTATCTATATGATACTAAAAAAGTGAAGTGGGATTATGAGATATGTTCCTCAGATCACACTTTCGCACAATTTGATCAAAAGACTTTGTGGAAGAAGCTAAACTCCAGAATAAAGGGCTGTTCATGATAACTACAATTATAATGTTTTAATAGTTCACACCACAACTAGAACAATAAAAAACACAGAGGAACGATGACGTTGAAATCACTTTCAGAATGATTTTTTTCCAGCTGATGAATAATGATAAAAACATTCACCGCCAATCAGAATCCACCCCACTTTAAAGCAGCAGATGACAAAACGCAGCACACACTTATAATAAAACAATATGTGAACCGGAGCCAAAAGCGTGTTAATGGCTGGGTAATATTGTAGCAATGTAAACTAATGTATGGGTCAAAATTATAGATTTTCTTTTATGCCAAAAATCATTAGGATATGAAGTAAAAATCATGTTCCATGAGATATTTTGTACATTTCCTCCTGTAAATATATTTAAATAACTTAATTTTGGATTAGGGAAAGGCATTGCAAAGAACTTCTTTGACAATTAAAAGGCGATTCCAATATTTGATGTTTTTGCACCCTCGATTCCAGATTTTCAAAAGTCGTTATCTCGGCCACCAACATATGGACAACGATACTAACAAAAACTATACATCAATTGGAAAGCTTACTTATTCAGCCTTTCAGATGGTGTTACCCATTTTAAATTCGAAAAAATTGACCCTTATGAAGGTTTTGTGGTCCCAGGGTCACAACAGTGGGGAAAAAAAGTTTTTAGTCAGCCACCAATTGTGCAAGTTCCCACTTAAAAAGATGAGAGAGGCCTGTATTTTCATCATAGGTATACCTCAACTAAGAAAGACAAAATGAGAAAAAAAAACACTGGAGGAAAAAAATCCAGAAAATCATATTGTAGGATTTTTAAAGAATTTATTTGCAATTTATGGTGGAAAATAAGTATTTGTTCAATAACAAAATTTCATCTCAATACTTTGTTATATACCCTTTGTTGGCAATGACAGAGGTCAAACATTTTCTGTAAGTCTTCACAAGGTTTTCACACACTGTTGCTTGTATTTTGGCCCATTCCTCCATGCAGATCTCCTCTAGCGCAGTAATGTTTTGGGGCTGTCGCTGGGAAACACGGATTTTCAACTCCCTCCAAAAATTTTCTATGGGGTTGAGATCTGGAGAATGGCTAGGCCACTCCAGGACCTTGAAAAGCTTCTTACGAAGCCACTCCTTCGTTACCCGGGCGCTGTGTTTGGGATCATTGTCATGCTGAAAGACCCAGCCACGTTTCATCTTCAATGCCCTTGCTGATGGAAGGAGGTTTTCACTCAAAATCTCACGATACATGGCCCCATTCATTCTTTCGTTTACACGGATCAGTCGTCCTGGTCCCTTTGCAGAAAAACAGCCCCCAAAGCATGATGTTTCCACCCCATGCTTCACAGTAGGTATGGTGTTCTTTGGAGGCAACTCAGCATTCTTTCTCCTCCAAAAACAACAAGTTGAGTTTTTACCAAAAAGTCATATTTTGGTTTCATCTGACCATATGACATTCTCCAATCCTCTGTGGATCATCCAAATGCTCTCTAGCAAATTTCAGATGGGCCTGGACATGTACTGGCTTAAGCAGGGGGACACGTCTGGCACTGCAGGATTTGAGTACCTGGCGGCACAGTGTGTTACTGATGGTAGCCTTTGTTACTTTGGTCCCAGCTCTCTGCAGGTCATTCACTAGGTCCCCGGTGGTTCTGGATTTTTGCCAGTTTTGGGACATTTTGACCCCACGGGGGATCTTGCGGGAGCCCAGTCGAGGGAGATACAGGGGTCTGGTATGGTCTTACATTTTCTCATAATTGCTACCACCAGTTGATTTCTTCACCCCAAGCGCTTACCTATTGCAATTCGTCTTCCCGCCGTGCAGTGCTACTTGGTTTTTCTGGTGTCCTTACCGCTTTTGGCTTGGCCATGGTGGGGGTGGAGTTGGAGTTTGGAGTGTGGACAGGTGTCTTTTATACTGTTAACGAGTTCAAACAGATGCCATTAATTCAGGTAAAGAGTGGAGGACAGAGGAGCCTCTTAAAAGAAGAAGTTACAGGTCTGTGAGAGACAGAAATCTTGCTTGTTTGTAGGTGACCAAATACTTATTTTACCGAGGAATTTACCAATTAATTCTTTAAAAATCCTACAATGTGATTTTTCTGGATTTTTTTCTCTCATTTTGTCTCATAGTTGAGGTTATCTATGATGAAAATTACAGGCCTCTATCATCTTTTTAAGTGGGAGAACTTGCACAATTGGTGGCTGACTAAATAAATTTTTTCCCCACTGTATATATATAGCCATTATTGTGGGCACTTTACATAGTTATCTTTATATTTATCATTCTTGGTGTGATCGGGTCTGGACCACACAATCAGCTATTGTGAAAAAGAAGTGGCTTAACTGTACTGCATGTGCACTTGTATTTTAAATCTTAAAAGTATCTTTAAAAACTATACTTGCAGATATTGCAATATTAATGATAAAAGGCCACTTAAGTAGACGTCACTTTCATGACTATGTTTCTAAACACAATTAGGTACACTTTAAAAAGTGCACTTTTGTGTGCAAATAATACGTAATCATGTAATCTATAAAAAGTAACTGATTAAAGTAACTGTAATCTAATTATGACCACTTTAAAATGTAATATAATCTAATTACAAGTACTTATTGTTTTTTTTGTTTTGCCTGTTTAATTGTCCGCCATGTGAAATGCGCAAGTCTGATAACTTAAAAACACCTCTTTTCATGATTTGGTGTATGCTCCATGTCTTTAGCACAAACTGTTCAGGATAAGTTACGCACTGATGAGCTCGCCTTAGCAAACACCGCTAATAACAGGTTAGCGTAGACTATCAGCACCTTATAAACTTTGTAGATGCTCTTTAGATGCTAGAAGGAACAAGCCCTGTTGGAAAAGGGAAGTAAGTGAACGTTATCTACAGAAAAACAGCACATTCACCCTGAGTGGCAAAGTGCTATAAGATGATCAGGCCAAAGTGGAACTGCTAGCATCTAGCACGCAAGTACACAGGACAATGACCCACAGTGCAGGCAGGCCGCAAGTGAGAAACGAAAGAGTGAAGGCATGCAGAAATGAGCGCCAGCCGTCACAGGATCGCCTACTCAGTAACAATACACATGACTTATAGGGGGAGGCAGAAAAGTTGTTAAACCTTAGAAAATAAGATAATGTAAGCAAAAGCTGCTTATGTACAGCTGGTATACACTGTGGCTTGATGCATGTCAGGCCAACTGCCTCTGAGATAAAAACTATGATTTCATAGAATTTTCAGAAGTTAGCTAATCATTAAAGAGGTAATTTACATAAAGAATTCTTAAAGATACAGTAACAGAGTGGAAAATGATTAAAACGAAATGAACTTTGATGGAAGAAACCTTGACCAGCATGAACACTGAACTGACTCGAGCTGAATAACAAACAACATTGCTGCCTTTTGTAGAACTACTCATAGCTGAATTGAACTCGATTCAAAATGGATGAACTTCACACTGTTATTGATCTCAACTGACTTAAGCTAAATAATGACAATATTGTGCTTTAAAGCTGCTTTACAGCAGAATCTGAATTGTCTTTATAGATGATTGATTCTGTTATTTTCCTGTTTATCTTTGTGAAGCTGCTTTGAAACAATCTGTATTGTATAAAGGGCTATAGAAATAAAGGTGACTTGGCATGACTAACAATAAAACGACATGGAAAAACTTAATTTGGATACAAAAGTGTGTAATATGCAGTGTTGGGGGTAATTTATTACAAGTAACGCAAGTTACGTAATCAGATTACTGTTTTCAAGTAACTAGTAAAGTAACGCATTACTTTTTAATTTAAGTTACTTTTTCAAATAAGTAAGGCAAGTTACTTTTTTTTCCCATTTATTCACTGACAGCTCTCCTGTCCCCATGTTGAGAGAAATTAGAAGATGTTACTTTAGTTCTAAAATAAATATGAATATTCATTAATTCATCTCACTCACACAAAAAAACACACAGATTCAGTATTCCTCAAAATGAATAAAAATAATGCAACTCAGAATATGACGCAAACCTGCAATAATTAAATGTTAAACAACACAAATATCCTTTATGTATTTATTCCCATTCTATTAACCAATGTCTTTGCTTCTGACCTTCGATGATCCAGTTCAACCGTACTAATAAGCAAAAATTACTCTAGACGAACATTTGTGTGTCTTTTTTTACTGCATTTGTGTGTTGAAATGTCTTCTTCTGCATTCAACTGTACGGACGTAACTTTACTTTCCCTTCAGCCTGAGGCTTATTCCTTTCACTTTTGGTGTGAAAAGGCTTTTATATTTGCCAAAAATATAACTTTTTTATTTTAAAAACAAACAAGCAAGCCCTGTCCAGATTTAAAAAGTAGCGCAAAAGTAACGTAACGCATTACTTTCCATAAAAAAGTAACTAAGTAACGTAATTAGTTACTTTTTTATGGAGTAATGCAATATTGTAATGCATTACTTTTAAAAGTAACTTTCCCCAACACTGGTAATATGATCCCCTTTTCCTACGTTTTTTTTTTTTTAAACCAGCCTAAGCTGGTTTGCTGGTCTTAGTTAGTCATCCAGCCTTGTCTGTTTGCTTGGTTTTGGGACTTCTCAGCTAAGTTTAAACTGGTTTCAGCAGGTTTTTTACCAGGCTTAATTGTTTGTGGAAACAATTTTTGGAAACAGCGTTTGATTAAATCACATTCGCCCACCAAATAAGGTAAAAAGACAAAAACAATTCATAACAACTTTCGAAGAGAAATTCCCCGGTGACTATATATGCTATGCACAGAAAGCTTTGGATTTCCATTAGATGACTTTGGTGGTTGATCTCTGCCGTTTGCTGCCAAAGCAATGTTCAGTCAGTAAGTTTCACACTGAATAGAGTTCCTCAGAGAGCTTAACTTCTTCCCAGAATAAGGCTTCTACAATGACTAATATTGTGCATATAGGGCTTTATTCTAGCTTCTGAGTAATATAGAAGCTAAGAAGGCCCCTTTTCAGCGTACTGAAATGAGTAAACATTGAGGCCTAAGTTTAAATCTCTCTCCTGTGAAGAGAATAATATCATACATGTAGGCCTAAAAGCTGGGGCAATCTAAAAGAGTCTGATTCATTCTTTCCCTCGCTTCAGTCGTAAATACAACAGAGAAAATTTAACACGTCTTGTGCTATGGGTGCTGCTGAGCCCCAGTGTGTCCTGAATTGAGTCATCTTCACTGAAATTTCATATACGGCTTTATCTGATTGCCATCTACCAAACACTTCCTGTTATATTGACAACACTGATAACAAAGCTTTGAGGAATAGTTGGTTAGCACTAGTTCTTGGAATCAATATTTGAATATCTTTTAATCAAGGGAAGTGCTTTTTTGAGAAAGACGCAGATGGTATTTTTTTTTCTCCAGAAATTGGTTTATAATGGTCTGTTTATATTGTATAACACATAGCCAATGTATACATTCTGTGCATTTCGTGTCTTTTATCTAATGAAATTGTTACAAAATCATTCTTTAACCGCAAATTTGATCAAAGAAGAGATGTAACTGGTGGAATGCGTATTAAAATGCTTGAAGCATGCTCTCATTAAACTATTTTGGCCAGTTGATATGTAACAAAAACATAAGATCACTCGTTTAATTTAATACAGTCATATCAAGACCACAACAGGGAAGAGCTTAGCTCTTAAATGCTACCTACGAGTATCAAACAGGAAGGGTTTTTTCGTGTTGAGAACTTTGCCCCCGTCCCTCTCTAACTATGCCTAAAAGTAGCACAGACCCCAGTGTGAGAGACTTTCTACGAGCTGCAGCTCTTAAATTTCCACCTCATTCATATTTCGGAAAAGTGCGTGGGTTTGTCTGCAAGCGGACGTGTCAATAACACTCTCAAAATGAGAGTTTATACATGCTGATGAAGATGCAGTGGCACGGCCAGCGCTCGCCACCAAAACCACATGGCTTTCAACTTCTGACGCCACCCTGGAAATATGATGCATCTTTGCACTAACATACAAACGCTGTTTTCAATTACCAGAAGTGTGAGAGAGAAAAAACATCTGTGATTGTTTATATGAGTATCCATGTGTGTCGCATAAAAGAAATGACTATAGATGTCACATTTTAACCAACCCCCTGCAATCTAATACTAAAAACTCACTCATTCACTTGTTATTCTGATGTACTGCAGAAATGAAGAACCGAAAACTGTAACCGAAATAAAAGAGACCAGAGGCTGTTGAGTCAATACACGTAAATATACTGGAATATAGATTTTTCCAGCACACATTAGAGAAAAAATAAATATTTCTTGCAAAATGAAAGTCAAATGGACAATCTAACCACAAAGTAACAGTGTCATATCTCATGTGACTAACTGTTACTGACATCAGCATTCTCCATAACTGAAATATTGCAATAATACCAGAAATCAATTTGGCAACAGTCATTAGATCGAAAGGGGAAGTGAGATGTTATTTTTACAAGCAAAATTTGCACTTCAGCCACATCAGGAGAATCAGTTATGTGAAATTTACATAAACTACATACAAATTCACAGTTAAGTTATGGGAGATGATGCATAATCATGCCTTAAAGGGACAGTTCACCCAAAATAATGCGAATTCTGTTATCATTTACTCGTCCTTGTGATGCTCCAAACCCTTTTAGATTTTCAGTGGAACACAAAAGTAGAATTTTTGAGAACTGTTACGTAACTTTTGCCACAGAGTGACCACCATAAAAATAGTCAGTATGACTGAAGTCATATGATAGCCTGTGGTAAACTATGAACTATCAAGAAATGTTCTCTACAATGTGTATTTCCACAAGGAATAACACCACACAGGCTTGAAATGACAAGAGGAGGAGTGAATCATGAGGCACATGTGCTGCTGTGAGTCTTACCTGATTTGGTGAATTCAGCTCCTGCTTTTTCTTTTCACAGTCTTCTAGTTCTCCTTCTCCAACATCAACCTCTCCTCGAGGGTCCAACACTAAAACAAAGCCCAGCATACTAGTTACACACAAATTAAGGTGTAAGCACGCACATACATCAAAAGAATGTATACATAGTGATTGAAACTTTCTGTTAGTGGTCAGTTTTTCAGTGACTAACGTAGATGCAGGTATCTAGAAATGAGGCCGGTTGAACGCCTATATAAAGGTGATATAATTCTTCAGTGATAGCAATTCAAAACTTTTTATGAATACTGATTTTAGGAACAGAGAGATAGAGGTCTTTTCCAGAGACACCACAGAAAATCAACGGTGAATTTTCAGCATCTTTTGGAAAGCAATTTGGTAACTATAGAATTGGTTCACCCAGAAACCGATATGCAAATTGTGTCAAATTCCAGTATTAATTATATACCAGTGAAGTATTTATTAACATTTTGAATGAGCTATTTATTTTTATATTTTCAGTTTTCATTTTATTTTTTAGTTTAAGTTTGAGTTATTTTGCTGCATTCACTTTTATTAGTTTTTAGGATTTAAAAAAAATATTTCTATGTAACTTTAGTGAATTTTTATTTCAGTTTTAGTTTGAATAATTGTAGCACTTCAACTTCAACTTATTTCATTTTAGTTTTCTTTTTTTAGTTTAAGTTTGGATCTTTTGCATGTGCTTTTGTCACTGTTATTGTTCTATAGGTGTATATATAGATTTACTGAATGTGTATTTCAGTTTTAGTCATTTCAGTACTTCAGCTTATGCCGAAATGCTGCCAAGACGACATTTCTAGTTTTCAAGTTTTTCAAGTTCAAGTTTTTCATCTAATATTTATATAGTATTGTATTTCAGCGTTATATCAGTTACTGAAAATTTGTAATTGCTTGAGTTTTAGCTAACCACAGTATTCAAAATGTCTTTTTTTTTTGCATTCAAAAAGAAAGAAAGAACATAAATGATGACAGTATTTTCATTTTTGGCTGAACTGTCCCTTTACAAAAAGCATTTACACATATTAGATCTACATAAACATCCCTCACCCCTACACTCTTAAAAAAAAGCTGAGGTACAAAGTTGTAAATTGGGGTATACCTAAAATACTTACAAAATACTTACAAAAGCTAATTTTTTTGTACCTTATTTACCCTAAATGGTACATATTAGTGCTTTAAAAGTACATAAAGTGAACATATTAGTACCTTCTGAAAGGGTATCGGCCCAGTGAGAGTGTATCCCGTGAATCCCAATGACATTAAATATCAAAATCAGCTACTAATTTAGCTCACTGTTTACCCAGCATCTGCTTTATAAAATGCCGTTTTGAATCAGAAGTATTGAATTAAATGGGCGTGTAAGACAGAAAGAAAGAAAGAAAGAAAGAAAGAAAGAAAGATAGGAAAAGCGAAGAAACGAAGAAAGAAAGAGAGGAGAAACATTCTAAGATGAACCAAATGATACACAAAAAAAAACACTGCTTCCTGTCTGTATGCATAAACCACAGCTATGTGATACTCTGCTCGAATATAAAAATAAACATTTGTGAGCTGTCTAACAAAACTGACACTCCAATGCGTCCTCTGATTATTATAAGATCTATATCTTGCATAAACTAACTAGTCGTGTGTTTATTACACAATCCTTTATCATTCAGACATCAGTTCAGCCAATTCAACACCGCTGTTTGTTTTGAAATAACTGGATTGTGGTGGTGAATGTGCAGCGACTCCATTTTTATAACCTTTCTTAGAGCTTTGTATTTCTTTAGGAGGTGCAGGAGAGGACACCATCGTCACACTGAACTTTCAGAGGCCAAATTTCAGGTCAAAAATGGCACACGGGCGAGCATATCAAGTCGCCTACTGTTCAGGCATCTGCTGTGAATAGTACCACCAGCACAATGCAACCATCAGGCACCTGACAGCATCTTATTTACAAACCACACAAGCATTGAATTATAGGTTGGCTCTGGGCAGCCTCTACCTCAAAGTCTCCACTTCCCTTTCTCATAGCCTCCTCACCGCTCTCTACACTCATATCTCAGTCTGTAACATCCAGCAACGCTTCGCTTTCGAGATCAGACGCTTCCTGTGCCAGGGCACTCAACAGGCTTCTGTTATTTTACTTCCCCTTCTGAGCCACAGTGCAGAAAGATTGTGACAAGTTGGACTGATATTATCACTGGTGCGATAGCAACTTCTGCATTGTTTCTGGCAGCCTGCTATTGTTCGGATGGCGCAGATGGGATAAAAAGCAAATGAATTATTTCATTGAGCATCGCTACAAACATCAGAAGAGCTTAAACTTCGGCGTATCTTCTGATGTGCTAACCATGAATTTGTCATATCCTGGATTGTCTCACAAGTAAAGCCATAACGTGCAATAACATCACAACGTGATAGCGTCTTAATGTCACAAACAACAGGACGATACAACGTTATCAACGCAGGGAAACATATGTGTGATGTTCGAGAAAGCTTCCTAAACAGAAATGGCCTGTGATGTTTGGCTAATAAGCTTATCTGGCCTGTTCTCATCAGTTTGCTTGTCAGTGTATCAGAGGGGTTTTACGCTTCAACAGCAATGTGCTGCTATTTCTCTAAACCACTTCCTCAAAGAGCAAAACCTGTTATGGTTACTCATATCTAGTCCTTATTACTGTCACTCAAATTACAACAAATGACAGTAATAGCCATTATGGTAAACCAATTAACATCCCTTCCTTCCAAAAAGCTAATATTTCATCTTACGATACTAATACTTGTTTTCAGTGTTGGGGGTAACTCATTACAAGTAATGCGAGTTACGTAATCAGATTACTTTTTTCAAGTAACTAGTAAAGTAACGCAGTACTTTTTTAATTTACAAGAAAATATCTAAGCTCCTTTTTCAAAAAAGTAACTCCAGTTACTTTGTTTTCCCATTTATTGACTGACAGCTCTCCTGCCCCCATATTGGGAGAAATCGGGAGTACAGAGGCGTTGTGAAACATGATTTCTGTAGTAACATGTTACTGTAGTTCTAGACTAAATGTGAATGTGCATTAATTCATCCCACTCACAAAAAACTGATTTAGTATTCATCAAAATGAATTAAAACAGTGAAATGCAAACTCAGAATATGACGCAAACCTGCAATAATTAAATATGTTAAATAACACAAATGTATCTAATCCCATTTTATTAACGGATTTCTTTGCTGCTGAACTTTGATGATCCAGTTCAACCATACTAATAAGCAAAAATGACTTTAAATAAACTAACAACTGTGCTTAGTTTTTTTATTGCTGAAGAGTGTTTCTTCTCCTGCGTTCTAGTGTACAGACGTGAATTTACTTTTCCTTCAGCCTGAGGTTTATTCATTACACTTTTTGGTGTGAAAGGGCTTTTATATTTGCTATCAATAGAACTTCTTATATTAAAAACAATCAAGCCCTGCTTATATTTAAAAAGTAACGCAAAAGTAACGCAAAAGTAACGTAACATTACTTTCCATAAAAAGTAACTAAGTAACGTAATTAGTTACTTTTTTTAGGGAGTAATGCATTACTTTTAAAAGTAACTTTCCCCAACACTGCTTTTTTTAGCTACTACTAAATAATCAAATAGAGATTAGTATCTTTTCTCTTTAGTATCTATCAGTTTTACTAGTAGGCTACCTATTCATTAGGCTACTATCCCAGTTTTTCTTCTAAGATTTCCTATAAGATTTAGCTAATCTGGCATTAGATATCAGTATATATGTCATTATAGTCATTGTATATGGCAAGTAAAAATACAATTATAATTATAATTAGTGAGATAAGAAATAGCGTTACTTTTGAAACTAAAAATAGCTACTAGTCACCGTTAGATTACTGGTTCGTAAAGTTAAAAAGTGCTAAACAAAAAAAAAGTCATGTTAATTTTACACATTAGAAAGATGTCGCTCCATTCATAGCAATATAACCGCTTACCCATTTTAGAAAAGCGCGTCGTCCTCACTCAGATGTAATATCAGGAGCGTGTGTTGATGTCTGTCCTTCAGTCTCGCGTCTCAGTAATTGACAGCTCGCTCTCAGCGCGCTCTCTACAGGACTTCCTCACTCGAGTCAGACAGGAACCCTGGGACTCTGAGTCTTCTTGAGCGACTGGTTTTTTTCTAAGCAAGTTGGTTTACAGATTTCGTGTGCATATTTCCGTTAATACGTTTCAGTATGTCTAACTGCAGTCTTTAATCTTCCCTTAGAGTTTCAATTTTAAGATATGAAAAATAAATTAATTATTACATGTTTAAAATCATGATGATGTAAGAGCAAAATAAACCATTTCGATATTTAATGCGTGACAATGATTTATATCATTTTATACTGTCCCTCAATTATCATTTCCACCGCAACAACGATTTTGAACCTAAATAGATTGAAACACATGACTCATAATTTGGGCATGGTGGTTCATAATTTCCAGTTGAGCCATGATTTACGTTAAGTATATTGACCTAAATAACAGAATGCGCCAGGGATGCATGTTATATTAAAGGATTAGTTCACCCAAAAATGAAAATTTGCTGGAAAATGTACTCACCTTCAGAGCAGAAAGGTTTAGATGAGTTTGATTCTTCATCAGAACAGATTTGGAGAAATTTGGCATCCCATCACTTGCTCACCAGTGGATGCTCTGCAGTGAATGGGTGCCGTCAGAATGAGAGTCCAAACAGCTGATAAAAGCATCACAGTAATCCGCAAGTAATCCACACCACTCCAATCTATCAATTAATGACTTGTGAATGAAAAGCTGCATGACTGTAAGAAACAAATCCATCATTGAGATGTTTTTCATTTTAAACTGTTGCTTTCGTCTAAAATACAAGTCCTCTGTCCATAACATTGCTTTCGCCAGTGAAAAAAATCGTATTGCCTGACTTACGCAAAATCAGCACATGTTTACAAGCAAAAAAGTAAAAAAAAAAAAAAAACACACAGTTTTAAACAAATAATTTGGTGAATTTTGATGTTACTGGAGGATGCATTACTATGGATTATGGAATCCATGATAACATATTTTGGCCAGAAGCAATTGTTTAAAGTTTAAAAGGCTTCGTATTGATAGGTTATTTCAAACATACAACTTTTCGCTTCACAAGATATGAACTGATGGACTGGAGTGGTGTGGATTACTTGTGGGTCATTGTGATGTTTTTATCAGCTGTTTGGAATCTAATTCTGAAGGCAACCATTCACTGCAGAGGATCCAATGGTGAGAAAGTGATATAGGCAACATTTCTCCAAAACTCTGTTTCCAGTGTAGCAATGCCTTGGCAACCACTCAGAACACTCTAGCAATCATATAACCCTGGCAATCATTTAGAACAGTCTCGAGATTGCATAACCCTGGCAACCATTTAGAACAGTCTCGAGATTGCATAATCCGGGGACAATCTAGAACCCTCTAGAGATCGCATAGCAATGCCTTGGCACCCACCCAGAACACTCTAGAGATTGCATAACCTTGACAACTATTTAGATTCTACACTCTAGATATAAGCTGTGTCTCATTTAGAAGGCTGTGCCCTCCGTAGGTCGAATCCTCCGGAGGTCGAATCCTCTGTAGGATGCATATACGAAGTGTCCTCAACCTAGAATTAAACGAGAAGGCCTTCGTAGGACAGGCAGAAAAGGAAACAGGAAGTATCACGTTGCTATGCCAACACATTTAGAGCAACGTTGTGCTCTCACACTACTTAAATTAAGGAAAATTATTTCTAAATTTGGAAAGTAATTTGAAAAAAAAATGCTTTTACTTGTTTTATTTTGTTCAATGTTTGAGGAGTTGCAGCGTACCTAGAGCAGATATCTATTAGAGAAAAAAAGGAGGAGGATATTAAAAACAAAGTTTATCCATTTTTATCAAGGCGATTTAAGGTCAGTTGTAAACACCACATCTGTGCTTGTGTGTGCATCTGCCGGCGCCTGCATTTTTCAAATTAACAACGTTTGTTTACTGCGATGCAAAGAATTGTGTGTTATCTGCAGCAGCGAAGCATACACCTCATGCATCCTCCGAATTCCTGTGAAAGAAGGTCGCATTCGAAGGTTGCATTCGGAGTGTCCTACTTGCTTTTCTGAAATGAGACAGCCTCGATGACGTATGCAGCCTTCGAATGCGACCTCCGGAGGACGCAGCCTTCTAAATGAGACACAGCTCATAGTGTAGCAATGCCTTGGCAACCACCCAGAACACTCCAGGGATCACATAACCCTGGCAACCATTTAGAACACTCTAGAGATTGCATAACCCTGGCAACCATTTAGAACATCTAGAGATTGATAACCCTGGCAACATTTAGAACACGCTAGAGTTGCATAACACCCTGGCAACCACTTAGAACACTTTTGCTACTGCATGGCAACACCCTGGCAACCATACAGAACACTCTAGCAATCGCATAACACTGGCAACCATTTAAAACACTCAAGCAATCGTATAGCAACACCTTGGCAACCATTTAGAACACTCTAGAGATTGCATAACCCTGACAACCATTTAGAACACGCTAGAGATTGCATAACCCTGGGAACCATTTAGAACACTCCAGATATTGTGTAGAAATGCCTTGGCAACCACCCAGAACACTCCAGAGATCACATAACCCTGGCAACCATTTAGAACACTCTAGAGATTGCATAACCCTGGAAACCATCTAGAACACTCTAGATATTGCGTGGCAATGCCTTGGCAACCACCCAGAACACTCTAACGATTGCGTAACCCTGACAACTATGCGAACACTCTAGAGATCGCCAAACACCCTGGCAACCTTTAGACACTCCAGATATCATGTGCAATGCATTGGCATGTTTTAAAGAAACAAATCCATCATTGAGATGTTTTTCATTTTAAACTGTTGATTTCGTCTAAAATACAAGTCCTCTGTCCATAACATTGCTTTCTCCAGTGAAAAAAATAATATTGCCTGAATATACGCACAAATCAAGCACTGTTTACAAGCCAAAACAAGTACTTAAAAAAAAAAAACCACGACACAGTTCTAAACAAATAATTTGGTGAATTTTGATGTTAGAGGACAAGTGGGAATGGACTTTTTGCACTGGAGGAGCATACTAGGAGTTGGACTCCTTGATAACTATTGGCCAAGACGAATGTTTAAAGTTGAAATGCCTTATTGGATATATTTCAAACACACAACTTTCTGCATCAAAAGATATTAATTGATGGATTGGAGTGGTGTGGATTACTTGTGGGTCATTGTGATGTTTTTATCAGCTGCTTGGACTCTCATTCTGACGGCACCCATTCACTGAAGAGGATCTAGTGGTGAGCAAGTGATGTAATGCTACATTTCTCCAAATATGTTCCCATAAAGGAAGAAACATCTGCATCTTGGATGGCCTGAGGGTGAGTAAATGTAAAGGATGAAAATTTTCATTTTTGGGTGAACTATTTCTTTAAGATTAATACATAAGAAATGAAAAATGTGTTTTTCTAAACTCTGCACAAGTGCCTGTAGATTACTGAACACTTTTAGATTGCAGGATTAAAAACCTGTCAGACACATACTGGAAACGTATGAGAAAGGGGTTTGCCCTGACGCAGAAGAGCACTGGTGAAAGTACTGTTCTCAGTTTTTCCCCTTTGTATTTGTTATGAAAATGATCACCAGGACAGATGTAGTGTGCTAAGCCAAACCTCAAAAACTGTAAAAAGGAGACAGAACTATATTTTAGCATAACAAAAAGTGTTATGTATCTTTGTTCTGCAAAGGAGACGAGAAGTAATGAAAATAAAAAAGAACACAACATCTGAAACATCTGAATACTTTCAACCATCAACAGTTGTTTTCTGTGTAATTTTTTCCCCCGAAGTTTTAAATAAAACAAAGATTATTTGAGTATGTTGAACAAGAAAATACTATTTTAGTTTTTCTACTTCAAAATTATGCGTTACTTTAATTACGTTAATTGTTTGTGAAATTTACTAGCAATTTATGAGTGTAAATTGTTTTTACAACAATTTTTTTAGTAAAGTAAAGTGTATAGCAGTTATTAAACATAATGCACTTAATTGTTTTTACCTTAGTTATGATGGAGATACACTTCATCAGCTAGACACTTTACACTAAATTACTGTTGTAACAGTTATTCAAACAATAAGCAAAATTCTGCAAATTTATTTCAACTTCCAAGCACTTTTTGTCACTATAGTCTTAAACACCCCTCATTTATATTAGAACTTTTACTAATTATTACTAGAAAACTAAACAATTTATTTGTTACTATATATTAAATATCATAATATTAATGTAACACTAAAGCTATATTTAAACACATAATGATGACTGTCCTATTAACCAGGTTTTTGTAGGAAAAAATGATGTAAATCTTTCTGTCAATTAATTAGAAATATAAGTTAACTCCATTAACTACAAACTAGCCTTTGGTCCCAAACTAGCTAGTGATATTTGATTCATGGCATGCATTGGTTAAATTGCCGTAAATGTAATGTTTATTGCTACAAGATTACAAAAAATACTTAGTAATTAACATTTTCTCCTTTTTTTTTACATTTCGGCAAAGAGACATGGGTTACATGGTTTAGATTGTGGGCTGCACAAGAAGACTGGACTACAGGACTCATAGTGACCATTGTTAAAGTAACAATAAAAGATTCGGGAACATTGTGCTTCAAGCATGATGCTATAGACATATAATTTAATGTCAAAATGTTGGGAAATGCAGCGCTAAATGCAAAACACCACCATTACAGCCATTGTTTTGTCATTAATTGACCATGATTATATAGTGCGGGTGTTTTGTACATATTTAACATGAACTATAAAAAAGAACACCGGAAAGCCCCATCATGAAAATGTGTCTTTGTTTTGAAGCTGTCAGATGTTATGTACCGGCATGATATCTTAGAGCGCTCGTGAACTAGTCTTGCTGTCGAAGTTTCGAATGTGTCGTTTATGGATGGGGCCTCTCTCACCTGCTCGCATAGTCCCTGACATTTAACCATATTTAACCTTTAAATGTCACAATAACAGTTTTCAGCCCAGAGCCAATCGCTCTGAGGGAGTTTCTCAGGTGAAATATTAGACAAAACATCCGTCCTCCCTGTTATTGGGAGTGAAAGCGTACATACAGTATCTCAGTCTGTGCACGATAATCCGGTGTAGCCTATATTACAACTCTCCAAGATGATTTCTTTTGGGGAGTAAGAAATTGCTTATGTTGATATCAGACAAAATGGAAATTAGGGAGTTTATGACTTGTGTTTTCATATTCGATTTGAAAGATTCAGGTTTTACTCAGTCTGAGATCACACCAGAGTTTCACAATAGCTCAGGTGGTTGTCATAGCTGCTGTTCTGGATCAGACCGTTTGACTACCTCGCCATCAAATGAACTGATAAAGCATGCAAATATTACACTGTTTGCTGTTGATTATATTAATATGGTATCCATTAAGTTAGTAAATGTTGGTTGGTGATTGCTGTCAAGCATCACTATTAGTTTTGCTTATACATGAAAAATCCTTAACCTGCATGGTTTCTATTTTATGAATGATAGCTTAATCATGCGGCTTATTGAGGTAACGTCTGCTATTACTTTGATAAGTGACCAAATTTATGATTTTAATTGGGTGATTAAACAGGCAAAAAAGAATCTAAATCCACGCATATCTAAGAACCAGAATATCATCAAAACAGTCCATTTTTACCATTAAAAACCACCTAGAAAACTCAAACAACTGCATAGCAACACCATGTCAACTACCCTACACTATAGAACACCCTAGCAATTGCTTAATCCTGGAAACTATCTAGAACACTCTAGAAATCGCATAGCAATGCCTTGGCAACCACACAGAACACTCTAGAGATTGCATAAACCTGGCAACTATCTAGAAGACTCTAGAGATCGCATAACCCTGGCAACCATTTAGAACACTCCAGATATTGTGTAGAAATGCCTTGGCAACCACCCAGAACACTCCAGCGATCACATATCCATAGCAACCATTTAAAACAGTCTTGAGATTGCATAACCCAGGGAACTATCTAGAACACTCTAGAGATTGCATAGTAATGCCTTGGCACCTACCCAGAACACTCTAGAGATTGCATAACCTTGATAACTATCTAGATTCTACACTCTAGATATAGTGTAGCAATGCCTTGTCAACCACCCAGAACATTCCAGTGATCACATATCCCTAGCAACCATTTAGAACAGTCTTGAGATTGCATAACCCTGGGAACTATCTAGAACACTCTAGAGATTGCATAACCTTGATAACTATCTAGATTCTACACTCTAGATATAGTGTAGTAATGCCTTGGCAACCAACCAGAACACTCCAGGGATCACATAGCCCTGGCAGGCATTTAGAACACTCTAGAGATTGCATAACACTGGGAACCATCTAGAACACTCTAGATACCGCGTGGCAATGCCTTGGCAACCACCCAGAACACTCGAACGATTGCATAACCCTGGCAACCATTTAGAACAGTCTAGAGATTGCATAACCCTGGGAACGATCAAGAACACGCTAGAGATCGCATAGCAATGCCTTGGCACCCACACAGAACACTCTAGAGATTGCATAACCTTGATAACTATTTCGATTCTACACTCTAGATATAGTGTAGCAATGCCTTGGCAACCACTCAGAACATTCCAGGGATTACATAACCCTGACAACCATTTAGAACACTCTAGAGATTGCATAACCCTGGGAACCATCTAGAACACTCTAGATATCGCGTGGCAATGCCTTGGCAACCACCCAGAACACTCTAACAATTGTATAACGCTGACAACTATCTAGAACACTCTAGAGATCGCATAACCCTGTCAACCATTTAGAACACTCCAGATAGCGTGTAGCAATGCCTTGGCAACCACCCAGAACACTCCAGAGATCACATAACCCTGGCAACCATTTAGAACAGTCTAGAGATCGCATAACCCTGGGAACCATCTAGAACACTCTAGCAACCACATAAACCTGGCAACCATCTTGAACAGTCTAGAGATTGAATAACAATGCTTTGACAACCGCCCAGAGCACTCTAGTGATCACATAACCCTGGCAACCATTTAGAACAGTCTAGAGATCGCATAACCCTGGGAACCATCTAGAACACTCTAGCAACCACATAAACCTGGCAACCATCTAGAACAGTCTAGAGATTGAATAACAATGCTTTGACAACCACCCAGAGCACTCTAGTGATCACATAACCCTGGCAACCATTTAGAACAGTCTAGAGATCGCATAACCCTGGGAACCATCTAGAACACTCTAGCAACCACATAAACCTGGCAACCATCTAGAACAGTCTAGAGATTGAATAACAATGCTTTGACAACCACCCAGAGCACTCTAGTGATCACATAAACCTGGCAACCATCTAGAACACTCTAGCAATTGCATAGCGACACCTTGGCAACCAGCCAATACATTCTAGTGACCACCACATAACCTTGACAACCATCTAGAACAGTCTAGAGATTGTATAACAATGCCTTGGCAACCATCTAGAACACTCTAGCAACCACTTACACTGGCAAGCTTAGGACAGTCTAGGGATTCATGGGCAATGCCTTGGCAACCACCCAGAACACTGTAGTGACTACATAAGTCAAGTCAAGTCACCTTTATTTATATAGCGCTTTTAACAATACAGATTGTGTCAAAGCAATCTGAACCGCATTTATTATTCATACAGGAAAATTGTTTGTCAATAATGCAAAATGACAATAGTAAACACTCATTTTTCAGTTAAAGACAGTTCATCATTCAATTCAGTGATGTCATCATCCAGCTCAGTTCAGTTTAAATAGTATCTGTGCAATCATTTGCAATCAAGTCAACGATATCGCTGGAAATTAAGTGTCCCCAACTAAGCAAGCCAGAGGCGACAGCGGCAAGGAACCAAAACTCCATCGGTAACAGAATGGAGAATAAACCTGGGAGAAAACCAGGCCAGTCTGTGTTTTTGTTTTTGGGGGGCCAGTTCTCCTCTGGCCAGACGGACCAGCAGTTCAATTCCATGCTGTAGCAAAGTCACATTGTGCAGAGGACTCATCTGGTTCCTGTGGTCTTGTACCGGTGGTCGTCTGAGACAAGGTCTTGACAGGGGATCTGTATCTGGGGCTCATATAGTTGTCCTGGTCTCCGCTGTCATTCATGGCTGTCGAGGTCCTCTCTAGGTCCTGATCCACCATATGGGCTGGATACGTACTGGATCCGGGTGACTGCAGTGACCATCTGATCTGGATACAGACTTGATCTGGTGGCTACGGTGACCTCTGAATAAGAATGAGACAGTCTAATATTAGCGTAGATGCCATTTTTCTAACAATGTAGCAAGTACATCGGGTTTTCTGAGAGGGGAAGGTGTTCCCGGGGGGGGGGGTTAGGGTTGAGCCTAATTAATGCAAGCCAAACTCTAAAACTCCTTGTTAACGGTTTTGAATATTAGAGCGTATTAGTGTGTATGTGTAAGCCAGGTTAAAGAGATGGGTCTTTAATCTAGATTTAAAATGACAGACTGTGTCTGCCTCCCGAACAAAGTTAGGTAGGTTATTCCAGAGTTTGGGCACTAAATGGTCAAGTCAAGTTTATTTGTATAGCGGTTTTCACTATACAAATAGTTGCAAAGCAACTTTACACCAAATTAAGTTTCTACAATATTTAGTGGTAGTTTATCAGTGGGGACTGTCAGTTAATGTACATACGGCAGAAATGTACGGAAAAATCAAGTTAAGACGTAATAAAACAGACGATGAAAAATATTAACAGCAATTATTATATGATGCAATCAAACTATAGCAAAATGTGGTAGTTCTGTATTTTGTTTCAGGGTTGGCATCATCTGAGTTCCTCTGAGGGGTTGGCATCATCTCTTTCTCAGGTGTTCTGGATCCAGACTGAAGCTTGTTTAAATCCTAGTTACCACGGGATGTCAAATAGAGACATAATTAGCGTTGCTGCTGTTCCAACCAAGCAAAATTTTATTTGTTTAACCCAAACTAAAGACTAATAATGTGCATTTGATCAGATATAAATAGCAGTACAAGATTATGAGATGCATTAATTTGAATGCTTGGCTAAAGAGATGCATCTTTAATCTAGATTTAAACAGAGAGAGTGTGTCTGAACCCCGAACGTTATCAGGAAGGCTGTTCCAGAGTTTGGGAGCCAAATGCGAAAAAGCTCTACCTCCTGTAGTGGACTTCTTTGCTCTTTTTGTGTTGTTTGTCCTAGGTACTACCAAAGTCCAGAGTTTTGCGAACCTTAGGGAGCATGATGGATTGTAGAGTGGTAGAAGACTAGTTAGGTACGCAGGAGTTAACCCATTAAGGGCCTTATCGGCAAGTAATAATATTTTGTAACTGAAACAGAACTTAATAGGTAGCCAGTGCAGAGACTCGAGAGAAGGGAGGACTACTGTTTTAAATTGTGAAATAAAATTGGGGGTGTGGTAATATGTAATATGATCATATTTTCTTGACCTGGTAAGGACTCTAGCCGCTGCATTTTGGACTACCTTGGCTACATATCACTGGCAACCATCTAGAACACTCTAGAGATTGCATAGTAATAACCCGGCAACCACACAGAACACCCTAGAAACCGGATAGCAACGACCCCCTCCCTCCTGGAATACCACCAAATCCCTAGAAACTGTTGATAGTAATACACCGACAAAAAAAACAAAAAAAAAAAACCACCCAGAGCATCAACCACAAAGCAATGCCCTCAAAGCTGCACAGATCACTTTAGCTTTGTGGCTGCAAGTGCTGCAGGGGAAGCACCATTCACACTTTCATCAGAAAATGGAAAAATCTAGTTTGGAAATATTTTCTCATTCGGCAACAGCGTTTTACACATTATAGTGAATCGGCTTGACTAGCACATTTCCTCATGGTGAAGCGCTAAGCTTTGTCAAAATATCCAAGTCCGCAAATGAACAAACACAAACCTCTCATCGCTGTCCAGATCTACCTTATGTACTATAGTAATACAGTATCACATGCGGGCCAGCCTGCAGTATTTG
Organism: Sinocyclocheilus anophthalmus; assembly: GCA_018155175.1. Taxonomy (NCBI): domain Eukaryota; kingdom Metazoa; phylum Chordata; class Actinopteri; order Cypriniformes; family Cyprinidae; genus Sinocyclocheilus; species Sinocyclocheilus anophthalmus. Next base: position 324,526 of record JADLZN010005001.1, read on the forward strand.
AATGGGTGGAGGGGTATTGAGCTTTATACGAATGGTGACTAAATCTAAACCCGTAGGTTAAACGTTGAGTAGGCAGATGAGAGTGTGATGAGAGTAGAACGTTTGAGATGAACGTTTACTCCGGTGAGTCAGTGAAAAAACACTCCAGTCAGAGCTTTGATGGAGAGTGGAAGATCAGAGATTTACAGACAGCAGAAATTCCCCCTTTATTCATGTCAGAGAGAGAAAGAGTGAGAGTCAAAAAGAGGGGTAACAACAAAGAATAAGAAGTGGAGGGGCACTTGAGCAGAAAACAGACGTTAAGAGTTAACAAGAATTGTGATGGGTTGGTCATATTGATCCAGAGCTACGGAGGCTGATTTGACTCATTCTCCTGGGAACATATTCCTCCAGCAGACGTTCATCTGATTTTAATCATTTACAGCATAATAAAGTTTTTTCTTCTAACCTTGTAGATTGGAAAAAAAAAAGAAAGATAAGATTTGACTTTCTATTAAATAAAGGCTGTTATTTAAGATAGGCCTGCAAGATTAAAAAAAGATATAAAATAAAGGTACTTGCTACCTGCTAGCACACAAGCATTGTTGGATGAATTTCACGAAAACTTGTCAAGAACATGTTTGGGTCACCTAGAAATAATAATTAAAACCAGAAAAAAAGATAATATTTAGCTTTAATAAAATGAAGACTTTTAAAGCATTTTTCATATTTTTAAAAATATTTTTCACATACAAATTCCCTACAAAATCGAATTTTTTTAATGCAGTGCAAAAAGTTGCATTCTCATATAAGCAAAATTAAAATACTATATAACTTGTAAAGTATTGTTATATCATGATAGCAACTGATGTATTTATTTTTGAAATTTTTAATTGCATTGCTATATATATTATAGAGTAATGAGAATTTGGTGAGAAAACATTTTAATTATGAAATCAAAAGTCTTAAAGGTCTTAAAAATATTTCCTTGAATCAAAACAAAGTCAATTAAAAGTACAAATCTAAAATAATAATAATAAATGTAGTTTAATTTTTCGGGCAAATGTGACCTTCTTTTGCAAGATTTACTTGTAAAACTGAGAGGGAGCATTCTGATGTATTAATATTTCACTGTTTGCAGCTTCATAAAGGGAAATAACCAGATCATTTGTTAATTTTCATATAACTTCTCCATTTAATAATGAATGATCTGGCTATAGTGTACTGTAGCAAAAAAATATGAACTTTTCAATCACAGTGCAAACAAATACAATAAATATTCATGTATGCTTAAGTTGACTGATATGGATTTCTATATCACTCTACATTACTACACATTAATTTTTATATTGATCATAATTGTCTGCACAATTTTTGGTTATGCCTAAAGTGTGTGCTATGAATTATTCCCTTATACAGGCATACTTAATCTTTGAGAACATGCCCATATGTGGGATATTAGACTATTGATGGTATGATACCACTAGGGGTTTCTGATATTGGCTAGAGATCATAACGCTCATGTTAGGAATCAAATGAGTAACCCATAAACACACTCATGTTACGTGTGGTTTGTGTGACTCGATTCAGAAGTTTACATTACTGCAGTCAAGAGTTTTACATTGAGTAGGTATTCCAGTTCAGAGAACAAATTTGTTTGCAAAGTCTCATGGGACGTACACAATCGCCTCTCTCAGCATGAAATAAACAAGAATTCTCAGAAATCAGAAATTTCCCAAAATTCAACACAAACACTGATACATTCCACCAATCAGCCAAGACAGTTTTTAAACATAATATATCTGACAGAATTCGTTTTTAAAAAGTGACAAATTGCACATTTTTACAACTATACTGTAACTTTTACTGTAAGAAAATATTTTAGATTTTTTTTTCTTGAAAATTAATAAAAATCTATTAATGTTTTTCCAAAAAAAAAAAGTATTTCAAGAAAAAGCTGTGCTCAGATGGAAATATAGCTGACGATCATCCACTGCCAACATGATCTGCGGGTCAGCAAGGACTTCCACTACCCTTTTTGCAGAAGTGAGTCGATATTTTCCGTCAAGAAATTTCTTACTTCCCTTTTCAAAATAAAGTTAATATTGTGCTAGAATACATCGAGTCCCACAGTTACCTCTCAGCAAATATCAGATCTCAAAGTTATAGTAGATATGATATGGGATAGAAGGTAATATGGATGGAGAAACTAATAACGGATAGGTGAAATGTTTTCTGAAACATCGGTTAGACTTTCAGTTAAAAAACAAGAAGATTGTGATCTCTGAAGAAGGGGGGAAAAGTACAGTCTCTTTTCTTCTGAAAATGAAACTGGGGGTGATCAAGCTAAAGAAAAAAAAAAAAGAAAAAAATCCCCAAACGGCCATGTTGATTTCGTTTATTCCAGGAAACCCCATGAGCATGACACACGCAGGTCACAGGTCTCTAGAACCGTCTTTTGTTGTATATGACAAGGAAATCGATGAGAAAAACACTCCCTGGTAACAGTGAGTTTGTTTACATTGGATACCTCAATATGAAATATGCATCATGATCACTGTTATCGTCATCAGTTGTCGCATTCCAAAAGAAGTGAGCTGAAGTTCAATTTTTAGAATTGAGAGGCCTTGATTTGTTGAAAACTTTTCTTCACAGACAATGACCTTCATTGCCAACTTTCAAGATCTAGAAGATGTGTATCCGAGTTGACTAAATTGTATTTGATAGTTATAGTTCACTCATTATTTCTGCTTTTTGAAGCTTGAAAGCATTCCTGCCCATTCACTGAAACTGCACGGAAAAGAGCAATCATATAATACCTCTTAATTAGTGCATTAATGAACTCCTTTTGTGTTCCACGGAACAAAGAAAGTCATGTGGGTTGAGCAAATGACGATAGAATCTCATGTTTGGGTGAGCAATCCGTTTAAAGATGAACACAAGGGCTATTGATTAGGAACTTTTAAATGCAAAAAACAAAAACAACAACAACAACAAAAAAAAAATGTGTTTTTTATTAACAAACAGTTCAAATGGTTCCCACCCTCAAGGAAATTATGCATAATCCTAACATTTGGGGACACTTCAATATGTAATTTATTGTTTTACAGCTGGTGATGGTACATATTAACCAAAAAAAATCTGTGTTACTATATATATATATATATGGGTCAAAGACGTTAGGATGTCCGCATTAAAAGACATTTACAAAAGTGATTTTATGTCCACATAAAGCACATTAAATGTAAGTAACGTATCTACTTTTAAGGATTCAAATAAGTTTTTGGAGAATAAAAAATTATGGTTTAAATAATGTTACATTGTCATTCAGTGTAACACAATATTTATGTAAAAATTCAAACAACATGCTTATTCTGACTTGTACATATTAAAATACAAAAAAGAATAAGGGAACATATTCATTCGATTTGTGATTTTTAAAGGAGTAAAAAAACATATTGCGACCAATGGGCAAAAATAGCCGATAGTGGCAAAATTTCCAAAAATGCTTAAAATTCAACTAATTGTATTTGGGTGAAAGTGAATTAATAAAGTAATTAGTTTTATATGTGTCCATACATAATTGATTTTTGTGTTTATGTAAATAATGCCGCCTTGGGGCCCTGACAAGATTTTTACACTGAATGACATTTTAGTGGGTGTTTTCTGTAAATCAGGGAAAAATGTATGATTTTATTTATTTTTTTGCTCGGAAAAACCTTTAAATTGAATTTTTTAAATAATATATTAAACGGGGGAGGGGAGGACGAAGAGAGGGGGGGGGGAGACGAAAAAAAATGAAAGGAAAGGGAGAAGGGGGGGAAAGGAAGGGGAAAGGACCAAGGGAAGGGGGAAGAAGGAAAAAGGGGGGAAGGAGGGGAAAACGATTTTTGGGGAAAAAACAACATTTAAAGCAGTATTACTCTTAATTATTTTTCGTCTTTGACCCATACATACATATATATATGTATATGGTAAAGATTTATAGAGATGGTATTAAGCTGGAAAGGAAGATTTCTTTCTCTGTATTCTTAATTGATTTAATAAATGCAGTTTCCACGTGTTGTTGACTGAGAACATTTTCAAACATTTCACACATATTCAACAAAGCATTGCCATACATGTATATATGTAATACACACACAAAATTTCAAATGCTTGTTGTTGTGAAGCTCAAAAACTGAAAAAAAAAACCACATGAATCCCAAAATGTAAATATTTTTTCTGCCAGGTCCTCAAAGATATTTTATTTTTTAAAGAAGTATTTTATGCTCACCAAGACTGCATTTATTTGATCCAAAATACAGTAAAGAGTAATATTGTGAAATAATATTATTTAAAATAACCGTTTTCTATATGAATAGGTTAAAATGTAATTTAATCCTGTGATCAAATATTAATTTTCAGCATCCTTACTTCAGTGTCACATGAACTTCCAGAAATCATTCTAATATACTGATCTGCTGCTAAAAAACATTACTAATATTACCAATGTTATTTTTGCAGAAACTAAAAAATTTTTTGATACATTCCTGGATGAATGGAAAGTTCAAAAGAACAGCATTTATTTGAAAACATTTAACATCTAAGACTTACGGTCACTTGACCAATTTAAAGCAATTAAAGTATTCATTTCTTTCAAAAATCTTTTGAACAGTAGTGTATCTGTATCTAGAATGGCCTAGTATCAAGATGACATTTTGGTTGATTTTAATAAAGCTTTGCACTGGAAGAATATCAAACAACACCAAGCAACAACTTGCATTCAGTCTTAAAACTCTTTATTTATTCTTTTAATTGAAGTTACAACATTTTCCAGACTTGTTAGATATTCACAATGAGCTCTTGAGAGGAACTACACCACAGCTGAATGGAACTCGGAGACATTTGATGTTTTTCCACACGGGTTTGTTAAAAATGAAACCTCAAACATTTCCTCAAAAACACTTCTCCCCTCGCTCTCATATTGGCACAGCACTGACGATAACGTTTATGAACGGTAAAAATGCAAGGGTCTAAATAAACCTGACGTGATCCTCGGCATCTAAACACAATCCAGATCCCGCCTGTGACCCAAAGGCAAGATGATGAGAGAATGATGGCTCCCTGAAGCCTAAAAATCACAGTATTAATATTCTCCACATTTCGGAGCAGACAGGAAAAGCTGCGGTCTCGAAGTAACTTCCCACTCTTCTCACTGCAAGCCTAGAAGGATATCAAGAACCGTAATACTTGACGACTGAAGCGGCTTTCTGGATTTCAAACACGTGACGTATAGAACACAGCAAATAAACTCATCTCACTCGATCGATTTCAGTCCGACCTCGGCAAACTTCACAGCAGCAAAACATCTGCGCTATTCCTCAAGAATGCAAGGCAGTCACACTCGGTCTTGTGGAGAAAGAAGGCAAAAACCAAGGCAAAACGGGACTGATCACTACAAACACCTGCACCAAACACCTCTGGAATATTGGAACTAGCATTGAAATGTTCAAAAGGAACGTCTTCGCAAACACTGAGAAAAGGTTCAGCCCCAAAAGAATATTCGCGTGTCACTGGAATGTCACCACAGCACTTCTTCAACATGAAGTTTCCCAGGATTCCTGCACGGACAGCAATTCTAGGTGGTCGTTTTTGGGCCTGCATACTCGAAATCAATATTTTTTAAATTACAACAGCCTCAAATGAAATAAAATTAACAACAGAAAACTACCAATACAGTATGAAATATCAGAGTTACCCCTGGTCACATGATCATCACTCTTTTGGTCCGTGATTTAAGTTTTAGGCTTTTCAATCAACTATATCAGAGATTTAAATCTACGCGGGGCAAATGAATTCAGTCCGACTCAAACGAGGGAGGGGGAGATGTTGAGCGGTGTTAGATAAGCTCCACGTAATTTGCAGGAAACATGCCGAAATGTCCACCCGGATTGTACCCTCGCCACCAGCCTTCATCAATCATCTCGATGCCGGTGATGATGTCATCTGGGTCAAACGAGATCTCGGTGTCATCAGCTGAAATGCAGATCAGATTGAAGATTAAATGACTAAAGTGACATAAAAAGGCCAAAGTGTACTTCAGTTTTGACACAAAAGCTTAGCGTAACTAGAAAAATCAGGCTCTGCGCTTACAACAGGAGATTACATTTGTGCTGCGGACACTGACTGTATGCATATCAGAGTTTACATGTAAAAAAAAGAAAATGTGAAAAGCTGTACTTTGGGCTTAATGCTGCCTTCGCATGTTATCGGAAATTTCCCACTTCCCACTTCTGAAGTTGTAATTACGAGTTGGCAGTGTTGGGGGTAACGCATTACAAGTAACGCGAGTTACGTAATCGGATTACTTTTTTCAAGTAACGTAACGCATTACTTTTTAAATTAACAAGAAAATATCCGAGTTACTTTTTCAAATAAGTAAGCCATGACTTTTTTTACCCCATGTATGATTGAAAGCTCTCCTATCCCCTTGTTGCGAGAAATCGGGAGTAAGATGTTACTGTAGATCTAGAATAAATGTGAACATGCATTAATTCATCTCACATATTTCTACTTCTTCTTTTTTAATGCTGAAGAGTTGAACTTTCTTCTTCTTCTGCATTCTGCTGTACAGACGTGATTTGCATTTCCTTCAGCCTGAGGCTTTTGGTGTGAAAAGGCTTTTATATTTGCCAAAAATATAACTTTTTTTATTAAAAGCAAACAAGCAAGCCCTGTCAAGATTTACAAAGTAACGCAAAAGTAACATAACGCATTACTTTAAATAAAAAGTAACTAAGTAAAGTAATTAGTTACTTTTTAAAAGAGTAATGCAATATTGTAATGCATTATTTTAAAAGTAACTTTCCCCAAAACTGAGTTGGTCCTTTGCTGCCGACGAACGAAAGAACAGGAAGAAGAAAGGAAGAGATAGAGAGGAAAGAAGAAGAATATATGTTTGTCCCACTTCTGGGGGAAAATTCATCTTGGAAAACCATGAAAGAAAGAAACAGGAATCATGATTGGACGGCCCATTCAGAGCTCATTCTTGGACCGTTTCTGGGGAAATCGTATAAGGGGTCATAGGGTGGACCATTTTCCACACCACAGTTGATATGATTCTTTATGGTCTTAATGAAAAGTCTGTAACATATTTTGGTTAAAATTTCTCAATGGTGGTGTAAAAACACCTTTTTTACCCTGTCAGAAACAACTATTTTCAGTGCATGCCGTGTTGTAGCATTTTCCTTTAAATGTTAATGAGATCGGTTACACAGCCCTTTTTTACAACGCTATCAGAGAGACTGTTACGTTCGCCGCAGTCATCTGAAACTTGCTAATTAGCCATTATTAGAAAGGTGATTACAAGAATTCGGTTAAAAAAAAACTTACACTTCTTTGTTAGGTGGACGAATGATTCACGCGAACATAGACGCATTTATGTAGATCGGGGGCGCATTCTCTTCAGAAACAAATGTAATCCACTGCGTCTTCAGCGGCTCAGATGTCGGGAGTAAATGACGACTGCTATGTTCATTTTTTACATCCAACAACAGAACACCTCAAACGCTTGTTAGGAGTCATTCTTGTCTACATCTGCTCCGGCGGTGAAACAATGGCGGACTGACGACAGCTCACTCAGGGCGGAGCTAAGGTAAGACACCAGTCCAGTCTGTGCTGAAACGCTACTGTCACTCAAACTATCGTGGGAGGGGCCTGTCTGTGTGACGTCTGTGTTGATTTGAGAAAGGGGTAAAGATTTTTGTAGATTAACAAAAAATCACTGGGTGGATTTTTATCATTTTAGGGTGGTTGTGTACACGCACTGCCAACACACATTTCAGCTCAAACAACTTGTAAAAGTGCATGTAGCATCCTATGACCCCTTTAAGCCACAAGGGGATTAGAAGATATTTAGTCAATATCCAACAGGTTTAGAATAAAACGTAGCTTTCCATTCATTTGGTAACCATAGAAACATTCACTGCGCTATCTAGATATTCAGCTGGCTGACAATTTTTTTTGACAAATAAATGCGATTTTCACGGTTTTCAATAAATACAATTTGCCTCAAAAGATAATTTGTGTGTAAATAAATATACATGACTGTGATGGCAAGAGAACGCAATGTAGATGTGGGGAAAAATTTATAAAACTTCACAGTACTACAGCCATGTTTCTCACCTCAGCCATGTTTAAAGTTTAAAGGGATAGTTCACCCAAAAATGAGAATTAGGCTGCGTTTCACCCCCGAGGCATCCTAGGTGTATGACTTTATTCTTTCAGACGAATACTGTCAGAGTTATATAAAAAAAATTCCAGGCTCTTCCAAGCTTTATAATGGTGGTTAATGGCTGTTGAGAACTGAACGCCACTCTCTTGTGAATGCCTGTATAACAGTATTCAGACGCTTGAGATTACGGTTTATAAAGTTTTAAATATGGATTTTTTTTTTTTTTTACACAAACACATCAATTCGCTTCAGGCCTTTATTAACCCCCCGGAACCGTGTAGAGCACTTTTTATGATGGATGGACACACTTTATTGGGCTTCAAAATCTCATCAGCCATTCACATTTTTTAATATAACTCTGATTGTATTCGTCTGAAAGAAGAAAGTCATGTACACCTAGGATGCTTTGAGGGTGAGTAAATCATGGGGTAATTTTCATTTTTGGGTGAACCACCCCTTTAATGCCCGCCTAACTCGGAAACTCAGGTATCAAAATTATCTCAGAGTCCCATTTTTTAAATATGACTTGAGAGGCAGTTCATGTCCAATTTACGACTAGAAAACTCGCATTTACGATAATTCCGATACCACGTGAAGGCAGAAAAATATTCAAACAAATGAGCTGAACAAACCAGATTTGCAGTGATTAGTTAAGAAAAAAGCTGCAGTCTTGCTCTCAATCAACCAAGAATTTAACCTTTTCTAATATTAATTCTGGGAACATTTGTGGCCTAATGGTAGAGAGTCAAACTTGTAACCAGAAGTTCACGAGTTCAATTCTCAGTACCGACGGGAAATGTGCTGTAGGTGGGGGGAGGGAACGAACAGCGCTCTCTTCCACCTTCAATACCCACAACTGAGGTAGCAGCAAAAATGTCTGCCCACTGCTCCGGTTGTGTGTCCACGGTGTGTTCACTACTCACTGCTGTGTGTGTGCACTTGAATGGGTTAAATGCAGAGGACAAATTCCAAGTATGGGCCACTTAATCACAACTTATTTTGTTTACTTATGTGATGCAAACATGTTAACCAATTACGTTAATACAGCATACTAATATAATACAAATACAAATCCAAAAAGAGCTGGAATAGGCATCTTTTGATTGAAGCAAAAACAGATGAAACAAACAAACACTGGCCTAAATCTGATTTTCTTAAAAGCATGACTCAGAATGCATGATATAATGATTTTGAGTATTAGGAGAACTAATACAAATGCAGATGGCAAAGCAGAAGAGAACTGTGGGAAAGGAATGTGCATGTCTATGTATATTCAGAACACACTCTCATGTATAATCAATACTCACCAGCCTGGTAGTCGTACAGAGCCCTGGCACAGACACCGCGATCATCTGTCGTCTCATACGTGTTCTGCTCCTCCTCCTATCAAACGTTCACAAATCACTCAAATCACACACACCTCACGTCCACTTCAAGACAGCATGCAATAAAAAAATGGATGCTTTTAACTTTAAAGACCCCATGCAAAGTTTGTGGCTTTTGGTTCATATATATTAGTTTGAGCTCATCTATATACTGGAATACGCTAAAAGACAGACAAAACCAGCTCCTAAAAATATACAACATATAACAACGAAAAATAACGATGATTCAAACTGCAGTACACAGAATATCGTCCAATCAAAAGCTCTTTAGAGATGATTTTCGCTATAACTGCTGTCATAACTAGTTCGTTCCTGTAGTGAGGATCGTACCTGTGCTGGTTCCTCATAGATGGTGTCTTGTTCCACTACCGCCTCATATTGTGGCTGCTTTTGTTCTACGGGCACTTCATAGTCATCAATGACTGCTTGTACATCTGTGAATGAAAACAAGACCGAGAGAAGTTATTTGCGACGGGTCCTGTAAGAGCTTACCTTCCCCACAAGGTGGTGCTGACAATCAGTTGACTGACTGACACAAATGTGGGCCTGATGATGATAATATGACAGCGAGATGGGATAATGTAACAAAACAAATGACAGGAGTTGATAATGCATGTGAGAATCCCACCTTCATACTCTGGCTCGGGTTCTGGTTCTGGTTCCACATAATGAGATCTGGGTTGTTCCTCAAAACTGGGTTCTATTCAAAAACCACACACACACACACACACAACACATGCGTGGAAACACACAGAAACACACATGCATGGTAACAAGCACACACTGGGAGGAGCGGGAATCGGTTATCTGACAAACACCGCAGAGGGTAGGTCAGGCATAGCGTTGATAGTTAAAAGCTCTTTAGTGATTTTATATGATAGTAACTGTATAGATCACAATATAGCTATTTTTGAGGGGAATTCAACCCCCCCCCCACCCCCCCCCCACAAAGAAAAAAATAAAAATAAAAAGACCAGATTATTAACAACAACAATAATATAAATCCACCCTCAGTGCAAAGAGCTGCTTGAAATGGTTTAAAGGAACACTCCACTATTTTTGAAAATAGGCTCATTTTCCAACTCCCCTAGAGTTAAACAGTTGAGTTCTACCGTTTTCGAAGCCATTCAGTATAGTTCCTAGCCATACGGCTAGAAAATGCGTATGATATTTTCCGTCGGTCTTAGTACACGATGTAACTACAGAAGAGTCAAGTTTTAAATAGGAAAAATATCTAAACTCTTTGGTCATTTTTGAGCGAGATGCTAACGGTCTAATCAGATTCAATGATCTATGCTAAGCTAAGCTAAAAGTGCTACCGCCAGACCCGGAGATCAGCTGAATGGATTCGAAAATGGTAAAACTCAACTGTTTAACTCTAGGGGAGTTATTTTCAAAAATAGTGGAGTGTTCCTTTAAGTGCACAAAGCAAACACACAGTGAGATGTTCACAAACTCTCACACAGCATCCTGGAAATCTCGTTTATTTCGAGGTGCACGGTAGAACTTTACAGCAAAGCATGAGGAAAGCGTGAGTGGTTAGATGTTAGTTGAGATACATGAAAACCCCACACAAAGAGGTAGAGAGTGAAAGAAATGGACAACACACCAAACCTTTCCAAGTGAGAGATAAGGAAGGAATGATAAGGTGCATGTTTGTGTACCTCTGGCTCGTAAAGGTGAGGCTTGACGCACGGGACAGCGAAATGGCTCTGGGTCACATGACTGCTTGGACAGAAAAGGGCTGTTCAACCGCCCTGAGACACAGAACAGAGAACCACAAAGAGAGAAACCCAAGCTGACAGATGGCTGACGGAGTTATACACAACAGAACAGACCACAAACATCGTTTTAGACAGAAGAACTGCAAGCTGTTTAATGACAGTGTCGAATTTCAGACAGACGGACGGGGCTGAAATACCCGGAGAACGACGGGAGACTGGGAAATACCACAAAACACTGAACATTCAGAAGTTAGTTACTGCATGCACAGGAAAAAACCTTCTAATTCACAGACAAGGCCATTCCTTAAACGTGTTTGAACACATTCAGTGTTTTCACTACATGAAACGTGACCCACATTTTTTTTTATGGGCAAAGGGGGGCGGAAGCTAAATATAGAATGCAAATACTGTAGCATTTAAATACTAAACGCTTCCTATAGTGTAAATTGTGCTTGTAGAGATCTCATCGGGATACTGCTAATATGCAAACTTGGGATCAGATATATTGTTATTATTATCTGATGATAATAACCATAAATTATAATGGCAACTCATATATCTATATATATATATATATATATATTATACTATATAATTATATATATATATAATTTTTTTTTGTGAGATGTAACACTACTGGTTCAAAGTTTTGGGGCAGTAAGACTTTTTCATTCTTATTATCCATTTTTATTTATTTTTATAAATAATGCATTAATACAAATCAGCTTTGCCATCATAAATTTCTATTAAAAATACAATCAACTAGAAAAAATTTTTAATTGTAGGAATATAAGAATATTTTAATGTTTTCATTGTATTCGTTGATCCAAAATAAATGACTGTGGTGGTGGACATCTAAATATAACATATTACATACATAACATATATATTATATCTATAGAATAAACATTGAGTACTTTAAGAAATCTAAAAAATGTAAAACTAAGTATAATCTATTTAGTACACGTATATATGTATAAATAAAAATAAATAGTACATAAAATAGTAAATAGTATTAACTACAATACAAAGGAATAAAAAAAGTAGATTACAGAAAAAAAATCAAATTTATATTTATATATAAATACATATATTGACGTTTTTCTGTTTGACTCGTATAGTGAGTGTTTGTGAGGGACACAGAGTATGTCCAGAATGATGAACGGTTACCTGGTTTTGGACTGGACTCAGTATTGTCTGTGTTAGCAGAGCTGATGCCCATCTCCCTCTGTTTGAACATTTCTCTGGGATTAACGGAGCGCTGGGAGACGAGAGCCGCGGCTTCCTGTTACAAATACACACAAACATTAAAGCAGCCATCACCGCATCAGGTATCACGACTGATAACCCTGACGGCAGTACAAGGAGTCTTTTCAGAATATAAGAGCCAGAGATACAAAGTAAGTGGTTACACTGAAAGAGGAAAAAACAGAGAACAGCAAAACAAAAAAGGCTGAATCTCAAATTGCATATCCAATCCTACTGTATGCACGCTGAAAATACTGACAAAAGTGCCTGGATAATGTAATGGATGTTAACATTGCATCATGCATGCTTCTGAGGCGAATACGGTTTTGGTATTTTGGTAACATTTTGGTACTACTACTACTACTTCATTCTTCACCATGAATCTTGATGAATTAGCATTCATGACTGGAACTATCAGGTTTATAAACTGGGATTCTGCCAGAAAGAGAGAGAAAAAAGGGATTTTGGTATAAAGATAAAACAGACACTGATTTGAGCCATGGTGGTTTACCAAGTAAGGCAAGTTGAGACAGACAGAGAAGAGGAAGAGAAAGAAAGATAATCTGAGTCAGCAGCGGAGGACACTGCCACACTGTAGAAAGAAAAGGTTAGAAGGTTAGAAGAAAGTTGGAAGCGTCCTGCTGTCCAGGGCCAAAAGAGATGTTTGATGCTTCCTCTCACTCACGTTGGCTTTTTCCACCGACTCTCCGCGTTTAAAGGGTTTCTGTGCTGCCTGCTTCCTCTCCTCCTCCTCCTGATGGACATCAGCATACTTTGACTCTCACACACTTTGTTTTATTACAAAACCTAGTTAGCTGCATTATAAGGTATCATATTTGTTTATGCTGTCTTCTTTCGGCCAAATTCTAGAGCAGAAGTGAAAGCTCAGAGGAAAAATCTACCCAAGATGGCAGATGAGAGAAATGTTGAATATATAAATATACTTAAAACATTCGATCCAAAAAGGTACAGACGACAACAACAAACTAACTAAAATTAACTATTTCTCCCACCCACTTTTTCAGTGGCCCTGGTACTTTCAGTGGCCTAGCATTTTTTCCATTGGGATTTTTTTTTAAAGTCTTCATTAAAGCACTAGAAGTCATGAACCAAGACAATCAGACAAAAAAAAAAACCATGAATCATTGCAAAATGAAAACAAAGAAATATAAAACTACTGATTTAAAGATTTGTCAAGATTTTATTGTGAAACAACATTTTATGTTTATTGCAGGATACACATGGAACTACATAGTAGGTGGGTGAGATTTGCTTGTTTATATTCTCTAATTGGTGGAGGTTTATTCATTTATTTTTTGCAGAATCATGGGTGATCAGTCCCACCAGGTTTTTGTGGCGGTTTTGCAAATACACATATGCATTTTTCCCCCTACTTTTTCTAAAGGGAAAAAAAGAACTTCTAACGAGCTAGTATTTTTATTTTTATTACAAACACACTAGAGTGTGTCAGAAACTGCTGTGTTTAGGTGGGTAACCCTGGAAAACGCTATATTACTACTGTTACATAAGCGCCACCTACTGTCAGAAAGTGAATTTACATTTTCATTCAGTGTCTACTTCACTCATTCCATTATGTTCCGTTCATCTATCTTTTCGTCCATTTTGGGGTTGTTTACAGAGTACGCGAGCCTATTTTACACAGCATACAGGCAGTACTGATAAAGCGAACCGGTTGATGGAAATTATGTCGTCACACGATGCATTTAAACCCAAAATCTGAATTTAGACAAATTGCAAGCTCCAACGAATATTGCGGAGTTTGCTTGATTTTGTGTTAAATAGCAAAATCCTGGAGGGACTGAGTAATGTAGTTTTTCACCATGAATTCCATGGATATACAGAATCAAATTACTTAAAAAAGAAGTTGAAATAATGGATGCTGATGGCTTCAACGAAAGCAAATACAATCAATTAACAACCTCAGAGCTCACAGTAGGTCTCTCTTTAAAGGTTTATAAGTCAGCTTAAAAACCAGTTCCCTTAAGGAGAAAATGAAAGGGCTTTTGACTTCCGGAACTGACTGTTGCACTCTAAAGTGTTACACTCTACATTATTTCGCTGTTAGTTCAGCAACATGCTAACACCAGAGTCGAGTCTCCAGTGCACTTCTCATGAGGAGTGTTACTTGTATGATGCACATGCATTGCTGCCTATGTTGATCGTTTCAACTTGTTCAATTATAAAGTATAATTTGAGTTAGAAGGCAGCTGCTTAAATACACAGTTCACAAGGTTCATCTCATAAATGAGGGCTGTGTATCAAAACCTGTTGAGATGCCAAGCCACAGAGCATGCTGTTAAGGTGGGCTGTAACCACAACCTCGGATTTAATCAGCTGTGGCCCTTGCAGATCGGGCCCTGAGACCCTTGTGAGCTGTATGTGTGTGGCAGTGTCCCCGGTGCATATGACCTAAATACAAAACCACAGATTGTCTCATTTATTTTACTTATTTGTGTCACAGGGCTGTGGAGAGTTTATTTTGGAAATTTGGTTTAAAGATTATCTGTGTGAAGATAGAAGTGTTAAGATGATAATTAAAGAAAAGTGGGCTCAGACAACCACACTATGCTAGAAAAAGGGAAGTCTTTGTTGCCACTGTACACACATTAGCATTGGGCAATATGACATGTGATAGAAGAACTGTGTCAAACGATTTAGACTTGCTACAGTGTTCATACCAATGTAGCTATATTTAAGAGGCTACAAGTGCAGAATGATCTGCCATTAACATCTGAAAAAATGCTTTACAATTGATCAAACATTCTCTTCCTGTAATTCTGTGGATGAGTGGATGAGATTTGAATGTTTAAAAGTGTTTTCAAAAGGTTAGTAATTCTTCTAAACTCCTCCCTAAAAATTAGCTTGATTTGATGGGTAATTCTCTTTTAACAGTCTCTTGATATTTTACTAAATTTACATGAACATGTTCGCAACTTAGAAGAGACAAAAAAAGATGTGTGTTTTTGTGCTGCTATGAAGGCTTTAAACATATTGTGGCTTCTCTATAGGAACCATGTCAGAACATGCCCAGAGTGGCGATATGTGGACTTAAATAACTGCGCAGGTGTGTGTGTGTGTGCGTGTGAGTCACTCACCCATTGCTGTTTCTGCTGGCCTCGATTTTCCACCTCCTGCTGCTGCTGGTACTTCCTATAACACAAACACATGAGGTTTAAAATTAACACTCGGCAGGCGCTATCCAGTTGGCCGATGACCTTACATCAAAATGCAACATGGCTTAAATCTAATTATAAAAATGACAGTCAGACCCATGGTGATTTCACAGATATTCCATCTAAAAATGAAAATTCTCTCATCATTTACTCACCTTTATGTCATTCTGCAGATCACAGAAGATGATATTTAAGAAAAATGTTGGTAACCAAACAGTTTCAGGTCAATGGAATTAAATTTTTTGTCAATGGAAGGAACCAAAACCTTTTGGTCACCAACATTCTTCTAAAGTGTTCCACAGAACAAAGAAAGTCAGTTTTGGAATGACATGAGGATGAGTTAAATGATGACAGAATTTTAATTTTTGGTTGGACAATCCCTTTAAAGGACACTCAATGCCCAAGGTGTTTATTTATTTAAATGTTTCTGACCTCTGTTCATCTATCTGCGATGCCCTCTCTTTTGCTCTCTTTTCCCGTAACTCCGCCTCCTTAAAATCTCGGTCCTTCCTCTCTTTCTCTAGCCACTGCCTCTCTTCTGCTGCCCTTCTCTTCTCCTCCTGAAGACGCTTCTCCTCGTCTTTCTGTAAAAGAGACAAAAGCATTAAGCAAAACAAAGATAGTTCAAATATAAAAGGTAGACTCAATCAATCACCACAACTCAATAGTTTAGACATGGTAATGTATAAGACAATGTTAATGTATTTGGCCTTGGCAGAATAGATCTGCTACACTGCTGCTGCAGAGCAAGTATGGACTTGCTTTCAGCAGCATGTCTGAGTATCTGTTGGCATTAGCATGTAAGACATAATGCTGCTGTTGCATGAATATGCATACATAAATCCCGCAGCAGATCTAGACAGGTGGTGCTGGGGGAGGTGGAGGGTTTAGGAGGAACTCAAACAGCACTGCAGGACCAGCTTTCAGCAAACACTGAACCCGACAATTTAAGTGTTGAGCAAGCAATGTCAATGGCTGCAGAACCAGCAGTGGCCAATCCGCTTGTACCATGTAGTACATTATGTGACTGCCAGCAGATTGCATTTAAATGACATAAGTAAATGAGCTTGTGCACTCTAAAATTTCACGACTAAACTAGATATATAGTTGATAATTTATCTTCTTAACTTTGTATCTGTAAATTAATCTTGATTCTCTAGAGTCTGTAAATTCTACTGTAAATAAATAGAATTAAACAGAATATTAAAACAATGGGGGGCATGAGCAAACTTCTAAAAGGTGCCTCAAGATGACTTAAAATAATTTAAAATAGGACACATCCACCCCACTCAATAACTTTTTTTTCTTTGAAGAAACAGGATTTCCACGACCTAGAAAAACCTGGTGAATGAGGTAGTCGAATTATAAAAATGTGATTTCTTGACTTTGAAAAGTCCTGTAAATTAACAATCTTATAACTACATAAGCATTTAAAAAAAAAAAAACTATTTTATGAATTTACATTTTTATATTTATGCCAAGCTCAAAAATATATTAATGGGTAGAAATTGTGAATAAATATATATTTAAGTTCTTGTCTTTAATCCTTATTCAGAATCATAATCCATAAACCAGAAAGTCACAGGGCCTTCGAACATTGTTGTGGTTTATGGGGAATCAAGGAGTCAAAAGGTTGGAGAACTGCATTAAAATGCTTATTTTGTCTGAGGAAACTCCACAACATTTTGCAAGCAGAAACTTTGAAGCATGCTGTATGCTGTATTACCTCTGCTTGGGCCCAGAAATTGTCTTTGTTGGTTTTCTTGATTTCAGACATGGCATTAGTCTTCTGGTAAACAGATCCCTGTATGGAAAAACGATGGTAAATTACGACTAAGCCAAGACAGAATATTTAGACTTTGCATTTTCCGTGATGATTTTAGCGAAAAAGTTCTGCAGAGTCAATCAGAACATATTGAGATACAAAAAAAAGGGGAAAAAAGAGAGATGAGAGTATGACACTCATACAGCTAAAAGCGTAAGCAAATTAGCCAAAACATTTATTAAACACCCATGCAAGGGGGTGGGGGATCTCCCACAGCTTTCTCTGGAGTTATTCTGCGGGTGCAGATTCCATGTGGGCCTGATTATAGCTAAAACAAGACTTGAAAACAGTGAAGCATACCACTAAATAACAATACATCAAAATGACATTTATGCATTCACAATGTACTATAGACAAATGACTCAGCTGCATTTCACAGCACTCAACTGCAGTTTGTGGGTACATTTGGAGTTCAGCAGAGAAATTATTCCAAGCCAGCAAATCAGTTTCCACATTCCGAGCATTCTGGCTCATTCCCTGTGAAATTCCTGACACGGCATGCTGAAAGAGTGTTTGAGATAAACAAACTGCATGCTGGCACTGACCCTGGCACCACTGTGCCATCATAAGACCTGTCTGATGCCTTCTGCTGCTGACCACTAACTAAACTTACCAAAGATTTAAAAAATAGCAGTTCTTTTTCACAAGCAGTGTAAAAACCAAACTAGATGATTACATCTTCTGAAGAAAATGTGCATGCATAAGACCACACACACAACTCATGAACTCCACAATAATGGGCCAACTTATGTTAATGATAACTATTTTGCACCAAAAACTGCTTTAATGAATGTATTGTTATATGATTATATCCTCTCTGACCCTTTATTAAATCCAGATTTAAACGGGCAGTGTTTCCTACTGTACCTTTAAGACTTCTTTATGAAAATGACCTCTGTTATGATTAGCTAACCACTGTGTGCTAATAGGGTACATGAATGTAATACATTTTGTATTCAAATGCAATAAAAGTCCTCTTGTGCAAGATCAATGTTCCCTACCGTTCGAAAGGTTGGATTTAATTTGTTTTGAGGATTTTTAAATGTTTTTGAAAGAAGTCAGTGCGCATCAAGACCTCATTTATTTGATAAAAAAATACAGTAAAAACAGTAATATTGTGAAATTTTATTACAATGTATTTAATATTGTAAATGTAATTTATTCCTGTGATTTTCAGCATCATTACTCCAGTCTTCAGTGTCACATGATCCTTCAGAAATCATTCAAATATGCTGATCTGCTGCTCAAAAAAAACATTTCTTATTATTATCAATGTTAAAAACAGTTGAACTGCATAATATTTTTCTGGAAATAGAAATAGAAACAACAAAAATAAACTTATGAACAGTAGCGTATATATGTTCAAGGACTAAAAACGGCACTGGACACTGCTCTGGTGCATTATGGGCAAAGCGTGTGTGTGTGTGTGTGTACTGACCACAGGCCCCTGCGGCCCGGAGTCTTTGAAGCGACTGGACTCTTTGTGAAAGCTGTAGTTGGCTCCTGAGGCTTTGCCCACTTTCTGCATGATGGCTTCAGGCTCCACGTCCTCCTCCGCCCGTGCGTTTATGGTCACGTGAGCTCCCTGCAGAAACAGCGCTGTCAGTTTAGTCCCACACACAGACATGTTCTCAAAACTCGCTTTAAACATGCGTACGAAACCATCAGACGGAAGCGTCAAGATTCACAGATTTCAAGCGAAACATGCCCACGCACACACTTCCATCAGTTCATTTATTAGCAACCTTTGGCTGTGTGTAAGCTCTTACTGATCATAAACACAGCTAGCTTAGACAGACAACAAAACATACAAACACCTTCTAATCAGAGGCGGCGGCCTCCACCCATTTCCCTATTTACACCAATCTGTCTGATGCAAGCAAGTGATTGGCTCAAATAAACCGGAATCTTAACATCTTTTCTCTCTCATCGTCTCTTAATCAACAACTTCAAGCACTTTTATGTCCAAGGGGTTGATTTTTATCTAAATCAGGATATGGAAATCCAACCTATTTAATTTCTAAATGCATCTTATGCCAGATCTGCCTCCATCCAATCAAAAACCATCAGATAGAGTCCCTGCCCTACATTTTGCTCTTTTTTGATAATCCATTTAAATGTACATCACAATATGGAAGAAAACATCTACTTCCGCTAGTTCGGTTACATCGCAATAGTGGTTCCAACTTTGGGGAGCCCCAACTAATGGTTGGGGTATGTTACAAAAATGCCACTAAAATGAAATACAAATGTCCCTAAAATTCAAGTTATAAGAGCAAAAAATGCCTCTTTATGAGTTCTTGTTTTTTTATATATAACATATCACACAAGCAAGAATTTCAAGAATATCAGCATGATAGCGGGTATCAATAGTCTATATTTATTCATATTAAGCGGCTCATGTTGTTAGGAAAACATTAGTGTATTGGAGTGCTCAGGTAAGATTAACATTAAAACAGCCTTCTGTCTGTGCCGTCTTGATTTACTCGCTCGCTTTCTTCACATCCGCTTGAATTCTTGCACACTGACTCGTTTGCTGAACTGAACATCCAATCAGAGTTCCCACTCTCACTGTCGGCCCGGCGCCGATTCAACATGCTGAATTGGGCAAATTGCCGCCGATGTGAGCCTGACGTGTGGAACACACCGAAAAAAACTAGCCCGTCAGACAGTCGTGACAGCCGACTACACGGCCTTTAGACAAAATTCTGTCAATATTGTCTATACTTTGCCAAGAAAAATAGTTCCAAACAAAGCCACAGCAGAGCCGTTGCGGGTCTCTGAGAAGCATTCAGTGGCGTTCCATTACTAAATTAATCCATGTTTTTAAACCAGCTAGTTGAGTGAATTATTCAATGACCCATTCGGAAATACAGTCACTTGATTTGTTTCTGACTGAATCAGATGCTTGAATGAATCGGTTTAATGACTCATTCATTAAGTAGGGTGGCCATATGTGCCGTTCATATGGGACACGTCCTGGCCAGGATTTCTATATTACCTAAAACATCCAAAGATTTTGAACCCAATAACGGCAGTTTTGTATATAATCGAGTCCAATCGTGGCGCGTGAGAAGGTGAGATCTACAGAGAACGATCAAATAGACGCAAATACGCGCACGTGTTTGTTCGTTCATTCGACTTGAAGCGTCGTTGCGCACCGATTAAAAAAAAATACACCAAAGTAGGTGCAAGAGCTATTTGAAAGCATAAGGAGCCGTCTGCTCTGCTCTCTATAGCTCTCGCGCATGTCATACAACGTTCGAACCGCACAGTGCAAACAGCCAAAACCTGGATATTTTAGGCAATATAGAAATCCTGCCAAGGACGCGTCCCATAAAATTTTTACATACATTTTTTTCCCCCCATTATTTTATATTTCTATATTAAAATGTTCATATCTAAAGAAAACAATCTCATAAAATTACTTATGAAAATGTAACTGCAGTGTAAATGCCTCTGAGCTGCTCTAAACAAGTGAAACTTGAAAGAAGTAGCGTTCATTTCGTCAACTAAAAGTATGACGAAAAATGTTCGTTGACGAGTTTTTTTCCCAAGACAAGATGATGATGAGACGACAATAAGGTCAATAAATGTTCCTTGCTTACACATGCAATATCATTGACAAAAAAATATGAGACTAAAATGTATTTAAAAAAAATAAAAACTATACCAAAATCTCTTTATTTTCGGCCAAAAAAAAGACGACAATTTATTATTGCGGACTGTTGTACACGCCTCTACGCCTCTCTGTGGTTGCCAGATATCAACTTACCCCCTTCAAATAATCCGCAAATCAGAGCTTCTCTGTTAAAATGATACATTTCCTGCCCCGGTGTTTTGCTTATTGCGCATGCTCTCGTTCTTCATTGCGAAAGCACCGACGATGATCTGAAAACAGCGATAATCAAGTAAGCTGGAGTTTAGTGATCTCCATGTGAGATGTTCGCTTAAATGAAAGTGTCATTCAGCCAGTCTGTGTCCATGAGAACTCGACTATTTTGTTTGTGATAGTGGTTGCTGAATAAATGCACTTACTCAACCGCTGTTGTTTTAATAGAGAAACATGGAATTACTAATAGGAATTTTACTGTTAAAATATTTTTTGTTTGTTTTTGCCTGTTCTCATAATGTAGACGGAAAGAGTTGTCTATATAAGTCTTTGATATTCATTTATATATTAGCCTATAATAAATCAGTACACTAGCTGAGATCAAATAAACCATGTGTATGAATCCACATTCTACTGATTTGTGCTTATTGGTGAAAGTGCAATATCTGAAATGTAAAAATAAATTTCTCAAATGACAATAATCTTTTCGATTATAAGGTGGGAAAAAAGATTTAGTTTTAATATTATACATCATGAAGAAAATGTGACAGTTTTCATTGACTAAAACGCTTAGACATTTAGTCGACTAAAACTTGACTAAACAAAAACGGACCGGCTAGCCTAATAGGAGAACGAAAAGTACATTTTTGTTTGAACCTTACCAGTACTAGACTATAAACTAAACGGCTGACAAAATGAACACTTGACAGAAGTCTGTGCTTCTTCTGTTGCACCTTTGTAGTGCAAAGATAGATTTCAAACATACTGATTTCATTTGATTGATAACAGCCTATAGTGTATTATTCTAACTGAACTGATTGATTCACTTTAAAAGTTTAACATGAAAGATGCATACATTTATAAAAGTTTTAAAAATTCCATTATAAAAGGTAAAAAAAGCTCCTAGAAATCAATTTAATTGAGTTAATATCACCCCTTAATGGGAAAGTGAATTTCTGCTTTAAATTTGGACCAGCTGTAATTCATTTGTAGACACAGTAAGAGCTTGTGGTCGGATGTTGTAACGCTCTGCATAACTACCAACAAAGCCAAACCAAACGTGTCTGGATATAGCCCATGATGTCATATCCTGTTGTGAGAGGCTAGCCTGCACAACGCAGCATTGTGAGTCATAGTCAAAGTTCACAGACCGTTAACTCAATCACACAACCATACACACTATTCACAATACTCACACACCGAAAGAACGACAAAATAGCCCAGGTACCTTAAGAAAGTTAGCGATGGAGCTCACATGATTTGCACACTGGCCTTTTCTGGCATCTTTAACACCCTCACCGGTCTGAAAAAAAAAAAAAGTAAATTTACATGACAGTAATGGCATATACTGTAAAACAACAGTTATTTTTGCTGGAAATTTAACAAATAAAAATAGTTTATATATCGAATAACCAAGTGGTAATGCTTATTTTAAGATAATCCAGTGAATAAATAAAATATGCCATCATGTGGTCCAAAATGCTGATTTTTTTATATTGGATTTGGTGCATAGGAGCTAAACGGATTCATAAATACATTTAACAGAGGTACTTTACTGCAGCAATAGAGTCAGTAAATCCCCAGGGCATCTTTGCGGCGATATCCAGTCAAGAAACAAAATCAATGTGAAGAGCTACAGGAAGTTCAAAACTCACCCAGTTGATGTGGACATATTTGGGAAGGCCAGAGTTGGGGTCTTTAACGCGGCAGAAAGCGTACATCACCTTCCCGCTGTTCAGCTCCTCGACCAGCTCCTCCAGACCACCATCTGAAATCACACACAACACACACTCACGCCACAAATCATGCTGTCCTCCTGCAATCAGTAATGAACTCGAGTTTTGGTGTAAAACCTTTAAAATAATTCTACATAAATAGATAAATCTGAAAACTGAGGATTTACACATGTTATGCAGACTTTTGAACCGTCTCAAAATACTTTGTAAAATAAATGTAGTCTTTCCCATTTCTCACACCCATTTTCAGGACTGATTTTCGTTTATAAACATAAAAATTCTAATTTACTCATGAAACATTGCCGTAAAAATTTTCATCTTTTTCATCTGAAAGTGAAGGTGTTATGCAAGTAAAAAACTAAAAAAATAATTATATATATATTATACACACCAACACACACACACACACCCACACACACAGACAGTGGAGTGAAAAGTGTTGGCCCCCGTCCTGATTTCTTTTTTTTTTTGGCATGTTTGTCACAGTTTAATGTTTCAGATCATCAAACAAATTTAAATATTAGTAAAAGATAACACAAGTGAACACAACATGCAGTTTTTAAATGAAGGTTTTTATTATTAAGGGGAAACTAAATCCAAAACTACATGGCCCTGTGTGAAAAAGTGTTTGCCCCCTAAACCTAATAACTGGTTGGGCCACCCTTAGCAGCAACTTGCAATCCAGCGTTTGCGATAACTTGCAATGAGTCTGTTACCGCGCTGTGGAGGAATTTTGGTCCACTCATCTATGCAGAATTGTTGTATTTCAGCCACATTGGAGGGTTTTCGAGCATGAACCGCACTTTTTAAGGTCATGCCACAGCATCTCAATAGGATTCAGGTCAGGACTTTGACTAGGCCACTCCAAAGTCTTCATTTTGTTTTTCTTCAGCCATTCAGAGGTGGACTTGCTGGTGTGTTTTGGATCATTGTCCTGCTGCAGAACCCAAGTTCGCTTCAGCTTGAGGTCACGAACAGATGGCCGGACATTCTCCTTCAGGATTTTTTTTAAACAGCAGAATTCATGGTTCCATTTTATCACAGCAAGTCTTCCAGGTCCTTAAGTAGCAAAACAGCCCCAGACCATCACACTACACCACCATGTTTGACTGTCGGTATGATGTTCTTGTTCTGAAATGCAGTGTTACTTTTACGCCAGACGTAATGGGACACACACCTTCCAAAAAGTTCAACTTTTGCCTCGTCAGTCCACAGAGTATTTTCCCAAAAGTCTTGGGGATCATCAAGATGTTTTCTGCCAAAACTGAGACAAGCCTTTATGTTCTTTTTGCTCAGCAGCGGTTTTCGTCTTGGAACTCTGCCATGCAGACCATCTTTGCCCAGTCTCTTTCTTATGGTGGAACCATGAACACTGACCTTAACTGAGGCAAATGAGGCAGTTCTTTGGATGTTGTTGTGGGGACTTTTGTGACCTCTTGGATGAGTCGTCGCTGTGCTCTGGGGGTAATTTTGGTCGGCCGGCCACTCCTGGGAAGGTTCTCCACTGTTCCATGTTTTTGCCATTTGTGAATAATGGCTCTCACTGTGGTTCGCTGGAGTCCCAAAGCTTTAGAAATGGCTTTATAACCTTTTCCATAATATATCTCAATTATTTTCTTTCTCATTTGTTTCTGAATTTCTCGGCATGATGTCTAGCTTCTGAGGATCTTTTGGTCTACGTCACTTTGTCAGGCAGGTCCTATTTAGATTTCTTGATTGCGAACAGGTGTGGCAGTAATCAGGGTTGGGTGTGGCTAGAGAAATTGAACTCAGGTGTGATACCACAGTTTTAACAGGGGGCCAAACACTTCTTCACACAGGGCCATGTAGTTTTTGGATTTTGTTTTCCCTTAATTTAAAAACTGCATGTTGTGTTTACTTTTTTTATCTTTGACTAATATTTAAATTTGGTTGATGATCTGAAACATTAAAGTGTGACAAACATGCAAAAAAAATAAGAAATCAGGAAGGGAGCAAACACTTTTTCACACCACTGTGTATGTATATATATTTCTTGTTTGAAATATTCCAATAATGATTGTTTAAGTTTGTTTTGTTAGAAAATGATGTAAAATTTTTGTACTGTTTATACTTAGTAATTTCGGAGTAGATATTCTTATAACCTTATATAATGTTATCTTTAATAACATTTCTCATGAATTTAAAAAAAGTTTTTCTTTTCCACAATGCTTTTCCTCTAAATTTGAAATCAAGATTTTCCCAAGACTTCCATTTCCAGTAATTGAGTCACTGTATCTAGACATGGTACTAATATAGCAACATCCAACCTGTGTCCTTTTGTTGTGAAAAATATTCTAATATATTATTTTAGAGGCTTATGTTCCACGGGTCCAAATAGGCTGGAAATCAAAAATCATTCGCAAATTTGACAAGCATTATGAAACCAGTAAAAAAAAAAAACAAAAAAACCCGGGTTATTTAAATATTACTGAACATTCTCAGGCGTTACTTCAAATAAATATTTCATATCAAAAAATTGCTTAAACATTTGGGAAATCCCAATATATAATTTAACAGTATATTAGATGTTGTGGTGTGTGTGTGATTTGTAATATATATAGATATATAAATTATATATATAATCTATATATAAACTCATCACCAAGATCTTCTAATTTTATTGTTCACTGGAGTTCAATGCAGAGTCTGTGCATTAGTGTTTTTATCACGAACCCTTTTTTTTTTTTTTTTTCCGGTTAAAAAATCCATGATTATTCACAGTTGGCCACCTCTATTTTCCTTCACACATGTAGGAAGAACTTTGGACAAATCTTTAGATGAATCTTGGCCTGTCCTTGACAGTCTACTGGTTCAGCACACCCCTCATGCGATCAATACAAAGAACACACTGAACTGCAAAACAATGGCTGCAGGCTGAAGATGGACGTACGCTGACACAGTTTGCGTTAAACACCGTCTATATACCACATGGTACTAGCGTGAATGACTGTATTTCACTAAATGAGTCTGCACATGATCCAGAGCAGAAGAAAACCCACCTCCTTTCTCTGCAAGCCTGATGTCATTGGTGTTCCCCTCATAGGTGAAGAGAGCCCTGCAGAGACAGCAAATGTGTGAAGGCAGTTCATTACATAAGTGTTAACCAGCCACGTCACTGAGATCGAGTGCAACATGGCTCAGTCGTTCCAATTAAAGTCTATAGGAAACACTGTTCAAAAGCAATGTTATTTCCACAATCTGATGCATTTTTAAGTAAATCAGGATTTTCAATTAGAAATATCATAGGGTGAGACTTTTTATCCATCAGGAACTGATTGGATCTGTGACGTTAGCCAGAAAGGAAAGTAATTTTCTAAGGTGGAGCAAGTTATTACATTATGACACATACAGTGCATATGAATTCATAGATTTGACAAATGCTTTTATCCAAAGTGACTTCCATTGCATTGAAAATATACTTTTATACTGGAAATCAAACCCATGAGCTTTGTGTCCTAAATCAGACTTCCATCTTATCTGTTTGGTAACTATTGTGATTTTAGTTTGTATCTCGGTTCCAGTATCGCACTTCTCAATTCTTAAAGGGATGGTTCACAAAAAAAAATCTATATTCTGCCATTATTATTTGCCTTCATGTCTTTTCACACCTGTATGAGATTCTTTCTTCTGCAGAACATAAACGATATTTTGAAAAATGTTGGTAATCGCAAATATTAGAGCCCAGTGACTTCTACTGAATGGATGGACAAAAAAAAAATTATAATAAAACATTGAGAGATTTCTCAAAATATATTGTCTTTATGATCCACAGAAGAAAGAAACTCATACAGATTTAGAACAACATGAAGACGATTATGTTTAATTTTTATTTTTGGATGAACTATCCATTTAACTTAAGACCTAATAAGAATAATTTTTGTAAAGTTGACCCCATTTACCAGGAAAGTAAGTGTAATGCAAGCAAAAATGAACCCATAAATACATTTGTTACTTGAAAAAGATAAAATATAAATATATTTTATTTCAGCTAGTTTCCAAGGAAACATTTATCATTTTTGTTTAGTTTTATATTGCTCTCAATAACAAAACTAAAAATTCATTTAAAAAAAACTATAAAATTAATAAAACTATACAGACATTAAAAACAAAAGACAAAAACACCAAAATTAAAATAAACTGAAATATAAAATTAACATTTAAATATTATATAATAGTATTTCATGAGAAATACTCAGTTGTTGACTGATGTCAGCAGAATGCAAACTGAAAAGCATCAGGGCAAAAACACCTCTGAAATGTCTGTAATATGAAGAAGATATTGAGGTGGCCCTGTGTGTGTGTGTGTTCTGACTCGCTCTACACAAAGACACTTGTACAGCAAGGAAGCTGTGTCAACTTCCTCTCTGAAACACAGAGCCCAAGTCAACAGAAGTCTGAAATAGGAAGTGCTGTATTGTAATGAGGAATAAGAACTGCAGCAGTCTTATTTCTAGAAGACCGCACAGGTCAGATCATCCTGTGACATTCATGATATGGAAATTAAAGTCACAATTGTTAAGACAGAGCTGCTTCTTTAATAGGAAATGTTAGGTTGAGCCTGTTCCTTCCGGAGATCTATGATGACTCATCAAAATCGCTGATTTTGAGACATTTTGTCTGTCAAATTCTGTCAGGAAAATTCCTTCGACAGCAGCAGCAGCCCATTATAAACTCCTCCATCGGTGTACAAACCACTCTCAAGTAGTGCTTGACCGGGCTTTTTAAAGGCTAATACCAATTTCATACAGACCAGGGAGAACCAACGATGAGGTTCAATAATCCAGCTGTGAGTCCAATTATTGAACTGTTCTTTCATTTATTTTTTATAAAACGCCTTATTCATAGACTTGCATGGGTCCGAAATGTAGAGTTTAAAAATCCCAACTGTAGATATCTTAATAAAACTGAATGACAGAAAATTGTTACAAACAATGCTTACTCAATTTTCTTAAATAATAATAAAAAATAAAAATTAATGCATGTGCACGTTGGCACAATATGCTTCAATCTAATAATGGCCAAATTTGAGTCAATTAATTGGCCTGGTCCATGTTTAAGGGGCCAAAAAAAACAGCATAAATCTAAAGTGACAAAAAAAGACAATTAAATGAGAATATACGACAATATCTACTGTTAGTTATCATGAGATTTTTAAATGTTTTTGAATGAAGTCTCTTATTCTCACCAAGGCTGCATTTATTTGATTTGTTTAGAAATGCAGTAAAAATAGTAATATTGTCATATTTTTATATTGTGAAATATTATTATAACTTAAAATAACTATTTTCGATTGTAATATATTGTAAAATGTAATGCTTCCTGTGATCAAATTTCTGTAAATTTTTCAGCATCAGTACTTGCAGTCTTCAGTGTCCAGTCGTGATCCTCCAGAAATCATTCTAATGTTCTGTTCAAGAAACATTTCTTACTGTTATCATTAAAACTTATTCTTGTTAACTTATTTTGTTGAAAACTGCTTAATAATTTTTTGGGAAACCATGATACTTTTTTCAGGATTCTTTTTTATTTAAAGCAGAATAAAATAAAAGTAAAATAATAATAAATTAGAAGTATTACAAGTATCTAGAGTACAAGAAATAAAAGTAATTCCTTAAAATAAAAATAAAAAAGCCTGACCACAAGCTTTTGAACAGTAATGTACATGTTATTTGTACACATTTGCGAAACTTGAGTGTCTGTATTTGTGTGATTTTTCTCAAATCTCTGGGTAGGATGCGGAGTGTAATTAATGTAGGTCATTTATGATCACTCTTCATTTCTGAAGCGTTCATGACTCAACTCAAACAGCCGTCTCTCAAGAGCGTCCGACCGATCTCGTCCTCATTTCCACTTCTTCAACCTGAAACTCATTTACACTTCAAGGTGCAGAGCTACAGGACTTTGGTCTGGTGTCAACCTGTCAAACATTAATATCATTTCCGTATGAGCAAGAGGAAGTCTCTTACTGATGTCTATTCATTGGCTTTGACACTCATACACTTGCGGTAACATTCTGGCTACAAAGAGCAATTATTTTTGATTACAAGACAATGAGATTGCATGTAAATGCACTCACAAATAGTAGGCAGGGAGTTGTCAACCCAGCAGCCATATACGGACAAAAACTACAGGAAAATAAGGAGGTAGGAGTGGTTCAATATATACGGACAAAAACTACAGGAAAAAAGGAGGTAGGAGTGGTTCAATATATACGGACAAAAACTACAGGGAAAAAGGAGGTAGGAGTGGTTCAATATATATGGACAAAAACTACAGGAAAAAAGGAGGTAGGAGTGGTTCAATATATACGGACAAAAACTACAGGAAAATAAGGAGGTAGGAGTGGTTCAACATATACGGACAAAAGCTACAGGAAAATAAGGAGGTAGGAGTGGTTCAATATATATGGACAAAAACTACAGGAAAATAATTAGGTAGGAGTGGTTCAACATATACGGACAAAAACTACAGGGAAAAAGGAGGTAGGAGTGGTTCAATATATACGGACAAAAACTACAGGGAAAAAGGAGGTAGGAGTGGTTCAATATATACGGACAAAAACTACAGGAAAAAAGGAGGTAGGAGTGGTTCAATATATATGGACAAAAACTACAGGAAAAAAGGAGGTAGGAGTGGTTCAACATATACGGACAAAAGCTACAGGAAAATAAGGAGGTAGGAGTGGTTCAATATATATGGACAAAAACTACAGGAAAATAATTAGGTAGGAGTGGTTCAACATATACGGACAAAAGCTACAGGAAAATAAGGAGGTAGGAGTGGTTCAATATATATGGACAAAAACTACAGGAAAATAATTAGGTAGGAGTGGTTCAACATATACGGACAAAAGCTACAGGAAAATAAGGAGGTAGGAGTGGTTCAATATATATGGACAAAAACTACAGGAAAATAATTAGGTAGGAGTGGTTCAACATATACGGACAAAAGCTACAGGAAAATAAGGAGGTAGGAGTGGTTCAATATATATGGACAAAAACTACAGGAAAATAATTAGGTAGGAGTGGTTCAACATATACGGACAAAAACTACAGGAAAATAAGGAGGTAGGAGTGGTTCAATATATACGGACAAAAACTACAGGAAAAAAGGAGGTAGGAGTGGTTCAACATATATGGACAAAAACTACAGGAAAATAATTAGGTAGGAGTGGTTCAACATATACGGACAAAAACTACAGGAAAAAATGAGGTAGGAGTGGTTCAACATATATGGACAAAAACTACAGGAAAATAATTAGGTAGGAGTGGTTCAACATATACGGACAAAAACTACAGGAAAAAATGAGGTAGGAGTGGTTCAACATACGGACAAAAACTACAGGAAAATAAGGAGGTAGGAGTGGTTCAATATATACGGACAAAAACTACAGGAAAAAAGGAGGTAGGAGTGGTTCAACATATACGGACAAAAGCTACAGGAAAATAAGGAGGTAGGAGTGGTTCAATATATATGGACAAAAACTACAGGAAAATAATTAGGTAGGAGTGGTTCAACATATACGGACAAAAGCTACAGGAAAATAAGGAGGTAGGAGTGGTTCAATATATATGGACAAAAACTACAGGAAAATAATTAGGTAGGAGTGGTTCAACATATACGGACAAAAACTACAGGAAAATAAGGAGGTAGGAGTGGTTCAACATATACGGACAAAAGCTACAGGAAAATAAGGAGGTAGGAGTGGTTCAACATACGGACAAAAACTACAGGAAAATAAGGAGGTAGGAGTGGTTCAATATATACGGACAAAAACTACAGGAAAAAAAGGAGGTAGGAGTGGTTCAACATATACGGACAAAAGCTACAGGAAAATAAGGAGGTAGGAGTGGTTCAACATATACGGACAAAAGCTACAGGAAAAAAAGGAGGTAGGAGTGGTTCAACATATACGGACAAAAACTACAGGGAAAAAGGAGGTAGAAGTGGTTCAACATATACGGACAAAAGCTACAGGAAAAAAAGGAGGTAGGAGTGGTTCAACATATATGGACAAAAACTACAGGAAAAAAGGAGGTAGAAGTGGTTCAACATATACGGACAAAAGCTACAGGAAAATAAGGAGGTAGGAGTGGTTCAATATATACGGACAAAAACTACAGGGAAAAAGGAGGTAGAAGTGGTTCAACATATACGGACAAAAGCTACAGGAAAAAAAGGAGGTAGGAGTGGTTCAACATATACGGACAAAAGCTACAGGAAAATAAGGAGGTAGGAGTGGTTCAACATATACGGACAAAAGCTACAGGAAAATAAGGAGGTAGGAGTGGTTCAACATACGGACAAAAACTACAGGAAAATAAGGAGGTAGGAGTGGTTCAATATATACGGACAAAAACTACAGGAAAAAAGGAGGTAGAAGTGGTTCAACATATACGGACAAAAGCTACAGGAAAATAAGGAGGTAGGAGTGGTTCAATATATATGGACAAAAACTACAGGAAAAAAGGAGGTAGGAGTGGTTCAACATATACGGACAAAAGCTACAGGAAAATAAGGAGGTAGGAGTGGTTCAACACGAGTACACTTCTCAAACCCCATGTTCTCCAAAAGTTGGGATGCTTCTGAACTGATCAGATCAACTCATCCGTGCAAGCATGCAAAGCAACACTGCAATGAGGTCAAAGCATGTGCATAATTGAATATAAACTTTCATCGCTGGCCAGAGAGCAACAGTGCATTACTGGGAGGAAATCTTTTCTGGAAGATTCAGTGTGTTTGTGCATGAGCTGTGAATGGATGAGGGCACACGGATAAAGTGCAGTGATCTCGCCAACATCACAAACCGTCACTGCATTGATCCAAAAGGACATTAATGATGATCTATGTTGTGATAACCACAAGTAGGGCGTTTAAAATGCCAAAGGAGCCGCTAACATGCTAAACATGAGGATGTCAGTGAGTGTAACAGAGAGACAACCCTTGAGTCGCTACTCACCAGTTAGTCTCTGACTTCTCATCCACCACCTCGTTATAGGCCGCGGTAAGAGCTGGGCCGTTTTTGCTCAGGTTCACAGCCATGATGGGCAAATCTGTGGGTTTCTGACCGTCCGACGCCGGGGACAGACGCTGCAGTGGACTCCGGGGGTAGATGGGGATCTCTCGGCGGCGCTACGCAGACAGGAAGCCCGCAGCGCCACATCACGTAGCACTCACTCCTCCCTGGAGCGACATTTCGAAGCCTACTATGGTGACGGCGTGGCTCATGAATATTAATTACGCAAAGCGAGGTTCGCCCAGTAAGCCTCCCTGATTTGCTGCAGGGCTGACGCAAGTATGTGGGCGGATGTCAGCTGGCGAATGATGACTCGGCTCATGAATATTAATGAGGACATGAGACTTCTGAAGGTTACCAAGCAACTCTCTGGCATAGTAGAGTTTTATAAACCACGCGGCAGCGCCACCTGCTGGACAGGCATGGAGCAGCACATGGGCGTGGTTACTACATCCACCTTTCTAAATAATATATATATATAGATTTTTTGGTTAACAAATCTACCGATTCAATGAATGAAGACTGATGTCTATAGCAGCATCCTAACCACGTAAATAACAATTTAAACAACGTTACAAGCTCAAAATAATATAGGTTTTAACCAAATAAATCGTTTTATAAATTGAACAACCTTTATTTCTTTATTATAAGGGATGGTCAAAATTAGAAATATACACATTTACAAGATATCATTTTAAAAAAATGCAGCAGCACAACCATTTGTTAACATTATCAGTGTTGAAATGTCTTAATTTTTTACATTGAACACAATTTTAAATGTCTTTTTGTTACATATATGTTTTTTTCAATTTTTTTTCTTGGGGTAAAATATGACCCCAAATATGATAATTTTTTCTTTTTGTGAGATTCATCCAATACACTATAAAATGTCATTATTATCTGAATTCTGTCAGACAGTGCAGTTAACCATAACATTTTGAAAGTCTGTGGTGTTGCAATAAATCCAAGAGAAGGTATTAAACAAAAGGAGCTTTATTCACTAAAGTTGACACCTTGGAGGTTAGTCTCAGCTGTACTGAGTCTGAGGAGAGAGCTGGTTAGATGACAGGGTTTTCTAGCACAAACGGTTAGCAAGGAGAGGTCATTATGGCTCTGTGTACGTGTGTATGCGATACACAAAGTAGTACAGTACCCATCAACAGTTAAAACAAAGTAAATGGTACAGTACAGTTGCTTATACATTGATGGTTAAGGCTAAGGTTTTATTGAGGGTCTTGGGGGAGGTGAGAGAATGGAAAAAAGATCCCTGATATCTTGCAAATAGCTGCGGGAAAAGGTTTGTAGACTACCAGAGTGCAAAGCATGATATACTGCCTTAGCACAATCTCAAAAAGGGTTGCAACTCGACCGGCTGCTTCAGACGAAGCATCAGAGAGAAGCAACTCGCAATTCCAGGCTGACTGCATTTCAGCTGATGACTGGAAGATGACAAATAAATAGAAAATAAATAAATAACTTAAACGTAACATTCTACTTCCAGACGCACAACCAGTGAGCCACGTTTAGTAGTGAAAATTTTACTGATGCAAAGACGATACCATTGGTCTTTGAATCAAAGTTAGGAGAAGTTGGCATACAATTTTACATTCACTTCAATTAAAAAGAAAAAAATCAATCTATCATTATTTACACACCATCATGTTTTCCAAATCCAACCTATGACCTTTTTCTGTAAAACACAAAAGGAGAAATTTAGAAGTTTGTTCATGCTGCTCTTTTCCACGCAATTAAAGTGAATGGTGACCACAGCGGTCAAGCAACAATTGCAAAGATTTCCAATAAACATCTACTAAGATTTCAGTTTGGAACAAATGGCAAACTTTTGATTTGGAGCTTGAAAGTTCATGGTTCCCATCTGCTTTCATTGTATGAAAACAGCAGCGTGAACATACTTCAAAATATCTCTTTTGGTGTTTCACAGAGGAAAGTCATCAGTTCTGTTTGGAAACGTGAGTAAATGATTGCAGAATTCACATTTTGTTGTAAACTATCCCTTAGCTATACTGCCGTTTCAAAAAGTTTGGATCATCCAAAGCTATACTGGACACAAATGTCAATTCTCTTGGTGACAGAACACATATATGGTGCTTAATATAATTCTGGCAATATTTAGCCGAGTGAAGAAACATAATTTTTTTTCATTCTGCTCTGTGTAAACATCTTGATCATCCACCTCTAAATAGGCAGCCATGAGTTAATGAGTGCGTTTACAAAAATCAATTTTCAGTAAAAGTACTTGAGTCCAGCAGGTCATACATCAAACGTACCATCAACTGTCAAAAGTTAGTAATATTAGTGACTACAGGAACAAGAGTATCTAAAGATTATTAAGATTACACTTTTGCAGACAGATTTGTAGAAGAGATAAATGCTAAGTAGCCAAAAAAAATATTGCATTCGTACGCTATGATGTGCCCATTGCCTGCAAATCTGAAAGGGGCATAGTCACATTTGGCAGAAATGGTGGCATTTCTTTTTTTTCTTCCCCACACAGTCCCACCGTTCAGCTTTTTTGCTCCCTCTTTTTTTCTGCAAACAAATTGGGTGAATTTTTAAGACAAGTATAAAAACCTGCCTTGATTCCTAAAGCAACTTCACAATACTTATCAAAACAAATACTTACACATCTGCCATATCATGCACATGCAGCTGCGGTGAATTAAATTTAGTGGCCGTTCGTGCAAGACACGTTTTTGCATTAAAAACAGGTTGATGGAGCTTGTCCATATGTACAGTAAATACGGTTAACGTGCCCCCAGATTCATCTGATTGGTCCATTCTTTTCAAATCGACACCATTCTACTGCACATCAAACGATGAACGTTTACATAGAGCAACATTAAAAATACAGCGCAAATGGAAAGCAAGAACATGCCCTGTGTGAACGGCCAGCTTAATTCTGAAATCGACCGACGCTCAAGGTTAAATAAACAATGTCAAAAGGAGATAGGATTATAACCAAATAAAAAAATATTTATGTCTAATAATTAAAAATAACAGTGTCCTAATGAGACGCAATGCAACACGCCACGAGAAAAAGGTTTGTTTAACATTTTGCTTTTGTCCTAATCAACAGCGATGGCGGTAAGCGACGAGTGATTCTATTTTTCAAAAACTTAATTTTAAAATAATTTTTCAAATTTTTTTTTTTCAATTCATGCTACCTCGCGGCTGACAACGATTAGACTTATCTCCGGTATGTACAATATTAAAAGTTACAGTTGCGTTATGAACGTCATTTTTGAATGAATTTAACGCCATAATGAAAGCTACAATGGATAATGTACCTCAGATCTTGAAAACACCTTGAAATAAACAAGATCAAACTGTGAACTCTGTGAACAAACAAGTGCATTTCACAACAAAATGACAAAATTGTATCAATCACTGAGTATATATTTTAGTTAAATTTGATGAAATTACATATCCGTTTCACAGCGAGTGAGCAGTAAGCTTTCAGAGAGCTCCGCCCACACTCTTCTGATTGGCTGTGAGTTGTGATTGATTTTGTGGTTGCATCTTTGCCTTGTCGCGCCTTTTGTGGACAGCCAAATTTCGCCCCCTATACCCTTAAATAAGGCACTATTTGAGGGGACAGCCGTTTGTAGTGGTGTCTGAAACCATATTGGACATTATCGAGTGCACTCATTCAATGCATCTCGATATCTAGTGTACAACCAATGTACACTCAACTAAAAACATGTGAGGGTCGAGCCAAATTCATTCCTGCAGCTCTTCTGATGTACTCAAGAGTCCAGGTTCACACACTTGTTTTCATTCACTCCTGTAAGTGGACTATATTAGTGAAGTAACGTAGGGAACAGTGAATGAGGGTATATGGAATCTCTTTGCATCGCATCTGGTTAGGACCTGGTGTTAGGTTTCTTTTTTTTTTTATAGCACAAAGATATAGACTCACTTGACTATTGATGACCTCCATTTGTTCAAAAATCAAATCGCATTATCTCATTAGGACACAACCTCTTCCTAATCACATTCATAGTGTTTTATGGGATAACACTGAAACGGCAGGAAGTTGGAGACTACAGTAAGGTCTTTCTGACATCCGATTTTTTACATTCTACCACAAACTGTTAAACATGTCAAGTGCATGAGTGCACACACAACTATGGTTTCCACAGGGACTCCCAACGGGACGGTGCGATGGTTCAGACACGATCAATCCTGTATCGCCGCAATTCCAACTTCAGCCCGACGTTTCCTCGTTCAGTGATGACAAGAGTGAGAATGCAACACTGAGAAAATCACAATGACAGTAATAACAGAACTAACAGTAGTACAAGTCTAACTTCCTGGGATGTGGTTCCCCGAGGTTTGTCCGGTTTTACAGTTTTCCTGGAGTTTTCCAGGCTAAGCCGTTGTGGCGGCGGATCTGGGAGAACGGCACATGACAGCAGATTCAGCACATAGCGTCCAACATGTACCAGCGGCTCTCACCTCCTCACCTCCGCCTTCCCTTCCAAGGGTCCCTCCCCTCAACATCCACTTATTTTGACTCCTCTTGTTCAAAGTAAAAACAGGCTTCTCTGTCCGTTTGATTGTGTAGTGTTTTAGTTGCAGGCACTCTCACATGGCGTACTTTTGCGTCCATTCTCTCGCTAGTCTGTTGTACCTACGAGCAAAAAAAGGATAAACTCTTACAATGTAATTCAAGCCACATTTCTGTTTTATTTAAAGGTGGGGTATGTATTTTTTAGAAAACTGAGTCAGGCCGAGTACCAAAACAAACATGTAGCCAATCAGCAGTAAGGGACGTGTCTACTCATGATATGGAGGAGAGAGCACAGCAGAAATTAGCCGAGCCAAACGACAGAAAAATAGAGATGGTGGATAAAAAACAAAAGAGGACAACGTCTGCGGAACAAAAGAAGGCTTACGTGCCTATACCGGACGCCTGCGCCGCAACAGCTAAAGTCTGTCTACACTGGACGCGATAAAGCCTGTTTTTTAAACCTTGAAATCATTTGAAATTTGTGTCAACGTCATAAATAGAACGCAGCAGCAGTTTTCTGTCAGATTTTTCGTGTCATGTCCGCGTCCACCCACATCCAGTGTAGACCTAGATATGTCATATACGTATATTCTAGGTGAGAACGCATCACTGATTATAATGAATTCTATAGTATTTTGTCACGCGTCCAGTGTAGACACGGTGTAACATTGGTTTTTCTTTGGTTCACAGAACTAAATCGTTGCCTGGGTTGTGTACGTATTTGTGGGGCGGAGCTATCAAAATAGGGCGAGACCCTTTGGGTAGGAGCGTGTTTGTTTTGGTGATTTGAAATATCAACAATGGCTATCAGAAATCACTAGCCCCACCTTTACCATGCAGCGAGAATGCTTTCCTAAAGTGGATATAATGTGACACTGTTTATTGGTTCAATCACAAAGGACTGAACCGTCTAAAACAGTTCGCGGCTTGAGCAGTACAGATCTACAAGTTATTGAGTAACTTGTAGATCTGTGCTGCTCAAGACGCGAACTGTTTTAAACTGAAAACTCACTTTCGGACGCCTGACAGTCACTCAGACTCGAAATGAGCCAAAATACCGGTATATGATCCTATGTTGCTGGTTTTTGCCAACTCATTCAGCGCTCCACTTCCTCCAACAGTCACTGAACTGAGGAAACCGTTCGACTCGGACTGGTATGCACATGAATGAAGAGGCTAAATGAACGTTTTTATGGTTTCTCATGGTTTATTTAAAAAGGTGAGTTTATTAAGGCTAGTTTATTCACTTTACGCTTTGTATTCATGTTTCACATCATTATTGGGTGCTTTAATAATATAATTGCCTATACGTTACGCCATTGAGTGATTACGTAAATAAACCAGAAACAAACTAAAAGAACTAGTTTGCGTAAGTGAAACGGATTTCCCCGCTTGTCTGAGGCTCTGGATCACAGTTAATAATGTTGTAAATAATGAACCGTTTCTTGCACCGACCGATCGTTTCACTTCATAAGACCTCGATATATCGTCTGGAGCCGCAGGTATCAATTCTATATTGCCTAGTAGCTTTTTTGACTCTTGATGTGATGGCAACTGTTGACTTTCATTTTTGTGGAATTTTTTTCAGGATTCTATGATGAATGGAAAGTTCAAAAGAACAGGCTTTACTTGAAATAGAAATCTTCCGTAACAGTATGCATGTCTTTACTGTCATTTGTGATCTATTTAATGCATCCTTGCTGAATAAAAGTATTCTGTTCTTTAAAAAAAAAAAAACCTTAATAACCCCACACTATAACGAAAGAAACGAAAAAAAAATCACCTACATCTTGAATGGCCTAAGGGTGAGTAAAATTAACAGCACATTATCGTTTTTAGCTAAACTATCCCTTTAACTATGCTTTTAGCCAACACACCTGTCTGGAACATTCATCCGCCCCTAAACATGACGCTGGAGAAAGCAAACTGTTATTGATCACTTTACTGTAGAGTCAGACGTCTTCCTTTTACAAAAGTGAGCAGTCCATGGCCAGTCAAAGCGGCTACAGACCTAACGGCATCAGTCAAAAATCTGACTACACGAGACTAACACGTCCCAAACAAGCCAAGACAAGGAAGAGCTTTTTATTAATGGGTGTAATATGGAGAGAAGGTCAATGTCGCAACTAACCTGGTAGATTAATACAGATTTTAACAGTCTCACGTGTGCATGTATTGGCACTTTTACAACAGCTCTGAATGTGGCTCATCCAATCAGAGTGGACAATCTGCAGTATAACAGTTGTACTGTTCCGAGTCTTTTGTTCTGTTACATAAAGCTGTTTTTGTACACTCGCCCATCAAATAAAAGCAGAAACACATCACAAGCAATGAAGTACTTTTCATTTGTATTCGATTCATTGGATTTTCCAAAAATAGGCATTTGATCAAAACAAGAAAAATTAACACATGAACAATTTTTTAAAAAGACATTCAAATATGCACGTAATTGTCACTCACTTTTCTCTGTCTGCTTTATATGTATGTGCGATCTCAGGTACCAGCGGGTCATCTGGGTTCGGGTCACATAACAGGGAGCAGATGGACAGCAAGACTAAAAAAAAAGAGAAAGGAAACACATTAAAAAGATATAATACCAAAACCTCCTGATCGTCTATACTGCTGGAATGAGGAGCTGCCTTGTGTTAGTTTGTCATATAACACAAACAGCTTCCCGTGGAGTGATCCAAACTAGGTCATTGCTTAGAACAAAGAGTAATCACTGCAGTCTGACAACACAATAAGCCACACTGGGCTCAGCGCTCTGCTATTAGCCAGAGACGCCAAAACAAACAGTCAAACAGTGTCTGTCCAACAAGTGTTCAAGCCACATGAGAACATCATAATACCTAAATTATAACAATCATCTGTCGGTTTTCCTGAACCGGAGAACATGTACTGTAGGTTCTACTGGCCGATGCAATGGTGACTTTTAACCTGTACATCAACGGCATGTTATGATTTGGTAATATAATTAAGCAATGTTTAAAGTCAAAATATTTAACAATCCACACAATAACATTTTATTAGAAAAAAAAAAAAGTGTCACATTATTAAGAACAATACATTTTGCTGTAGTAGTGTATTCATTCTAAACATAAATGCACTGACATGTGATTATGCAAATTAAAATGTATTAATAGAAGAATCTCAATACCTGCATTTCTTAGATATATTTGGTAACCCTAAACGTTTGCTTAATTTGTTAACAGTTAATTCACTAGGTATTGTAAACTAACAATGGAAAAATACTTCTAAAGCATTTATTAAACTTGATCAATTTCTAATACACTGATTCATTTTGTAACATTTCAAGTTGTTCAAAGTATGTAAATTGAGTATGATTATTGATGAACAAATATTAAGAACTATAATCTAATATTTTCAAATTACACATGAACCTAGATTCATAAAATCCATTTATATTTACTTTATGGTTAAATCATCTACATGAGCATACATTGAGTCCTGCACATACTGCATTTCGCAGCTCTACCAATTAACAATTGATCGATTAATAAATAATTACAGAAATTCCTGAAAATAAGCATTCCTACAATCAATACAACTTCATACCTGCAATGTGAATACATCATAAGTACCATTCAAGAGTTTATGTTTTAACTTATGCAAGACAGCAATATTGTGAAATATTATCAAAATTTAAAACAGCTGTTTTCTATGTGAATATATATTAAAATATAGTTTATTTCTGTGATGGAAAAGTTGAATTTTCAGCAACATTACTCCAGTCTTCAGTGTAACGTTATTCTTCAGAAATCATTCTAATATGATGATTTGATGCTCAAGAACCATTTCTGATTATTATCAGTGTGGAAAACTGTTGCGCTGCTTAATATTTTTGTGGAAACCATAATACATTTTTTTTCAGGATTTCTTTGATGAACAAAGTTTGAATAACAGCATTTAATTGAAATAGAAATATTTTGTAACATTTTAATGTCTTTACTGTCATTTGTGATCAATTTAATGCATCCTTGATGAATAAAGGCATTCATTTCTTAAAAACAAAAACAAAAATTTTTTTTTACATTTTATTTTCAAAGTGCTTGCATCATGCATTGAGATGCTGCCTGAATCTTACCTTTGGATACAGTAAGTGCAGGTGACCACTGAGATCGCAGGATGTCCAGACAAATACTGCCGTTACTGTTAATATTGGGGTGGTAGATTTTTGTTGTGAATGCGACCTGTCAATCAATGCAAAGTGTACTGATTACAGAATCACAAACCATTACGTACATTTGCATTTGACTAAAGTCTCCTAACACAACGAATATCACAGAGCAGCTTACCTTTGGTGGTTTAAAGGGGTAGTCTGTTGGGAAATGAATTGTAAGGAAGAAAACCCCTCCTTGATATGGACTGTCATTCTAAAAACCAAGAACACCGCTTTGCTAATATATGCATGTACTGCAATCGTCACTAAACAGGCAATATTTTATTTATATGTATGACAAGGACAAATTAATTCAAAAATGTAACATTCTGTTAGTTTAAATTACTTTTTTTGTACAATGTCTACAAACATTCACAGTGCAAATCTTATGAACTGCGCTTGGACGTGAAGATCAGCCAATCAGAACAAAGGCTATTTACATATAGCAGTGTTAAAGGTACAGTAACCTGATTATTTCACTAAACTTTAACTGGTTCTGGTACAAGCCACTTTCATACCATTGTAAAGTGGACTTTCTAGAGAAAATAAAATGCTAGAAGGTTCTAATGTCCCTTTAAATAATTTAAAAACTTTTTAAAGGGATAGTTCACCCCAAAATTAAAATCAGCCCATGATTTACTCACCCTCAAGCAAATCCTAGGTGTACATTGTGTTATTTTGTCAGCTATTTTTTCAGTTTTAGTCTTAGTCCCGTGCTTAAATGTCCTTGTTAGTTTTTATCATATTTAGTCAACCTTATCCTATTTAGTTTTAGTTAAGTTTTAGTCGACTAAAAGTCTGAGTATTTTAGTCTAGTTTTAGTCAATGTAAACTTGACATTTTAGCAATAAGATTATTATTAATTACCCGTACAGCAGTATTAATTTTGGCAGCCATTTTTTATTTAGTCTTAGTCTTCTCAAATGTACATTTTAGTTATCATATTTAGAAAAACTTGTCCTGTTTTTGTTTATTCAGTTAAATGTATGAGCATTTTAGTCAGGTTTTAATCAATGAAATCTTAGTCACATATTCGTCATTCTGTATGATGGTTAAACTGATAAAAAGAAAATCAAAATGTATAATCGTAATGATTGTTGTCATTTGAGAAATGTACTTTTGCATTTCAGGTACTTTCTCCAGTAAGCACAAATCAATAGAATGTGGACTCATACATGGTGTATTTTACCTCATATAGTGTACTGATTTATTATAGTCTATTTATTATATAAATTAATATCAAAGACTTATGCACTCTCTCTTTCTATATTATGAAAACTGGTAAAACAAATGAAATATATTATAACAGTGAAATTCCTAGTAATTGCACTAATTCCATAATTGCAATAGTCTTTTTCTCTATTAAAACAACAGCGATTGAGAAAGTGCATTTATTCAGCGATCACAATCGCAAACAATATAGTCGAGATCTCATGACAGAACACTGACCGGGACGCTTTCATTAGATCGCTAAACCCAGCTTGTTTGTTTTTCAGATCGGCGGCGGCGGCGCTTCCACAATGAGGAGCGAGTGTGTGCGCATGGTTGCCAGATTGCTTAAAATAAGCAAAACACACCGGGCAGAAAATGTATGAATTTAACAGCGAAGCTCTGATTCGGGGATTAGAACTCTTGATATCTGGCAACCATGAAAGCTTGGTTTCGCGTAGTAGAGCAGTCTGCAATAAAATTTTGTCTCCTTTTTTTGACAAAAATAAAAAGAGGTTTTTGGTAAAGTTTTTATCTTTTTGAATACATTTTAGTCTCGTCTTATTTCGTCAATGAAATTGCATGTTGATATAGTCTTAGTTATCGTTTATTGGCCTTATTGTTGTCTCGTCTCGTCTTAGTCATGGGGAAAAGCTTGTCAATGAACATTTTTCGTCATAGTCTTCGTTAACGAAATTAACACTAGTGTACATGACTTTCTTCTTTCAGATGAATACAATCGAGTTACATTTAAAAAATGTCCTGGCTCTTCAAGCCTTTATAATGGCAGTGAATGATGGTCAAGATTTTGAAGCAAAATAAAATGCATAAATCCATCATAAAAAGTGCTCCACACAACTCTGGGATTAATAAGCGGCATTCTGAATGAATCAATGTTTTTGTGTAAGACAATATTCCTATTAAAACTTTTAAACTGTAAGCTCTACTTTCCTCCGCGACTGTTGTACACCCACGTCCATCCACGAGAGATGGCGTTTCAGCGGATGACGTAGGACCGTAGCGTAGGTCCGGTGAAAGGACATTCAAAAATCTCGCAACCCATATCACTGCATTTCAAAGCTTGGAAGCGCCAGGTGCATTTTAAAATATACTCGATTGTATTTGTCTGAAAGAAGAAAGTCATAAACACCTAGGATGGCTTGAGGGGGGAGTAAATCATGGGGTAATTTTCATTTTTGGGTGAACTATCCCTTTAACTAATTTCAAGGTTACCATACATTTTTACCAATGAATTTCCATGATTTTCCCAAGACATTTTAAGACTATTAATTTTATTAATCTTAAGTGTATTGATTTTTTTCCCAGAACTGGAAATCACAATTCCCTGATATTTCACGACTATGGGAACCCTGCAATTTGAAAAGAATAAGGCAGAAAAATGGCTACTTACCGGCCCCATTATTGTTGCCTGCCAGTGAAACACTGAAAAACATGATTCATTATATAAAATCAATAGGCAGTATTGAAGCAGAGCAAGACCTGATCTAATGTATGCTGAGAATGGTAGTTAGTGTTGGACAATCTAGGGCTGGACAGTAATTCAATATCAATATGTATCGCGATATAATTTTTTTCAATAACGGTGATATGATTTTAAAAAAACACATTTGAATTCGCGATAGTACATTAACCAGTGGTTTTTCTTCAACCAACATTGATATTTATCTTTTTGGTGCGCGATTTCCTTCTTTGAATAAACATGAGTGCTGCACGTTTCAAAATCAAAACGCGTTGCGGTGTTTTATATGAATGTATCTCTGAAAGGAAAGGACTGTCTTCAGAAAAGTTTAGATGGCATTTTATCTGATAAAGTAGCGTTCATAAGCAGAGTAAGGAGCGGGAAGCGGCTTTGTTTTCCACACCACAGCCATTCTGGGAGAAACCGTTTAGTTCTGCTGGCTGCTCTGTCACAGCCGCCGTCCATTGCTGGCAGACAAGCAGGTTGCATTTTCAATAATAAACCCATTTCCAGCAACATGCTTTTGTTGTTGCTCTATTTTTTTTGTTTTCTGAAGCAACTAGGAGCATGTTTCATACTCGTTATCCTGGTTAATGCACGTTTCAATCTATAAGAATAATCAGCCTACACTACCAGTCAAAGGTTTTTGCACTGCAAGATTTTTAATGTTTCTTAAAAGGTGTCATATGATGCTTTTTTTAAAGATCATTATTTTTGTGTATTTGGTGTAACAGAATATGTGGACATGCTTTAATGTTCCAAAAACACATTATTTTTCAAAATACTGTACATTATTGTAGGTCCTCTATTCCCCGCCTCTCTCAAACGCTTAGTTTTCTACAAAGTCCCTCTTTTGACAAGTGCAGTCTGCTCTGATTTGCCAGCTGAGCCAGTGCATTGTGATTGGCCTAACACCACAAGCACTCGTCGGAAATGAAACGCCACTTACCATAATCACGAGCTTCATCTTTCAAAATAAATGTAACAGAGCCCGAAAGGGGAACAGAGTCAATGACAGACACAGTGATTAAGCTGTCCTCTCTCGCGTCTCGTCTCTGTCTCTCCACACACACACCATAACCACACACACACACACCACGATGCGCAAAACTCCGCATTTGAACAGTCAATAGCAAATACTTAAAATAATAACAAAACAGTAGTTGATTCAGAAGTGCCAGATTGTCATAGAAAAGTCAGAATTACCTCATCTCCTAGGTTCATGAAACGGTCGTTCATAAAATGCATTGCGGTTCTGTTGTAAGTCAT
Source organism: Sinocyclocheilus anophthalmus (assembly GCA_018155175.1). Taxonomy (NCBI): domain Eukaryota; kingdom Metazoa; phylum Chordata; class Actinopteri; order Cypriniformes; family Cyprinidae; genus Sinocyclocheilus; species Sinocyclocheilus anophthalmus. The sequence goes on from JADLZN010005001.1 coordinate 369,373, forward strand.
CTTAAAGATTCTTAAATGCATCTACTTTCAGAAGGCCAAATAAATGCTTTTGCTTTCGCCTAGAAACACACAGCGTCTCGTTGACATGGTTGCTTCAACACTAACTGTGGTTACTGTAACCACGCCTTCTTTCTTTGCGCGCACATTTGGTCGCATTATGCAAATAGTTCACATAGTGAGGTAGGTATGTGGGGGCGTGTTAGAACGTGCCGTTTTAGGGGGCGTGGCAGAGTCTTAAATTTGACAAAGAATATCTCTTTCTGCTCACTCAAGCCTGCATTTATTGATCCAAAGTACAGCAAAAACAGTAACATTTTGAACTATTTTTACTATTTAAAATAACTCTCTTTCTATTGGAATATATTGTAAATTTAATTTATTTCATGTGGTCAAAGCTAATTTTTCGGCATCATTACTCCATCTCGTGTCACATGATCCGTCAGCATCATTTGAATTATGCTGATTTTGCTGATTCACACTATTAAAAAGTTATTTTTTTTTCAGGATTCTTTTGATGAATAGAAAGATCCAAATATCAGCATTTATCTGAAATAAAAAAGCTTTTTTTGTAAACAACTAAAAAAAAAAAAATGTATTTTTTGTCAAAAAACACCTTAAATACCATTCAAAAGCTCTTTTTAAAATGTACATTATGGCGAAATGATTACTTTCATTTAGCAAGGATGTTTTAAATTGATCAAAAGTGATGATAAAGACATTTATACTGTTACAAAAGATTTCTATTTCAGATAAATGCTGTTCTTCTGAACTTTCTAATTCATCAAAGAAACCTAAAAAATTCTACTTAGCTGTTTTCAACATAATAACAATGCTAAATGTTTTTTTGAGGAGCAAATCCGAATATTAGAATGATTTCTGAAGGATCATTGAGGGAGTAATTGGGAAGCTCGGCTTTGGAAAGCACAGGAATAATGATATATTCAAATAGAAATAGTTATTTTAAATAGCCTAGTAAAATATTTCTAAATGTTACTGTTTTTTGCTGTATTTTGGATCAAATAAATGCAGGCTTGGTGAGCAGAAGAGAATTCTTTAAAAAACATTACAAATCTTACTGTTATGTTAGCCTATAGTTTGAAGTTAAAAATATTAATAATTAGGTGAGTCTGAGATTTTTATTTGACAGTGATTTCACATTTCTTTTTTGTATGAAGGCTAAATACCAATAAAAGGTGAACATTTATTTATTTGTGCCATTTTTTTCCTAAAATATTATATAGTTTTATAGAAGTAGGTTTGGCAAATTAATTTTTCATAAGTTTGTAGGTACAGACATCTGTTGTGGGCTTTCTTGGCAGTTTTTACAAGGCTTTTTTAAATAGTGTTCATATCGATATCGGAATTATATCGTATCGACCGAAATTAAGAAATATATCGTGATATAAATTTTGGCCATATCGTCCAGCCCTAGGACGATCTAAGTGGGATCTCTATTAGAGTGAATATCTTTATATTGAAACAGTAATCTGACAAAACAGTAACTCATATACTCACAGTCCTCTCCGACCGGACCTGCTGAACACTGGGCTGGTGGATCTCTCTGTAGGTCTGTCAGTTCCTGAGGGAATCCAAATGGCCATGTCATGTAAAACAGCATTTCAGGAGCAGGAAATCTTGATTATTTGATTATGAGTGTACTTTAGAGAAAACTGACAAAAGACACAAAGGATTCTTGGTCTGATCAAAATATGTTATCAGCACCAGGATACTCAAAATGCTTTCTAAAAACAGAATTTGGCTCATGTTAGTGTAATGTAGTTGCCAACATGAACTCCTAATGCTTTGGCACTGAGGTTTGTTTCCATATTGAGATAGAGATCGTTTCAGGAGCACTGCCAGCACAACCAACGCTACAGCAGTCATCTCATAGTACCTCACAAACGGGTCTGAGAATGAAATATGGCTGTATAAACAAAGGGTGACTGAACTCAGAAATTCATTCCCTTTTTTAAAAATAATCTCTTAACTTTCACAATGTGATAGTCAGGTAAAGTGTATCCGTATTATCTCCCTAGACCACCAAAGACCAAGTTATATAATTTGCATAAAGACAAAGTTGTGCTAGGTAATTTAAATCAGCAATTCAAGTTAGTTCAACGAACAAGTTGTATATTTTAGTTTTTGAAATCAGTCCTCAATGCTCACACAGACTGTATTTTTGATCAAAACCACATTTTTTCATATATTTTATTAATTATTCCTGTGATGCAAAAACTGCATTTCCAGCCTCCATTAACTGCAGTCTTCAGTGTCCCGATCCGTCAGAAACCAGTAGAATATCTGTTTGTGCTTACGAATTATATTGACCTATTTTTTTTTCTTCTTATTAAGATGTATACTAATAAAAGTACATTTAATTTTTGGTGCAAACTGTTATCTATTTTACAAATATCTTTGGTGAAACAGAAAGGGGTTAAAAGTACTTTTTAATAAAAATCCCGTATAACCGATTATAAATTATAACAATGTCTTACTGTCATTTTGCTCAATTTATTGCATCTTGCGAATGAACGCTGCCTTGACATGTTAATTCTTCACACTAACAAAGGTTGGTCTGCACTCATTAAATCTTTATATTACAATTGAAACAGCAGATAAAATAGACAAACGTCTCGGCTATCTGCCTTAGTGTCACAATTCTTTGTTTCTCAATGATTATATAACAGACGACATACAACAGGTGATTATAATTAATCAATCAATCCACAGACTCCACTTAAACATCAAGAATTTAAAATTAAATAATGGGAACAAAAAAATGCTGTTCATAAACACTGTGCCCCAAAAAAAAGCATTCATTTATTAAATCAAAAGATTTACTTAACTCAGACTTTTGAACGGATTTTTGGATATGCATTATATTTAAAACTGTATTCATTAATTAATTTGGGGGTAAAATAGGAGCTAAATATGCTCTTGATATGTTTCATGAGATTCACATGTATTTTTATTAATGCTCAGTGCTGGCATTTGACCCAGTTTCTATCTTAAAGCGTTCTTTCAACAATAATATAACTGTTGCTACAACGTTAATCTGAATTAAGGAAACTTAATCTCCATTTCTTCTTTTTTAAACAAACGCTGGACAATATTTACAGAGTACTGTTTGTCTGTCTCGGACCAACTTCTCTACTGAGGTTTGCTAGTTTCGAGCACTGCTTGTATTCTGACAGTGTGGCTCAGTATTTGGCATCAGGTGTATTTCTGTAACTGTTCTGAATCATTCATCTGAAATATCTCATATCTCATCCTCACGGCCATGTCACCCCTGTAATTCACCTCTTGAGCAGCTGTTTGTATTGCTAGAAGTTACTGTCTGACTCAGCGCCTGAAACGCCTCTCTAAAGATAGACGCAGGCGGTCAGCTGTTCATCGACAGCATTTTCAATACCTTAACCTCATCACACTTAAAAAAAAAAAAAACATAAATGGCTTTAATGGAGCAGTACCTATGTAACACTGTACACAACAACAGAGCAACATTACATGTCTTTAAATGACATCAGTGCAATAAGGAACCAACCCTCAAACTATCGGACCAAATAAACTATATGCTTAATTGTAGGACAATTATTAAAAAAAAAAAAAAAATTAATATATATATATATATCTAGTATAGTAATATATCACCTTCAATACAGTGTACGTCTTTATCCTCCCAAGACAAGCCCTATAGTTTTCCGGATAAATCCATGTGCACTGCATGTAAAAGTAAAAAAATATATATATTGTCTCAAAAATATAATTATCCTTTTCTTCAGGGGTGGAGTCCAATGCATCAATCAACATGCAGCCTGTATTCCCACCTGCTATTACATAACACTTACATGCTTAAATACACATAAACAGGTTTGAATTTGATTTCGTAAACATGATCAATGCACAATACTGATCCTTATAAAATGACCTCTGGCAGGATCATCACGACAACACACCGCATACTGGGTTACATCTGTGCTGTTTTTAAAGGGGGCGGAGCTTTTACAGTCTATTGCTGACACTCTTTCTTGACCCCTTTGTTGATGTAACAAGGCATTCGGGACAAGTTAAATATCTGATTTCTATCATTAGTCATGGGTCTGCATGCGTTTTAATACAATATCTAAAAATGTGCATCCAATATTTTATGAATGGATCTTATGCATTGTTTGACGGGGCTTCTCAAACCTTAAAGGGATAGTTCCCTCAGAAATGAAAATTATGTTCTTCATTCACCCTCATGTCATTACAAACCTGTGCATTGTTATTTTATTTCAAAAGGCTAAATTTTTGAAGAACTTTTTTCCATACAAGCACCATTTATATAGTGACCAAAATCACGGCATGAAGTATCCTATTAGAAGCAATGTGATAAGATTCCAGGTATAAGTTCATTTGTCTGTCCGCGTCAGATGTGAAAAAAAATCAATTTACAGCCAATCAGAAGAGTGTGTGGGCGGGGCTCTCGCTCTGCAAGCGCATTGCTAAACAGTATATCATCAATTTGATAAAAATGAGTGATTTTAACATTATCCAAAACACGTACTCAGTGACTGATACAAACATTGCTATGGAATATACGTTTGTTCACATTCTTGTTATTTTCAAGATCTCAGATAAATGATTGATTGTCATGTTTATTAAGGCTATTTAGTCGCACAAAATGCTACTCAAATTAAGTAATTTTAATACTGTACTAAACGTAAGTACTTGAGATCATCATTCAGCTGTATATT
>JADLZN010005002.1:0-11730 GCA_018155175.1 Sinocyclocheilus anophthalmus
TTAACGTTCAGGGCTGCGTTTCCCAAAAGCATTTTAAGCCTAAATCGATTGAAGAACCATTGTCATCATTTGGCTTACGATGCTTTTGGGACACGCAGCCTTGAAGAGTTTTGTCAATAATATCCTATACTGTAAATGCCCGACATGCCAATAAAGCTTTGATTATGCTATATGACAGGAATTTTTACTGGAAGTGCAGCTTAGAGGATGAATTTAACAATAACCCTATAAATACCCTAACCCTATAATTATAAATACTAGAATTATAAATGAATAATTTGTAATTTGTAAATGAAAACACCACTCATTTATCGTCACATACAGGTGTAAATGCAATCATAAAGTCAACACTTTGTTGGCATAATTGTCAGGCGTTTACAGTAGGCTATTTGCACAATATATGGTAGCATATACTATCAACTAAAGTAGTTCCCTCAATAGGATCTCATGGCCACGACATATTATCACGTTCCCACGAAGTAATATCTTGTGGCCACGACGAAACCAAAAACACTCAAGCTTCATTTAAAAAAAAAAAAACTTAACAGTTACAATCAGGCCCGGATTGGCTAATCGGGAGCACGGGAGGATTCCCGGTGGGCCGGTCTGTTTTTTGGCCGCAGGGCCGGTGTGTTGTCATGCTACTGGGTTGAAATATGCTGCCTGCACTCACAGCAGCCCTACTCTTTTTATTTATTATTTTCACCAGACCATAATAATACCAAATTCTCAATGGATAATTAATCATTATCTTTGCGAAAATCATTGCTATTTGTGAACGTAGGCGTTTGGGGAAGGCTTAGACCAAGGGCTATATATATATATATATTATATATATATAGCTGAATAATCTGCCGGCTGCTCCTGCTTCACAGCTAACTGCACCCCAAGTTCACTGTCCGCGTTTTGATTTTACTAAATCAGTTTGTGCGAATGCAACTTACTGATCGTGAGCCCAACATTTAGCAAGGCAGGAAAACACTCAGTCTACCCTAACGAAGACGTATTTTATTGTAAGTTTAATACTGTTAAATTGAGAGAGAGAAAAAATACATTGAAAAAAACGAAAACAAAACGAGTGTAGGCTATATTCTTAAACTTGTACCTCATTATATTGAAGTACAAATCCAAGCACCAGAATCAACCTACACTCTAAGTGTCCTTTCATTGAAAAGTATGCATTTCTATTCATTCACAGGCTATATGGCTGAAATAATATTTTAGCTCAAAACTGTAAGTGCCATTGTTTAAACAAATGCTTTATTGACTGACGTTTCATAGACCTTACCAGTTGTTATGCCGTCAAATTCCATGTCCAGTTTTCTTAATTTTCACAGTAGGTTCACAAGGGCTCTACATTACCCTTGTAAACTTCCACAACTCAGGAAGTTAGGGGCTAGGTCACATTTAGTCAGGCCGATGGCATTTTTTGTATGACATTACTTTTTTTTTTAGAATAATTGTACATAAATGGGTTAAGCAAAACAAATGTGATTATTTCTGAGAACTTTTTAACTGCAGGCAGATATAGGCCTACATTATTGTACAGTACAAATATTTGGATTGTCCCTTATTCTGTCCCTTATTTTCTTAAACAATAAACACTTATTTTCTACAAGAATAAACACAATTTTCTTAAAGAATAAAATATAACGAATCACAATTAGTCCTTATTTTTCATTTCTTAAGTTAATTGGCAACCCTAATGATAACGTAATTATCTTTTGACTCCCCTGACAGTGGCAACTTGCTCAAAAAAACAAAAACCTCAGTTGTAGGAGATATGCGAGCGAATAATAGATAAAAAAAAAAAAGTGGGCCGGTCTAAGGCATGAAACTCCAGGGCTGAAAATGAGTCCCACTCCGGCCCTGGTTACAGTAATTTCTTAATTTATGCCAGGAGTTATGTAAATGAAAAACGAAGTCGAGATCGATATGAAGCTTGAGTCGTAGACCTTTTTAATGATGTAAGTTAGTTTATGAAGTTAATTGCATTGTTTAACATTAAAACTAGCAGTAACTCTGAACTCATGTAAACAAAGAACGCTTCTGTGCGCTGGCGTCCTCCCACAGGTTAAGAGATTTTAAACAAACACATTTAGTTAACCAAATAAAACAATACACATTTTAATGCTATAAAAGTGTGCACATTGAGAGAAGTAAACAGCAGATGGTCATGTTAACAACTTCCTTAACCTGAGCAAACACTGCTAATAGACATATGCATTTGTTAATAAAACGAAAACATGCATGTTTAATGCTAGAGAATAAAAGGAAACGATGCTGCTGGATCAGTGAGCTGCGGCTCGGGCCGACGACGTCTCTTCCAGGGAGGCGTGCCCAGGCCTGTTGGACACGCCCCCGTCCCTTGACTCCACCCCCGAGTCAAAACAGTGCCACAAAGCGAGACGCGCAGAAACGTGAAGCGCAAAGGGAAAACGTTATTGCAAGCTCAAACTTGACTGAAACGCAAAATAAAAGCAGCGTTGCAAATAAATTAGTAGATATGGCCATGGAAATTATGTATTGCAAAATCATTGCTTTTGTGCTGTTTCATTTACATTTTGCAATTCTTTATTTTTGTTTGCAAAACTTTTTTTTTCTTGCAATACTTCATTTTCTTTTGCAATTCTTTATTTTTGTTTGCAAAAAGCACATTTATTTTTCTCAATACTTTCATTTTCGTTTGCAAAACTTTATTATTTTGCATATATATGTGGCATTATTTTGACTCCATAGTTTCGTTCCCGAATGAATCAACTTTAAATGATTCGGTTCGATCGCAATGACTCACTTAACAGTGACTTACTGCCACCTACTGGCGGTTTTAATTTCACATTTAAAGTATCTTTTCATTTTTTTAATTATTTCAAATATAAAAAATCATGTTGCAATGTTTTATGTTTAATATATCCAAACATTATTTATGCATTTATAACTGCAGGTTAAATGCATCCATGTATCTGCATTAACAGTATATTGTATGTGGTGGTTGGTACATACACTATGTAGTTTTTTTTTTTTTGGTGTTTGGCTTTGTGTTATGTTAGAATCATTATTATACTCGTAAACCTTTTGTTCTTTAATATTTTGAATGGTTTTTAGCGTTTTTTTTTGTTTTTCATTTAAATGTTAAGTTTAGAATTTTTGTTGTATGCATTTGTAATTTTTATTTAATCTCTTTATTTTTTTAAATGTGTATAGGTAATATTTATAAAGTTTTAGCTTTTAGTTTTAATTACTCTGGTGTTTTTTAATACGACAATATGATTGCTTTCGGTTTTCCCCCCCTCATTTGTAAGTCGCTTTGGATAAGCGTCTGCTAAATGACTATATAAAATAAAATAAAAAATAATACAAAAAATAAACAGGGTGTAAACTATCAGCTCAACTCCACTTCAGATGAGCTTATTGTCCTGATTGCAAAGATGACTTTGTTGAGTACAATGATTTAATTTGCTTGGAAACAGCCCAAATGTCTTATTATTCTAATTCTCTGATTAAATGTAAGAATTTGACTCTAAAGATAATGGACACTTTTAGAAAAATGGTTTTATAAAGTTAAAATGCCCATAAAAGGTAAAATCTATTTAAACTTATCTGACCAACACACAGAATATGAAGAATAGCGAAACTTTAGATTTAGCTGTCCAGCGAAAGTCCTTAAGATAGCGCATGATAACACCCTTAATCACATACTTCATGACTCGCTCCTGCACGAATGTCGTATCAGTGACTTAACCCAGTCCACTTACTGAGAGTTTAGTTGCGGGTAAGTTTGTTGAAAATGTCGCATTTTCCCCCTCACATTTCGTTAGTTATGTTAATCATAATAGTGCATTCTAAAACGATTAATCTCATAAGCATTATACTGTTATTGCAGATAGAGTGGGGGTTGTAATTATTGTTATTTGTAGTGTAAATTATTTAATCTGACTGGTAGCGGCTTTATAGTGTATATTGAATTTATTGATACATTGTAGTAATTTGACATGAAAGATGGTGCATACATCTAAAAAGGTTTAAAAATAGGTCTTTGTAAAGGTAAATATGCAGTTTTAAGTATGTAAAAGCTGATAGAACACAGATGAAAATATTGCTTCAGAAAAAATAGTTTATACTCCACCAAAAATCTCAGTGCTGCAGTTATTTTGCAGGGATATTTTGAATGGAATATTGTCTTCTGACATGAAAAGTTCACTGTATATCAAAGTAATAAATACCATTTATTACAGCAATTGATAACTGATTGTTTTTCTTTTTAATTTGGACACATTAAATATTACCTATATATATAGGTAATGACATGTTATTTCCATTACAGTTTCGGTCTTAAATTTCATATAAGGAGGGGTCTCCAAGTCTTACATTTATTGTTCAAGTCCTGCAGAAACCCTGTAAAATATCACTTTTAAAAACAGTTATATGAACAAATAAAGCAATTAGTTGTTACCTCTATCCATTTACTTCCCGGGACAGTTTATAATATCATTCAAACATCTAACACATATGATACCCCTAAACCAAAAAAAATATGACTTCATGTGTAAAGTCCACTCCATCATTGGCCAGATTTGAAACCTTATGAAACACACGTGTCCTTGAAAAACAACAACTTGCTTTGATATGAGATATTATTAAGCCTTGCTTTTAATAAAAACAAGCTCTTTTTATCATTAAAAATATTTATCCATTTCATAGTATATGCATGACTGAATTGTATCGGTGTTGTTTCAAGGGGAAAAGCATGAACTGTTTATGAATTCCATTTTACAGATTAGACAATGAAGACTTCACAATATTGTTATTTCAGCAGCATGACAAACAAAACAGTTATTCAAACTGGGAATAAATAACGTAAAGAAACACAGCGCTCCATGACTTCAGTATAAAACTGTGTTCTGCATTTTCACAAAAACTCTCGTTACAATTGGTTATAATGCTCAACACTGCAGACCGCAGAATCATCTCACAACACTCAAATAAATCTGATGTAATGTAATAAAGCAAATCTGCTATAAATTAAATGCTGCAATCGACACCTTTCATTCATTTCACTTTACACATTTCACATGACAGCTTCTTATAGCACTACTACAAAATATCACCTAAATGAAATCAAATGTATTCCTGTGGAGTCGTTCACAGACGGCACACACAGTGTTCAGCTAATAAAGATCCTCAGCGCAGAACAGCAGAATTTGCAGATTTAGACTCAAATTTGTCCTGAAGGTCGTTATGTTCTCCCTGTTCTTAAATTTCCAGGTACTAATGAGAAACCCCTTCAGACGATTCAGTGCGTGCAGGGAACTGAACAAATCATTCAAAGTGATTCGTGAACAAATGCACACCGTTTTTGCAGGCTTCTTTATTCAACACCTTGAACAGAATTGACTCAAAAAGAGTGATTAATTCGTGAATGGGGCATCGTTCATGACCCAGATAAGAGACTGCACTTGGAATAAATTACGTTTGATGAGGATTTGTTGAGGACACAGCATCAGATCTGAAAGTGCTGGATCTGAAGATGATCTAATTACTGTGATAGTTTTTTGTATGACTATGTAGAGAAGATGAACGACTGAAACACATCCCACATGCAGTGCAGTGATATGGGTTCTCTCCAGTGTGGATCCTCTGGTTGCCGTTTTAAATGTTTCACCATAGTAAAAAGTCTTTTCCACTCAAAGCACATGTACTCTCCACACCAGTATGTATTTTCTGAGTACTTTTTAAAAACGTTGTAGACGTGACAAACTCTTTCACACAAAAACAACACAATAACATGTGGCTTTCCTCCGTTGTATGAACTCTCAGGCGTCTTCAGTTCTGAAGCCATCAAACGTGTTGCCGCATATGACAAATGTTACAGTTTCTCTCTCAGTGTGGTGATTCATCTGCTGGGGGGGCTGTAAGATGTTCCCTTTTAGTGTGAAGGCTCTTTCCTGGGGGCACTGAACACAAGTGTCCGGTTTCTCTCCAGTATGCACTGGTCATTGTGAACATCAAGATCATATTTGCCATGACCTCCCTTTCCACACTAGTGTCGGTGAAAGATTTATTGGCTCTTCGTCTTTGTTAAATCTTTCGTTTGGTTTGAGAGGCACCTCCAATTTTTCTCCTCCGTTTTTAACCTGATCTTTTTCTCCTCAACTTCTCTCATTCTCATTCTCAGTGTTTCTTCAATCAACTCATGTGAAATAAACTAAAACTGTTTATTTTCAGCAACCCTGATGACCCTGATGTAAAGTAGACCATTTACTGTACCAGATTTTTTTATTTGGGGGTGACTGCATTTTTTCGAAGTTTATATTTCCCCGAAACTCTATGATGTGTACATTGAGCTTCCAATTATTAATTATTCAGATTTTTTCAAAACATTACAGGCAAAATCCCATGTTTCACAGGATAACTATTAAATATGTTTGAACTCACTCACACAATTATCATCGACGGGCGTGTGTTAGAATTGACAAAAATCCCTACATTAATCACAACGTCGAACTGCTTGAACTCTTTATAACCTTCTGCTGTTATTCAGAATCATGATAGAATAATAACACCACCGGGTTGCTCTTCGGTGCGGTTCTGTCTGCAGGGTTGGTAGGAGACTTCAACCCGAGATGAATTTACGTTGTTTGGAAGCCGTGTGTGCCAAACAATTTCTCAAAAAGTTACTATTTTTTTTTACTAATGTACACAGTTCATGTATGTATTATAAGCAGTAAGAGGCGCCAGAGGCTTACATAGTCACAAAGTGTTTTGTCTCCATTGAACTATTACGAACTTAAAAAATCCGTGTGCACACTAATAGCGGACCGGGGCGAGTTTTCCAACGTTCATTCAGTGTAACTGAGCAGATCACTTTGGTGCTAATTCACCTACATTCTATGCCTTTCGTTTGGCTGCTTTTTCTGTTGTTACATTTGTATCTGTAAAGTTTTTTTGTTTCCTTCTGCACTTAAATATAACAATATTAAAATATATCCCGTTTTAGAACTACAGAAACAAAATAGGAATAAATTCCTCAAATCTAAATACAGTAAGCGGAAAAAACACCGAATGTTACTGAACACCCTTCTTCATTACGAATTTAGTAACGACAACGAAGTAAGCTCACATACATCAGGGTGATAATAGAATCAAGGTTTGGTTTCCTAATCTCTAAGCATAACAATTAAATTATTCACATGTTAAGTTTTATATACCACAAAGCCAAATGTTTAGATTTCCCGTGTTGTTACACATATAACCCTTTATGAACTACTTTAAAATGTCCCATGTGGCTACCATTAGGCCACGACTTCCCGGTTTGATCCCGGGTTTCAGCAGATGACACCCATCTTTTCCTATTGTTCGAGGAGCCCAGTAACCAAAATTCACTGGGTTATTGTATCCAAAACAATTCACGATATCGATATATCGTGATACCTATAGAAACCTTAGGGAATCAGCCAAATAAATTTTTACTTTGTTTATTTAGTTTTTCTTTTTACTCAGTGAACATAATGATACTGATAAACACAGGGCACATGCATTTTCACTTCTTCTTCTTCTTCTTCTTCTTCAGGTCACAGAATACTGAACCTAACCTAATTGACCCTCTATAAAAGTGGCCATAATCTCAAAAGAGAAATAATGTTAGAAACAAATCGCAACAGCAACAGGCTACTTCCTTTCGCATTCATTTGAGATCACAATACATTCAGTAAGAGCGACATTATCACTCCAAACAATCAAGGGGGGGGGGTGGGGGGGGCGACATACAAACACTCCGTCTGAGTGAAACGTTTTCCTCACATGAAGGCGTGTGTGTAAACATTTGTGACTCTTGGGATAGGAGTGTTGTTATCATGCAGGTGAAATAGTTGAAATAATGTGAATTGCTTACTCTCCGTCCAAAGACCCCGTGCCGTCGTGCTGGGTCCGCGTCCAAGCTGATGATCGATCTCTTTCAGACAATGACATTTACGTGCAGCATTTGTCACGGGTGTCCCTCCCGAAGCTCTTTCACTCGCGGATGCTGTCTGCAGGCTTTAATGTCTACGAACCAAGAGAGCTTTGCTGTAATTAACTAATGGTCTATAGTTAGACAATAGACATCAAATAGTGGAGCACGTTGGGGTGTGAATAAAACCATCCCGTGTACAACCAAAAGGCCACAAAACTTTTATAACGGAACCTCACTCACTCAATCGGATGCTGGTGGACTGCGCTGCATTGAGGCTCATATAGTGTCCACCCCAGTGAACACTAAAAGGGTGTTTCCCAATTATCTACTGTCGCAGTTTCACAACTGGGATTAGATACTATCCAATCAAAAGCACAGAGCCCTAAAACTACCATGTGATTATGTTTCCTTTTCCCTTTCTGGAGATCATCAGTAGGAAAAAAACTAATAATATGCTGCTGTTAGTGTTTTGCCCCCAGGGGCACAGCGTACACGATGGAAACTAAATTGTGCGTGCTCTTACGGAATCGGAGATAATTAATTTATAATAAAACTGGCTTTAAATAAATTAGACATTGGCATTATGATTAAACACTATTTGCTAAAGTTGTTTTAATGTTTGATGAGAATTAAAACCTTCACCATTTCTCACATATCACAGTTTATTTGGCTAATAGTTTAGAAAATGGTAATAAAATATGGTAAGTAACGGCAGAGTTTAAACTGGGTAACAGAACCAGTTCAACTTGAGAAATGTCAGATGTCACAATTTTGCCAGTGTGCTATCACGCGTGTGTGAGCAATCACCACCAAGAAGGTCAACGCGCTTGAAATAACAAATTACATTTCCGTGCCTATTTCACACAAGCTCACACTGTTACATACACCCGGGACTATCATAGCCATCATATCTTGCACGATTGCACACTGCACTGACATTTGTCTCCATCGGATATACACCAACACAGCTGTTCTAATCACCTCACTCACTATATAACATCTACTCTACCACATTTCTTTGCTGAGTATTGTTTAGCCTGTACCCTTTCTGAGTCTCCGTGTTTTCCTAGTTTTGCCTTGCATAAGTGTTTCCCTGGCAATTATCCCTCAATCATCTGCACCCTGAGTGTTCTGCCGCTGATCGGTGACCTACGCTATCCCTAGGACTATTCTTGTGTTTTTGCCCGTTATATACCTGTTTGCCATTGTTCGACTCTGCCTGTTATACCACGTCTCTTGAAATAAAGCTTTATGGGAATGTGACATGACAAAAGAACAAATGACTCAGATCGGGAGGAGAGGGAAACTAACAAGTCTGCAGAGCCTGAAACTATGAATTAACTCCTTCTGTTCCTCATAATTTGGCTTTTATTGCATTATAGTATTTTTTCATATTCCAAATATGATCTTATTTAGACAACGTCACATAAATAGGTGTGTTGGGTTATGACTTCATTCACACATTTCACATGACAGCTTCTTATAGCACTACTACAAAATATCACCTAAATGAAATCAAATGTATTCCTGTGGAGTCGTTCACAGACGGCACACACTGTTTTCAGCTAATAAAGATCCTCAGCGCAGGACAACAGCATAATTTGCAGATTTAGTTTCAATTGTCTGAAGTTCTTCATGTTCTCACTGTTCTTAAATTTCCAGGTACTAATGAGAAACCCCTTCAGACGATTCAGTGCGTGCAGGGAACTGAACAAATCATTCAAAGTGATTCGTGAACAAATGCACACCGTTTTGCAGGCTTCTTTATTCAAGACCTTGAACAGAATCGACTCAAAAGAGAGATTAATTTGTGAATGGGGCATCGTTCATGACCCAGATAAAAGAGCGCACTTGGAATAAATTACGTTTGATGAGGATTTGTTGAGGACACAGCATCAGATCTGAAAGTGCTGGATCTGAAGATGATCTACTTACTGTGACTGTTTTTTGTATGACTGTGTAGAGAATATGAATGACTGAAACACTTCCCACATGCAGTGCAGCGATACGGTTTCTCTCCAGTGTGGATCCTCTCGTGTGTTTTCAGATTTGATGAATGACTGAATCTCTTGTCACAGTGTGAACACTTGTACGGTTTATCTCCAGTGTGGATCCTCTCATGTGTTTTCAGATTTGCTGACTGACTGAATCTCTTGTCACAGTGTGAACACTTGTAAGGTTTCTCTCCAGTGTGGATCCTCTCGTGTGTTTTCAGATTTGAATACTGACTGAATCTGTTGTCACATTGTGAACACTTGTAAGGTTTCTCTCCTGTGTGGATCCTCTCATGTGTTTTCAGATTTGCTGAACGACTGAATCTCTTGTCACAGTGTGAACACTTGTAAGTTTTCTCTCCGGAGTGAATCTTCTCATGTGTTTTCAGACTTTATTAATCTCTTGTGAACCTCTTGTCACAGTGTGAACACTTGTACAGTTTCTCTCCAGTGTGGATCATCTCGTGTGTTTTCAGATTTGCTGACCGACTGAATCTATTGTCACAGTGTGAACACATATAAGGTTTATCTCCAGTGTGGATCATCTCGTGTGTTTTAAATGTGATGCTCAGACTGACTCTTGTCACAGTGTGTGCTACACATATAAGGTGCTCTCCGAGTGGGATTCTCTCATGTTGTTTTAAACTGCTTCGCTCATGTAAAAGTCTTTCACCCTCAAAGCACAGTCTCTCATCACAGCAGTATTAGTATTTTTCTGATGTACTTAATATGTAAACATGAAAAACTCTTTCCACACAAATTACATGAATGTGGTTTCTCCTTTGTATGAACTTTCAGGTGTTTCTTCAGGACTGAAGCCCACAAAAATATTTTGCTGAATTGATCACAAGTGAACGGTTTCTCTCTGGTGTGGATGTTCATGTGATCCTTAAGGTGTGCTGATTGTCTGAAACTCTTCACACACTGATCACAAGTGAACGGTTTGTCTCCGGTGTGGATGTTCATGTGTATGTTAAGGCTTGATGATTGTGAGAAACTCTTCCCGCACTGAACACAAGTGTATGGTTTCTCTCCAGTGTGAACTCTCATGTGACGCTCAAGACTATGTTTATTTGTGAAACTCTTTTCACACTGAGTGCAGGTGAAAGATTTCTCGTCTCTTCTTTTCTTTAAATCTTTTTGTTTGGTTTGAGAGCAACTCAAATGTTTTTCTCTATTTTTGACATGATTTCTCTCCTCAACTTCATTCAGTTTTTCATTCTCATTTTCTTCATTTAACTCTGAATAAAAGTAAAAATTGTTTATTTTCATTTAGTCATAAAAACAGAGAAATGTGAAAGGAGATAAAAAAAAAATAACTCTGATGTAAACAAATTATATTATCTCTAGTATTTTTTTTTTATGAGTGTAGTTTTAATTTTTCTAAAATTATACATGTCTCTGAAACTTTACTATTTGTAAGTATTTATCACAGGACAAACCAAAATGCACAATTTTAAAGTTTCATACAGGGGAAGAGGATGACCATCCTATTCAATATGTATGTATGATGCAACCGAAAAAACATCGCAAGACCATTATCATAACATACCATAATTGAGTGTAAAAAGTACCCTTACATCATAAGCAGTTCGTCGGGGCTCTATGATATATAGGCTATAATCCGAGCGGGAAGCGGGAGGGAAAGGGTGAGCGGTGGGGGAGGATGGGTAAAAGGAGGTCGAGAGTAAAGCGAGGACAAGATAGGGAGAGTGGGGGTAATTAAGGAAAAAATAAGTTTGAGTGAAGGAAAAAAAAGGGGAAAGAAAAAAAAAAAAGGGAAAA
>JADLZN010005003.1:0-116365 GCA_018155175.1 Sinocyclocheilus anophthalmus
GCATATTTTAGATGGTGGAAACTCTGCTCTTCGGAGCATGTCTTCTTCTGATGAAACAGCAGCCAAAGTTTTGTTTCTCCTTGCGCTGAAGAGGTTTTATTCTGTCCAGCTGTGCATTGAGCTTGATGTGCTGATACACCCATAGGAAAGAAAAATCCTAAATATGATCTTTTTTAAAAAGTATATTCCAGGTTCTGTACAAGTTAGGATCAGTCGACAGCATTTGTGGTGTAACATTTGATTACCATTTAGCAATATCTGATTACTCTTACAATGGAAGTGAATGAGACCAGTTTTTGGAGGATTTTAAAAGCAAAATTGTGAAGTTTATAATTTTTTTAAAGTACTTGACTGTTATAAATGTAACATTTTTTGTCAGTACATTAACTGACAGTCACCATTGATAATCTACTACTAAATATTGTAGAAACTTATTTTGCTGTAAAGTTGCTTTGCAATGATTTTGTATCGTGAAAAGCGCTGTACAAATACACTTGAATTGAAAACAACTTACATTAATGCTTTTGTTTAACCTTGGGCTAGGTTTGAGCTTAATGTAAATGTTTAGTTATATTAAACTATATACTTGTAAATTATCATTGGACAAACTTTACACAAAAGGTTAGTAAGCAGACTGAAATCATGTTAACACATGTTTATATCCTGAGTTTTTTTAACATTTACAAAATTGGCACCATTTACGTCAATTGTAAGTCCCTGGAGAAAAAGAAGTGGAATAAATATTTAAGAAAATATTAATGAAATGAAAGGCCACATAAGTGCACTTAATGAGAGCACACTTGCACACTTCAAAAAAGTGTAGTGTAAAAATAGGTTGTGTTTTTTTAGTTTTACTGTAGTTTTACTTAAGTGGGTCAAAAAAGCACTCAAAATTTCAGCGATTGCATTTAATATAAATTTGAACTATAATACATTTTCATTTAATTGCAATTAAATGAAAATGTAATATAGTCTGAAAACGTACATAGTCATTGTTTGTAAGTAATATGTTGTAATGTTGTAAGAGTCAATGTAGGAGTCAAAATGATGGCATCTAAGTCATAATTATGAGATAAAAAGTTTAAATCATGACAAAAAGTTGAAATTGTGAAAAAGTCAAAAGTATGAGAACAAATATGAGTCGTCATAATTATGAGATAAAAAGTTTAAATCATGACAAAAAGTTGAAATTGTGAAAAAGTCAAAAGTATGAGAACAAATATGAGTCGTCATAATTATGAGATAAAAAGTTGAAATCATGACAAAAAGTAGAAATTATGAGATAAAAAATGTAAAGTATGTAAAAAAAAATATGAGTCAAAATTATGAGATACTAAGTAGAAATCATGTCGAAAAGTTAAAAGTAAGTCATATTATGGCTCATAATGAGATAAAAAGTCAAAGTATATATAATTGTTTTTAAGAAAATGGAGAGACACACTGAAATAGTTTTCTGTGGTAATCAGCATTATGCCACACGTCTGTCGATTGACCTCGGCTTGTACTCTGAATATTCCTTTGATACTAGTAACACGATTTAAGTAGAGATTATCCTCCTTAGAAAACAAAAGTTTCAGAAGCGATCTCAATAACTCACAGATACATCAGATTAGACACGACACAAAAGTGTGCAGTCAAAGAATTATTCAGGAATAAAACACAACTGAGAACTGCAGAAGAGCCACCTCTGAGCAATAGAACTGTGCTGCGTTAGTAGAAATGGGAAGTTGCATAGTTTCTTCAATAATTAAGCAGTTCAGAGGACAAACCCCATTTCTGAGAAAGACAGACCACTTGGAGAAGAGTGTAGGACTGAAGCGCGGCCACCCCAAACCTGTGCGAGTGTGGGAGGAATGCACTGTATCTACAGCACCAAACCCACATTCAGGCCAAAAATACTCTCCGCAGCGGGGCGTGTGCGATCCAGCTCGCTCCCAAACCATAAATACCATGGCGTGATTCATCGTTTTGATTGTAAACAGGAGCGTGTGCCAGAGAAACAAGCTGTCTTTATAAGACTCATTATGCATTAATGTTTACATTTTTGAACGCTTTAAATTGCATGCTCCTTTTTGACTTTGTAACTGTTTGATTGTCTTTGTGGGAATATTAAATGAACAGAACCAAGTCGTTACCCCCTTTTTTTTTCTCCCCGCAGCCATTTTAGAGCCTGATGACATTTAGTGCATATGAGAGCATAATGGGATACGCACTTGACAACATTACTGACACGCTGAAAATGGCAGCCACTCAGTGACCAGCAGAAGGCATCGCATTTTTGAAAGGGTAAAAAAAGAGATGCAAAGATAGTGTGCATGACAGAAGAAAAAGAGAGAGAGAGAGAGAGTCCAAAGACAGTAGATGGTATGATGGGAAATGAAGGAGGGACAGACGGAGAGGCACAGAGAGGGGAGAACAAGAGCGAAAGAATGAGACAGACGAGTGAGGGGGGCGCAGCAGACGCAGTGAGTGTGAGAAAGGTATGGCTGAGGGCAGAGAAGTTTTTTTGTCTTGATAGAAATGTGAAGAGAGCGAGAGAATGGGTTTAAATGGGGGAGAGAGAGAGATAGTGTGAGGATTAGAGAGAGAGAGGGGGGTGTTGACGAGGCAGCGAGACTCGGGCGAACAAAGAGAACGTGGAGAGAATGAGTTGGGTGAAACATCAAAGGGATTTTTCGGCCGTGTTACCGGGACAACAGACATTTGCATGCGATTAGCTTTTTACATCATATTAAGGAGGGATGGGGTGAGCGAGGGGAAGCACACATCATAAAGAGAGAGAAACACCGGTCGGTCACTCACACTGATTTATGTGCTGACAAGCAGCCATTTGTCTTGAAGATCACGCCTCTCTCACGCATGCAGCGAGTTATGAAGTACATGTGCTATCTGAAAACATGCCTTCATTACAATTAACACCAATAATAGAGTCATTTGTCATGGAGCGGTGGGAAATGAGCATGACCTTACAAGAGCTGCTGTGTTCACGGGAGCAGGTTCGAATCTGGTCTGCGTCATGTCTCTCTCAGTCTTTTTCTGCATTGTCAGAAAAGGTGCATTATTATATAATAGCTACACTACCATTCAAAAGTTTCAAGTTTGAAAAAAAAATGTCTCTTCTGCTTGCCAAGGCTGCATTTATTTGATCAAAATACAGTAACAACAGTAATATTACAATTTCTCTAATATATGTTCAAACGTAATTCTTGTTGGTGATGGTTTTCTGCAGCCAGTACTCCAGCCTTCATTGTCACATCCAGAAAGCATAAAAGAGGACATGTATAGAGAGATGGGTTATGACAATCCGGAGAAACAAAGAGGATATATTTACTGTCACTCTCTCAGCAGCTATATTACAAATGTATGGAAGCTTATTTCCAACACATAAGGATATTATATAAAAAAAAAAATCTTAAATCATAAAAATGTCAAAAGACAGACAGTTGAAATTATAAAAAAAAAACTGAAATTACTGGATTAAAAAAGTCATGACAAATTGTTGAAATTATGATTCTAAATTAAGAGATACTAAGTTGATACAAAAAGTTTAAATCCTGAGATAAAGGGCCACAAGTATGACTCGAAATAATGAGAAAAAAAAGTTTAAAAAATGTCAACATTATGAGATACTAAATTGAAGTTACAAAAAAGTTGAAATGAGATAAAACATAATTTGGACTCGTGAGATAAAAAATTATGACTGTCAACATTATGAGAAACTAAGTCAGTTATTAGACAAGCTGAAATTGAGATCAAAAGTTCAAATCATGGCAAAAAGTTGATAAAAAATCTAATATTCAACATTATGAGATATTAAATTACATCGTCAACATTATGATATACTACTTTATAATCTCAACATTATGAATACTAAAGTTATAATCTCAACAATGATATACTAACTTAATATCTCACATTATTGATACTAAAGTAATAAGCTCAACATTATGAAAATACTAAAGTGTATACTCAACATTATGAGATACTAAAGTAATAATCTCAACATTATGAGATACTAAAGTAATAATCTCAACATTATGAGATACTAAAGTTATAATCTCAACATTATGAGATACTAAAGTTATAATCTCAACATTATGAGATAGTAAAGTTATAATCTCAACATTATGAGATAGTAAAGTTATAATCTCAACATTATGAGATACTAAAGTAATAATCTCAACATTATGAGATACTAAAGTTATAATCTCAACATTGAGATACTAAAGTTATAATCTCAACATTATGAGATACTAAAGTTATAATCTCAACATTGAGATACTAAAGTTATAATCTCAACATTGAGATACTAAAGTTATAATCTCAACATTGAGATACTAAAGTTATAATCTCAACATTGAGATACTAAAGTTATAATCTCAACATTGAGATACTAAAGTTATAATCTCAACATTGAGATACTAAAGTTATAATCTCAACATTGAGATACTAAAGTTATAATCTCAACATTGAGATACTAAAGTTATAATCTCAACATTGAGATACTAAAGTTATAATCTCAACATTGAGATACTAAAGTTATAATCTCAACATTGAGATACTAAAGTTATAATCTCAACATTGAGATACTAAAGTTATAATCTCAACATTATGAGATACTAAAGTTATAATCTCAACATTATGAGATACTAAAGTAATAATCTCAACATTATGAGATACTAAAGTAATAATCTCAACATTATGAGATACTAAAGTTATAATCTCAACATTGAGATACTAAAGTTATAATCTCAACATTATGAGATACTAAAGTTATAATCTCAACATTATGAGATAGTAAAGTAATAATCTCAACATTATGAGATACTAAAGTTGAAATCATGACAAAGTTGAAATAAGTCAATGACATAAATTGTTATGAAAAAGGTTAAGACTGTCATCATTTTGATTTGATCTCATTATAGTTATGACACAAAAAGTTGGAATTTTATATCCTCTCATAATATCTCATTTCATGTACTATCTCATAATTTCAACTTTTTATATCATTATTATGATTAATTCAAATAGATAAGCATTACTTTTGTATTTTATGTGCTGGAAATAGGCTTTCATAGCAACACTCGTGCCGCAGAGTTAACTTTTTTGTTTCTCCATTTAATGCCAGAGTAATAAAATACAAAGTATAGGTATTATAAATATACATTTGTTTAGAAATTAAAACATAAGTATGTTTCTGATGTTAATTGTGGAAAGGCATCGTCACAGTCTGAAAAGGCTCCATAGACTGACTTCTAGACTGTAACGAGAGTGAACTTAGAGACAAGGAAGAGCTGGATTCAAGTCCAGATGATGAATTACTAGAAAACAGAAGGGTGTCTAAAAACTAAGAACATCAACCAAACAGCCAACAATAAAGCAAGACCTGACCAAGAATACAGAACACCGTTGATGATGGGAACAGGAAACAGGAAACAAGAACTAAATACAAACTAAAAGTCCAAAACAAAAACAACCGTTGTCTTTTCTATCGAGTGATATACTCGCCTGCTAATGCAATGTCTTTATCTTTATTTGTGTCATGAAACACTAATATGTGATTTATTTGCAATTCAGTAAACTTGCAATTCAATAAATTTGATTAGACACCATATGAGGTCCAAAAGTCAAAAATATAAATCTTTTTTATTTTTATTACAAATGACATAACCATTTTTGTTGAAAACTGAATTGAAAAATGCATTTTTCTTATGTTCCCTTTTTTGCTTTAATGCCAGCTGACATGAACTCCAGAAATCACACTGACGTTCCTCATCCACTTCCACAATGTTGCCCCTTTGAAACCTCATTTATTTCCAAGTTTAAATGCGTCTAGCTGTGTGCACCTTCTCTGATGGTCACATACAGATGCGCCCGTCTGCGTCTGCGGCCTGCTCTGCCTCACTGCTCTCAGTATACTGCGGCTGGCTGTATTGTGCTGTCGGGCGTCGTCATGGCCGTCGCCACGGTGCTATTGTCATGGCGATATTACAGTATCAATACCCTGACACTGCGACAAAGAGACAGCAGCCAATGCCACATCACTCCACCCCTTTAACCCCTCTCCTCTCCTCTCATTCTCCCTCCATCCTCACCAATCGATCCCTCCATCTCTGACTAAATATGTGCGTATTGATTCAGCGTCGGTCCCCTGCCCTCTTCTTCAATCCCTCTTTCTCTCTCTCTCTCTCTAACATCTATCAGGTTTCATCTCCCCTCAGACCACCCCTACGTCGCTCTCTTTTCCTCCTCTTCATCTGTCATTTCATCTCCCTTTTTTCACTCCTTCCTGTTCTCCATGCCATCTCTTCCCCCCACCTCTGCATGTTTTTTTTCTTTCTTTCTTTCTTTCTTTCTTTTTTGTCTCCGTCTCACTCACTCTCTGCCTATAATTGGTGCATTTGTGCTGCTGCGTACAAGACAATCAAAGCGTTGGGGGCGGGTGATGATATGACTGTATCAGACAACACACACACACAAACAACACACACACACACACACATGTTCAGGCAGACACACTCGCGTGAGCTGACAGTCAGAGGTGTGTGTGAGTTAATATCCAGATTCCTCTCCGAAATCATCCTCAAACTCCCAAACACATCTGAAGATCCGAACCAGACAAAAACACCTGTGCATGCAGAGAATCAGAATCTGACATGCAAACGATTTCATTCTGTGGATACTGTATATAGAGTGCAGAGAGATTATTATTATTGTTGTTGTTGTACAACCGAAAGCTCCAAATTAATTACTAGTTTAACCAACCTATTTATTTATTTGGAAGGAAGGCGGAAAAAGTTCTGAATCCTTTTTTTGGGAATATACAAGGTTTTCTGTTAAGGTTTTAAATATTATTATTATTATTATTAATTTACTTATTCCTGATTTACAGCCAAATGCTTCAAATGCATTAGGAGTTCAACTTGTATTATCTTTTTTTTTCTTTTCTTCAAAGGCCAAAAGGTGCAGAAGCTGATAAAATAAGCTGTGTAAAATAAGGGTGTATTCACACCGGGGGCCCTTTCTCTGTACGTCGCTTATTACATCTGAGATGATTCGAAAGATTACAGATCTTCTAATCCTGATAACTGATCTCTGGCTAATGTGGTTCTTCAAACGAATTTGCATATTAGATTAAAATATCTGGATTAAGTTGTCTAAGATTACTGTGTTTTCTCGTGTTCCCCGAAAAGGGCAGATTTATCGATACTCGAAACCATGATCAGCAATGTGGCGAGACAGCAACGTAATGACATCATATCCTTAAAAAAGACACCTGACGAAAAAACTTTTTTTTTACTTCTATAAGGAAACAGCCAAGTGAACAAAACTACATAAATGTTCAACAAAAAATGGTGCACTGTGTTTTTTTTTTTTACAGTATTCGCAATTATTTATATTCACATTTCTATATTTGCATGCTTTACCTTTGTATTTCCATGTGAATTAGCAATTCATTGAATTTTATATTTGAACAGATTTGTTACGTGACCATTAATTAAAGTTTCTTAAGGGTCAAGATCAAGTTATCTGCATCTCCTGCGCTCCATCAAGCCTCTCCCATAATAGCTGTCAGCACTCAAATTAATGCACGGCTCAGATTAACTGTATACATAAAGAAATTATTTCATCATAAATATTTCAATGAGTAAAAGTGCCTGTGTCTATATATAGACACAGCCAGTTTTACTCATTGAAATATACTATAGCCTATAGACTACCAAAATTATTATATTGTTTTTTAATTATTATTATTTTAAATGATTGTCCCTGGATCAGCAGGATACTCTTCTAATGAAGTAGCAGTAGGACAGATATTAAGTATCAATTCTGCTTAAAAAGATACACTCTAATCCTGTTTACATGAAATAAGCCTGCTCCCGAGCAGTTTTAAGCTCACAGACCAGAACCGAACAGAACAGGGATGAGCTTCGAAGAACCAAACAATCCGAGATCAGGCGAAATCGTCAACAATCACATCCAGCTAACTGAGTTAGCTACGTACGAAGAACCTGGCCACCAGGAAGGTCTGCTAGTTCACTTGCTTTGGTCCGGACCAAATAATTTAGTTTTTTTGGGCCTTTTTGTAAGTGAACCGCATTGTAACACTGTGGGTTCTTAAGATCATCCCTGCAACCGTTAGATTGGTTTGGAATCGGACCGAGGACCCCTCTCGCGGGTCTCTGTGCGGACCCGAGTGTGATTGCTGTATTCACACCTGCCCCAAAAGATCCGCACCAAGGTTGGAAACAAACTTGAGTTTGATTCAATCGAACCTAACAAGACAGGTGTGAATACACCCTAACAGTAGGTGGCTATTAATTACCTATATAATACATTTGTTTATTTATTTATATATGATGTAGAGAGAATTCGAGATTTGTTGTTGATGTTGTTGTTATCATTTACAGCAAAATCTTCCAAATCCATTAGTAGTTCAACCTATTTATTTATTATTTATAGCTTTTTTTCCCCCTAAAGTAAAATGGGGTGCTGAATCTGATATACAACAGTTTTCTATTATAGGTGGTTTTCTCTGTAGATGGTTATTTATTTGTTTATTCGTGGATCTCACATCAAAAGAGGGTGAGTAACATGTATACTGATATCTATAACATCTATATAGACTATATATAGAGATAGATTATTATTATTGACGTTGCTATTGTTTCAATGCATTGAATGCATTTATTTATTTAGGCCTAGGCTATTTATTTATCTATGCCTATGTATGTATGCATGCATTTTCTGTTACAGGCCGTTGTTGTTTGTTTAAAAGAGGGTGCATAGCACGCGTTACACTTAATGTGGCCTGAGGTCGTGCTGTTTTACTCGCGCGCACCTGCGCCGCTTCCACGTGGAGCGCGAGTTTCTTCACAATCACAAGTAAACTACAGAAGCCCTTTCTGACGGACGGCAAAGTAGAAAACACACGCTCCTACAGGCTACTCTTTAAAAGACGTCCGGGTGTAGATCTGAGCGACGCGAGAAACTTGTGTGGAGCGTGCTTTGGTTTTTTCCCAAAAAAAAAAAAGGGGGCTTTTTTTTTTTTCCCCGGTTTCCGCGAAGCTATGATCGTTTTAAAATGGTGCTATGCGAGATTATAAAATTACATTTGCAACCTACGCCTCCGCCTCTCTCTCTATCTCTCTCATTCACTCACTCAATCACGGCTGCACAATAAGGATTTTTGCGAAAGAGAGAGAGAGAGAGAGAGAGACGTGTGAGGAAAGAGAGGAGGAGGAGGAGAAGATAGAGAGGGCAGAAGGGAGGGGGCATCGGCGTATGCTTGTATACAACTACCCCCGATTTCCATTTTTCCCCCTAACTCGTAATGTATTTAATTCAAGTGAAACGTAATCATGACGTGTGTTGTCATTAATCTCCTCGCCGCCTCTCCCGTAAGTACATTCAGCCTTACTTTCAGCACAAAACACCCGATTCCTTTCAAATAACTGACCTAATCTGCGCTTTTTGAGCGATTTTACTGATGCACATCGCTCGCGAGTGTGATGGTGTGCGCGAGCGTGCAGTTTGAGACGTATAGAGAGCGATTGTTGTCGCCTTCACAAACAACAAATATCCGACGACGACTTTTTTTGGGGGGTGGCTGATCCGGGTGATGCAAAGCCATGGAGACTGAATAGCCGTCGCGTTTACACCTCGCGTTTCTTTGCACATGCATGCATCCGGAGATATTGATTGGCGTCTGGTGTTTCATACGTGTTCTCGCGCATACACACTTCCTCACTTTTGTCTCGTGCCGTGTATGTCGCCGGTGTGTTTGTTTTTGTGTGTGTGTGTGTGAGAGAGAGGAGGAGCGCGAGCGCGCGTTGTGTGTCTGAAAGCGATGCGAGGCTCGCGCATGATGAAATGCAACTTAGTTTTTTAAGGCCCTTGAATTTACCAGAGCATCAAGTGTGGAAAAACAGGCACTGAACTCAGAGGTACCCGCTGAGTGTACTGAGATAACTTTTTTTATAGTGCGAGAAGAAAACGGTCATTTCTCCGCGACTGCACTATTGCAAAGTTTTATACTTTATGAGAAGCATTGCTTAGTTATGTTGCAGTCAAAACCCGCATGTTTGAACTTAGTTTGTGTGGGACGCAGACAGATCCGACTGGATCGGACGCTCTGGGGGGAAACAGCAGCGTATTAATAACTTCGAAGAACATAGGAAAGCGTTCAGTGCATGTTAATGCAAAAGCTGGTAAATTTGCACGCGCTCCGCATGTCCTAACGTCACCTCACACAGATGCGCGCTCGCACTCGCTATTTAAACCTGCAGCTGCTAGTTTTACAAAAGACCCTAAAAACACGTAAAGTTTCGTGATTAGCCACGATAGCAGCGGATTTCCAGATGAAACCCCACGATGGCACTTTTCAGCTGCACCCTGATGGCTTGTCCGTTTCCCCTCCCATCATCTTTTGTTGAAAGAAAATCAGGAAGAAAATGGAGCGCACAACATCCCGTCCCAAATGTTGCATGTCTGCCTCTGTTTGGGTAAAAACGATGCCGTTGCGTCTGTAAATCGCGATTTTATGCACGGGCTTAATGTCGGCGTTCGCGGAAGGACGCGTCGTGCGCGCGTTTGTTTGTGAGCATTTATTTATTTCATTAATGTGGCTTTTTAATTGAGATGGCCGCGAGAGAGGGAAGGCGACTGAAAATGGTTGCGCGTTTTATCACGCGAGGAAATTCCTCTCCACAGACGCTCATCTGATGTCCTGCAAATGCATCCCGCCAAGAAACTTACACACAAACCACCACACACACACACACACATATATGGAAATTCTATAAGGCGCCATTGCTTTCCATTATTTAGCGCTGGCACAGATTTGGGTGCTATTAGACGGGTGACGGAATGAGACCAGCCCCCTGAACTGACGCGACAGTTTGACGGATAAAGAGGGCAGAGCAGCGCAGCGCAGAGATGGGTGGAAGCCTGAACAAAGTTACAAGCAGATCTGCTCCTGCTCGTCTTGATAACCTGCACGGACAGCACATCTGGATGAGATGTTGCAGGGGCTTCAGAATTTGACCTGGCACCTGGCTAATTCAGCCACAGATTTCCAGATTGGTATGGTGACATAATTAGCAATAGCATACAGGAAGCTGGGATTTATTCCTGTTCATGCTTGCAAATAAGGAGACATAACATGTTTATCTTCTTGCTGTATGTAAGGAACAACAGGTTGTCAGTTCAAGGTATCTGTGTGTTTAGTAACTGACGAACATGCCTGCATGGGTCCAACTTTAAATAAAGTGGCCTTATGCACTTACATCAAAAAATAACATACAGTGTACCTGTACCTGTATTGCAAAACACGGTTACATTTTAAGGCGGCCTTGTTACAGTGTAATTATACATTTAAGTACTGAGTAATATTAAGTAACTACATGTACTTGTACTAAATGTTTAGGGTTAGGATTATGGTTACTTGCATGCAATTATGCATAAATTATTGTTATTATAAAAGTGCATGTGTGTACAAAGTGTTACCAAAACACTTCTGCTGCGATATGGGTGGTTAGGGACAGGTTTGGTGGTTTGGGTTGGTTTAAGGGTGGGTTAAGGTGTAAGGGATGGGTCAACAGTATAATTACATATATGTAATTACATAAATTAATTACAGATGTAATTACATGCATGTATTTTTTAAAATAAAGTACAGTGTTAAACATGTATGTACACAATAAGTGCATTGCATCAAATGATTAATTTAAATGTAGTGCATGGTAAAGGCCACCTAATATAAAGTGGGACGTCTGCATGTTATCCATCATTATAAAAAGTTAAATTATGCCATTTGCATGTCATTTTACCTTATTTGACCACTAAAAACTGCTTTTGAATGATTTAACAGAATGCAATTATGTTTATTTAATCTCATTAGATAATAAAGCCCGTTAATTTACAGGCTACCTCATAAAACATACATTTTTACATACTATATTCAAGTTCAAATTCGGCAGGGCTCATCCCGTTCATGCAGATATAGATCAGCTTTGTCGGTTTGAGTTCCTCTCTGTGCTCAGATGCCTGAAGCTAGACTTTCTAGCACAGCACACTGCCTTTGTGGCGAACACCTTACAGCTCGTGTCATTGGTGGAGGTCAGAGGTGGGCTGTTCGTTGTAAAAAAAACAATTCTGATTGAAAATGATCACTTCTTTAAATCATTAAAGGCTTGATTTCACCTGAATCAGAGCCCATGCTCTCTTGATGTCCGTACTGACTCGGATCCGGCTTACACCTGTTATTATCCATCTCAGGCAATCCGGCATCAGTTTTGACGGCTCAAATCATTATTACGCGATTACGTCTCATATATATGTCAGGTTCTTACTGCAAGTTGATAAAATGAAGGGGGAAAAATGGCATACTCCTGCTCCCAAATATAGGCTACTTTTTAATTTTGATCTAAAAAAAAAAGAATATAATTAACTGTCACTGCCTATAGATGATGCCAGACATGTCCTTGTTGTTCTGTGAAGTCTAATGCATATACGTCTGGGTTTTCCAAATGTTTTAATCACTATAATCCAGGTGCATTAATGTTTACACCACATATGTAGTGTGCTCGAATGTGGTTGTAGTGATCAGATCAAACACGTTTTGGATCCTATTTACACCTGCATTTAACATTATTGGATCACCTGAGATTGCTATTCATACCAGGTATAATAAAACAATCTATAGTCCACCCAAAAACGTGTCACTCTCCTTCAAGTTGTTCCAAAACTGTATGAGTTTCTGTCTACTGTGGAACATAGACGATTTTGAAGAATGTTTTGAAGAACCAAACAGTTGATGGCCCTTAATGACTTTCATAGTAGTTTTTTTTCTTTCTATGTTTTGAATGGAATCAATCGGAAAATCAGCTGTTTGGTTATCAACACTCTTCAAAATATATTCTGTGTTCAGCAGGTTAGGAACAAGATGAGGGTGAGTAAATGATGAAAGAATGTATCTTGTGTGAACCATCCATTAACGCAAGTTCGTTAGCAAGAGCTCATTGTACAGTAAGCTTGAACTTGAAGGTGAACTTGACCACTGCAGCGTTTTGGTGACACCTTCAGTTTCGACAGTAGGTTTAGTTCTTCTAAAGCACCTTAGTGTAGAATCATTTCAAGGCTGATATCCTTGTTTCATGCTCTCTTAAGGAGATAATGGGCGAAATTGTGATGTTTTGAACTTGCTTGTCCTCTCTTCAGCATCTTTAAACTGAACCTTCAAACTGTCCGCAAGTCTCCCGGAGAAATATAAATCGAGGAGAACAGGTGACGGTTGTGGATGACTTGGAATTTCAATCCAAAAAAAGAGGACGTTGAAGGGAGGCTGTGTGTGGGAGCCGGGGTGCTGAGAGAGATAAAGTTCAGGCCAAGGTTAGAAACAGGAAATGAATTTTGTCTGTGGGGATTTGTTGTATGACTGCAACAATCCGGAATCATACACACACTGACCTTAGAAATCCCACTCAGAGATACAAGAAAGGTAAAGTGCAGTTCAAGCCTCACATGCATCACACCAATCGTTTTTCTCTCTTAGTCTCTCTCACAATTTAAAGATATCGCTCTCTTTCTCTCGCTCTCCCCACATATCAAAGAACAGGCTGCGATAAAACCATTCATGTTATATTTTCAAGGCCACGAGTCTTTCAGTACGTATGAGTGATCTCTTCTTAGCCTTTAGATATGTTACATGGCTACACTGTTGGAGGCCCAGTGTGTCCTCACACCGAAGGCAGGAGACGTTACTTCAGGTGCTCGAGGCTACAGAATACGAACCGCAGCGAGGAAAATATCTGTTTTATCAAAGATGACTCAAGTGCTTGTTCAGTCATATAGAGGTTTCATGAGTGGTTTTTCAGAGCGAGTTAAGTTGTGTGTACTACGTACTGTAAATGTGTTCCGGAGAAATGCGACCCCATTTAAAGTACCGGTGATACTCAGATAATGGAATAATCAGTTGACCTCAATCAAAATCCTACAGATGTTGCAAACAGGTTGTTGTTTTTTTCACATGGGATGCATTTGTTACTTCAGTGTTGACTTTTTTGACATTTCTAATTGGCAAAAGTCCAAAAATAAAAGCACGACATATATCAAATAATTTTAATAGCAGCTACATTACATGCAGTTCTTTTAAACAACAGCGGCCTATTTCTCTTTTCTTATTTTTTTGTTTATACAATATTCATTCCATTACATACAAAGCCGTTAGTTAAATAGTCAATGCATGTGCCCCAAGAAGGCACAAAATATGCGAGCGTGTATTTGTGTGTGCTTGTACTGGGAGTGTAGCATGTGGCCATTCAGACAAAGGTGTTTAGCATGCATGAATCATCTAGTGACTAGGTGCCATATTGGTGTGGATGTGTGTGTGTGGTGTGTGTGCATGAATTATTTGCGCATGCGCTTTGTCTCTCCGGGTTCATCTCTCCCCTCCCCCTTCTGTCTAGCACCTTATCACTCTCTCCATCTATCCAAATTTGGAGAAGCTTTATTGGCATGACAGGGTTGGTCAGACACGAACGTGTCTGTCAAGGCGGAACAGTGCATTGCCATGACGATATTCATATGATAATAATGCCAACAGACCAAACAGATCGCAAGATCCTCCATTGCAGAGCAGAACACTCTGTCCCCTTTCTCGACAGATTTACTCATCAAATATGCTCATTGTGTTCTTCATTTATGTTTTTTCTTCACTAACACCCCCCCCTCTCATTCTCTCTTTCTCGCCTGTCTGTCTCTCTCCTCTCTTTTCTTTTCTCTTCGCCATGTTGGCAGGCCCCAATCTACCAGCTGATATCAGCATTCCCTGGCACTGTGCCAACTGGCACCGCTGCAGAGAGACAGAGAGTGAGAGAGGGAAAGATAGAATGAAAGAAAATCAGTCAAGAACAGAGGGAGGAGGGAATGAGGGTGAAAAGAGAAAAAGTGCAGGGGGTGGATTCACAATTTATGAACGTGAAAAGACAGAAGGAAGGAAAAAGGAGGACAATAATGGTGGGATTAGGAAAGAAAGAAAGAAAGAAAAATGGAGGGGCAGTATGATTGATATAGTGTGATATCGTTGTGAGTCACGGCTGAGCTAAAATGTCAACTGGCTCTGTTAGCCACCGATTCGTCCAAGTCTTATGTCACAGATACACATACTTTCACACACAGTCACAATCACACACTAATGCACAAGCAAACACTTGATTGTGTACATAAATCCCAACTCAGACACAGACATACAGTTCAGTCTGTTCGTAGAGGTAAATACAAAATTTTAAAAACCCACCCCTATCACAAACACAAGCATAGTGACACATATCCAGGCATACAGACGCTCTCACAGATGTTTAGCAGATTGTCTTTCTGTAATTATCAATGAAATTCATTTTCTCTTATGAAAGAAGCAGGTGTTTTTTTTGTGTGTTTTTTTTGGTTGTGTTTGGGCCTGTCCGCTGCAGACTTATGTAATCTATGCATGTGTGGCTTTATGTAATTGTTCACTTCTATCAGTGCACTGTGTGTTAAGGGTGTGTGTGCTTATATGAGTAGCTTAGGTAATGAGAGATTGTGGGGGTTTAGATCAGTTATATCGATGTGTCTGGATTTAAGGTGTGTATGTATGTATTTTTGTTCTGATTTAAGCAGCTACTGTAAGTGTATGTGCAGGAAGGGTGTGTGGGGAAGTCCAAACATCTCGCGCCCATCCTGTTTGGGACAGTCCATGTCCTGCTCTGCCCTTAGACCCGTACACAGGAACAAATGTGTGTACACTCATTTTTTTATTCTGTGTTGTACTTGACAGGGGACTGTTGGAGGTGGTCAGGCAAATTGCCACCATCAGAACACACCCTCTTTAAGTCAAGGAAGTGAAGCATGGCATAGACACATCACCAGTGAGTGATCTATCTGTCTGTCTGTCTGTCTGTCTGCCTATCTATCTAATCTAGATCTAATCACAATTATCAATTATTTCCTCGCTCAGAGAATGGATTCTCCACCAGAGAGTATGCTGGCTCTTTCCTGTGAGCCCCCATTGTCTCCTCCCTCCATGCCGTCCCTGGACCACAGTCCCCAATTCCTACCCCAGAGTCCTCAATCTACCCCTTCTAGCCCTCAAACTGAACTCTATGCCCCGGTCTCACCTTGCCCCCTTCCAGAGGCCAGCCTCCAAGATGAGGAGGAGGAGGAAGAGGAGCTGTCAACTCCCCCATCACCCACCCCAGCGGTGGCGCTGTTTCCTGGTGAACTGGAGCTTGGCAGTCCCTCATCGGAGAGCAGCCCCCCAGCCACACCATTAACACCTTTTCCTGGTTTTGGAGCTCTGGAGCAGGCCATCTCCTCTGGTCAAAGTACCACCTGTGATGATGAGTTGGATCTTCAACTTTTCAACAATGAGGGCATGGCTGTGCCCGGAGGGACAAGCTCTGGGCCTGGCCTAAGGTTCCCGTGCCATGTGTGTGGAAAGAGGTTCCGCTTCCAGAGTATTTTGTCCCTGCATGCTCGAGCTCACAGTTTAGACAGGGAGCGTCGAGCTTCAGCTCCCTACCGAACCACACATGCCAAACTGCAGCAGAACCATGTGGGTGACAGTGTAATCCAGAATCTCAACAACAGAGAGCCTGGTCTGAAACTGAGTCCATTATCTGGGTCATTACAAAAGAGTATGGATGAGGACATGGTTCCAGAGGAACCTCTTCAAACTGCTAGCAGCCCACATTTCCTCTTTGAAGGAACCACAGCCCTGACCCCACCTCTAACAGATGAAGCACCAATCTCAACCACCTTCTCTCCACTTGGCCATGCCCACTTGGAAGACAACACCCCCTCCACAGCTGCTTCTGCCTTCCGGTGTCATGCTTGTAAGGGTAAGTTCCGTACAGCTTCAGAGCTGGCACGTCATGTGCGGATCCTCCACAACCCCTACAAATGTACAATGTGTCCCTTCTCAGCCAGTCAGGAGGAAAGCCTGGCTGCCCATCTGCAGGAGAGCCACCCACCTGAAGATCCTGCCACTGAAACAGTTTTCCCTCCTCACCCTATAACAGCACCAACAGAGACTCCTCCCTCACAAATGCCAGTTCTTCCAGCTTTCCGATGCGAGACGTGCGGGCAGCGTTTTACTCAGTCCTGGTTTTTGAAGGGGCACATGCGGAAGCACAAGGACTCATTGGATCACAAGTGCCAGGTGTGTGGCCGTGGCTTCAAGGAACCCTGGTTCCTAAAGAATCATATGAAGGTGCATCTCAACAAGCTGGGCCTCAAAGCTGGATTGGGAAATCTGGGGCCGGCTGGAAATGAGCAATCCAAAGGTCCTGCAAGCACACAAGTGCTGGGGGCCCTGTATTCCAACTTGCTCCTGGCTCGCACTATGACTGGTGGCTGTGGTTCAGGAAGTCGCACAGAGAGGTCAGATGCCAGTGCAGGCTCAAGCAAATCCTCTTTATTGGGTTATCTGGGCTTACCTAAAGATGCCAGCAATGGAAGTTGCATGGAGCGCCTTCAGGCAGTGGCACAGGTTGCAGAAATGGGTAATGGTGGAGGACGGGGAGGTGAAGCAGCAGACGGAGCGGACCAGGCAGCCATGTGGCAGCTGGTTGCTCGCAGTCTGATGGCAGCACAGCACAACCAACAGCAACAGCAGCAGCGATCTCATTCGCACCATCAGCTTCCTTCCTCACGAGGCACAGTTTCTGGGGAAGCCAAGGAGTTGAGGACCTACCTGGGTGGGCTGGGTTCTAGAGAGGAACTGGAGGGATCTAGTCCACCTTGGGAGTGTCCAGATTGCGGCAAGCTGTTCAGAAGCCTTCAGCAGGTGGTTGCTCACGCCCGTGTCCATGTCCAGAAACCACAGAAAGGTCAAAGTCCCCGAGGAGGCATGTCCAGGGAAGAGGACATTATAAACAGAGTGAGTGGAGCTCAGGCAACAGGTGGAATAGGAGGAGGACAAAGAACTAGTGACAATGAAGGAAGGCAGGAGGGAAAGCAACTACCATCAGAAGACGAGACAGCTGGGAGCTTCCATTCTGTCATATCACATCTTTCTGGTAAGGATCAACCAGCATGATCAAAAACAGCTGACTTTATTGGTACAATATTTCTTATCTGTTAAAATCCTTCATAGGCTATTGCACTGCAGGACGCTGATTGAATTTGAGGGGTGTTTTTGTAGTATTTCACTGTTGTTAGTTTTGGAACATTTCCTCCGTGTTTCAGGAAGGCAGGCCTGTTGTTAGAAATAGCATAGACTCAGGTTATATTTCAAAGCAATTGTTTTTATTCATTATATGTTATCTCATCTCAAGGTCAGAATGGTCTGAGGGGATCATCCTCTTCCACTTCATCTCCAAGGGAGCGTGTTCGGGGAACAGGGATAAAGGATTGCCCCTACTGTGGTAAAGCCTTCCGGTCTTCCCATCACCTTAAAGTGCACCTTCGTGTACACACAGGTAAGGCCAACATGAATAGTAGAACTGTGGTTCTCAACCCAGTGGCATGTGCACACCAGGGTGTACTTTATTGGGTTTCAGGAGCCATTTGGAAATAATTATATTTCCCTAAACCAGTGGTCTGCAACCTTCAACATCAAAAGAGCCATTTTGGCCTTTTTGCCACCGAATAAAGCTGATGTGGAGCCACAAAACCTAT
Source organism: Sinocyclocheilus anophthalmus (assembly GCA_018155175.1). NCBI lineage: Eukaryota > Metazoa > Chordata > Actinopteri > Cypriniformes > Cyprinidae > Sinocyclocheilus > Sinocyclocheilus anophthalmus. The sequence goes on from JADLZN010005003.1 coordinate 18,658, forward strand.
TTGATCCCTAAAATGAAGATAGCACGGCATATAGCTAAAGTAATTATTATTATTATTATTATTATTATTATTAGTTATTTATGTCTATTTGACAAAAAAAAAACTTTTCTTATCTCTTACTTTTAATTGGCTAAGAAATAAAACACACTGCTGGACAATAACCAATGATTTGTATTCTATAATATTTAAGATTATAGAATAAAAACATGTGGTATTCTATAATCTTTATATTTATTAAAGACGTGACTATTCTACGCCCATGCTGGAGGGAGCCACCGCAGAGGGATGAAAGAGCTGCGGGTTGCCGACCCCTGCCCTAAACCTATAAAACAGAAATTAAGATTTATAATATTAGATTAAATATTAATCTACAGCAACATTATTTTTATAGTGCTCCTACTGTATAACAATGGTGCGTAATCATAATAATTCCTAATGTTAATTTGATATTATGTGTGAATAACACTTGTAGCAAAATACAGTATAGACACTAAACTCAGATTGGGAAATACTATACAATTATAAATATTTTGCGCTTTTGTAATTTTATTTTACTTAGATGTCTTACGTGTCCATTAGATAAAGCATTTTTGCTGTAAACATCTCACAGAAATTATGATGATTGCTCTTTTGGTTACTATTATTATTATTATTATTATCAATGATGAAAACTTTTTTATTCATTAAATAAATTCACACCCCTGTATGATCAATTTCATGATTTGGCTTGATTGAAACCATTTGCTGCCTATCAGGTTCATCCACAAAATGTCCTCTACCAAAAAAAAAAAGGCAGTGCTCTCACGGTTGATGAGAGATGGAATGTCCTAATTTAACAGTAATGCACTGGAGACTACACCTGATGTTGCATATGATGACAAGCACTGCCCTCTATCTATTACTGTGTGTAACTGCATATAGCCATTTCACATAGGCAATGTTTTACTTAACCACAGCAGCCTCCCTAATGAAGCATTGTTATTCTTAGACAACGTTCTGCTATTGAAATAACATTTTAGTTTTCAATCTACTTAACAAGAGTGCTTAATTCCTTGTTTTAGGTGAGAGACCATACAAATGCCCACACTGTGATTATGCTGGCACCCAGTCTGGCTCTCTCAAGTACCACCTTCAACGTCATCATCGTGAGCAAAGGAACGCTATGGCAACCACCACACATTCCCCACCACCGAGCCTCCCCTCTCTGACTGGCTCTCCTCATGAAGTGGTGAAAAAGCGCCGTCATTCCTCCATGTCCCAGTCTTCTTTTGGGAGGGATCCTGGAGAGGCTCCTTCTTCAAGGCACAGTCGGTCATGGGCTGCAAGCCCGCCAGAGAAGAAGGCAGGCACTACTGCATCTGGACGTCAAAGAGAGGGAGACGTGGAGAGTCAGTATCACAGTCTGTCGGGGATGATGGGTAATTTCTTTGCCGGTGGTCTAGAACCAAGTTGGATTGGGGAGGTGCCACCTCCGAAAATGCCCAAAGTGTCTCGACGGAAACCCCTTACTACAAGCCGCATGATGTCAGCGAATGGCTACCAGGGCGGGATAAAGTCCAGTGGGTCCCAGGAAGGAGGCTTTGAACCTCTGGACCTTTCCCGCCGCCCTTTACAAGATGAAGGGGGAGTGAGTAGTTCTATAGGTGGACCATCAGGTGGCTCTAAAGGAGGGAATGACATCCTCAATCAATGTGTCTTCTGTCCCTTCCGGACTTCTTCTGTTGAGCTTATGGCCATGCACCTTCAGGTTAATCACACCAGCAAGTCTCGTCGCAAGAGGGGAGCCCCTCTCGCATCCAATCATTCTCCAAGACTAACTTTGGCCAGGCCGGACCGCGATCCGCTGGCTCTGTGGAAGTTCCTCGGTGCAGAGGACGGAGTAGCATCTCCTGAGGATTGGGTCTTGTCAAAGACAAGAGCTGAGAATGGAGTCAGCCCAGAGAACAGGGACACAGAGGACAGTTTTGAACTGGCCCCTGGACCTGTGGGAAGCATTGGCAAGAAGGGGCTTAAAATGAGAGAGGAGCTGGACGAGGAAGATGAGCAAGTCGATGAGGAGGAGGATGACCTGGAAGCAAATGGCAGCTTTGGAAATGCACCCCAGAATCAGAGCAGAAGGGCTGGGTCTGTTTCATCAGACCTCACGGCTGAGGATCTGCTCAAGGAGGAGGAAGGTGTCTTGGGGAAATAACATCAAACAAGAACCCTGGATGAGTTTGGACTAGTGTTGTTAAAAGTACCAACATTGGTACCAGTCAGTACTGAAGTTTTAAAAATGTTGATTTTCCGCTAACGTTTGAGTGCTGATGAGCCGATTCTTGGCCATTGTGTTCAAACGTGCTCAACAGATATGATTGGCTACAAAGATCATCGCTGAACACAATGGCCAGTCAGTGCTGTTTAAGAATCAGCTCAATAGCACTCAAATGTTAGCGGGAAATGGATATTTTTAACATTTCAGTACCGACAGGTACCGGAGTCTGTACTTTTGACAACGCTAGTTTGGACATAGCGGCAGGGGAGAGATATTTGGGAAATAGTTGTCCAGAGTCCCTCGTGCAACCCTGTTGAATAAAAAAACAGCATTTTCGGTTAGGTATGGTGGCTAGTTTGAGCTGAGCTAAGCTGGTCCTTAGTTGGTCCTGAGCTGGTTTAAGCTGGTCATGTTCTGGTCCAAAGCAACTAGCTCCTGCTCGGGACCAGTTTAATCCAGCTCCTGACCAACTAAGGACCAGCATAAACCAGCTGCTATGCTTCAAAACATACCTAACCAACATATGCTGGTTTTTCAACGGGGAATTCAAACCAAGGGCAGACCAGTCGCTATGCTAACATTCTGTACAATATCAGTAAACAGATAACCTGCAAAAGTATTTAAATCAAACATTCCCCTTAATATATCCTCCTAGCCCCCTTGGTTAGTGACCAATTACCTCTACATACACACACAGACTCTTAATCACACAGAGATATCCAGTATTGTATGCTAGTCTAAGCCTGCCTGTCTTTGGGCCTTCTTGAACACTGTTCTCTTGTTCCTGTCTTCTCGTCAGTGAACACAATTGCCAAGTTGTATTTAATTTACGATTTCCTTGCTCCTGTAAATCTTGCTCTCATCTCAACGAGGACCTGGAATGTCAATCTGGGGAGCCGGAAAAACAAAAAAGAGACACTGTTCTTAATCGCTACGATATACAGTATTAATGCTGAGAGAGACGGACATCCTACTTCCACATGAACTTGATCTGACTGCACGTCTTCAGTAAACCAAAGGAGTGAGCTCACTTCTTACCATGCACCTGCCAGACTCTGAACAGAATGCTGTGATAACTGAACGGTACTTGTGAATCAACAGGACAGAGTAAAGATTATATTACCAGATATCCACACACTGCCAGTCTGCTCTGACGGGTCTTCTTCAGATATTATATGAAACAGAGATTCTGCCTCTTCTATATGCTATTTCTCTCAGTGCCTGTTGATGTAAAAGGTTTTTTAGCAGATTCAGCAACACAGGAATATAGTTACAGTGAATATATACAGTATATATGCGTAGTTGTGCTAGAGCGTAGATTTCTGTGACAATATGGTGGCAGTTTGTGTGACTATGTCAGCTGTGAATGAAACAATGAATGACCCCAGAGCACCACATGTGGGAAAAGCTTTGCCGTTTAACAAGGGCCCTATGGAAGTGTTTACGTTGCAGATACCACCACCAGGATTTCTGGGTGGAATCCAGACCACAGTTACTATGGAAAGAGTAATGTCAGGGTCGGAAATGAATCACAATCTAGAAAACGGCGACTCGGCAATATATCCTTCATATTCCTGTAATATCTCAGATTCTCCAACCATCCGAGAGAGGTTGGAAAGTGGGTCTCTATTAAAACATTCAGTAAGCTGTTTTTTTTAGACGTGAGTAGAATTTTTTTTTTTAATTATCGAAAACTAAAAAAAGAAAAAACACACACACGCTAACAAATTCAGACATCCCAGTAGAACATATGTAGCTTTTGTAAAGATAAGAGATCAAAAAGAGGGGAAAAAATGTTGTTTTCCTTTTAAGAAGTGTTAATGGAAACGGATATGGAGAATAGTAATACGTATTATAATAATTATGAAAGAAGACTGCTTCAGAATGTCTTTAGAGCACTGTGCAACGTTCCTTTTCCTTTCGTTTCGCCTTTCAATGCAGACCAAACGTTGTTATTTTCCCCCAGACCATTTCTTCACAATGCTGCAGATTCAATTCACGTTCCCTTAAAATTATGTGTTTATGTATTCACCAATCAACAAATCAATCGTTCGGACACACAATCAATGTTAAAGCTTGCCTGATGATCTTGAAACTCCAGTGATTGCTAATATATGTATAAGCTGATGCCGTGTCCAAGACATGTCCCAGTATCAGCATTGTCAGTCTGACTGATCTGCTTGCCAAATTTGATTTGATGTAATCGTGTCGCATTTTTGATGTGAAATTAGCACATCTTACAAATGATGATCTACTTTCCTCGTCCAACTCTGTGAAATCATTTCCATCGGGTCATTTCATTTTTTATCGTTAGACACCGAGTAGGCGGCACTTTTGTCCGGAGATTGACAGAGGCTGACCTTAATACGTGCGTTATCGTGTCCTTATTTCATGTGTAGATTATCTAATGCGTTCAGTAGCCCCTGATGTGGTGTTCCTTTGAGATAACAGTCAAGCCACTGTGCCTTCTGTCCTGAGCACTTCCTCAAGTATTTTGTAAGCTCACCAAAAGCACTTAGCCCCTACTGTTTCACTTTGTGTTCTTTGGTAAACTGCTCTGTACGCCTCTGTATCTGATCCTCTGTTTTGTAGGGGTCATTTCCATTTCATAATAATGAGTGTCATTCCATCATCCGTGTGTGCTGTTGCATCTCCTGCTTTCCCCCCTTCCCTCACCACTGAAAGCTTACGTACTATCTAGCTCCGAGGCCTTTTTCGAAGTTACTTTAATTTCTATGATGTTACTTTGATGCCGATGAGATGAAATCAAGCTCTTCTGCTCATAATTATTATTATCATTGTTCTTTTTGTTTTATGGAAGAAAAAAATAAGCAAAACAAAAAAAATGTGTCTCTTGAATGTTGTACAGATAGAACTAGAGATGTTGTGTTTCTAAGGAGAGATCAAACCGGGATACCTGCTCTCCATCACTCCCTGCGCAGCCAAACATCTGCATCAGCAATGATGTGGCTCTTTTAGGACGGCCTAACTGTGTACAGGGATCAGGGCAATAGTTTTGTTTTGTGTGTTTGTGTGTGTGTGTGCACTGATGTCTTAAAAATTAATATTTTGTGAAGATATACTGACACTGTGAAATAAGCATAAAGTATTCCCAAACAGTGATGCGCTGCTCAAAAATTCACTACTTTTTTTTTTGTTCCACCAGAAGTGTGTGAATTCATAAATATTATCCAGTGAGAGGGGAGAGGTGGGGAGAAGGTCTGGTTTGGTCTTTTTTCAGTAGCTGACTGCTGTTGGTGGCAGAGGAAGGTGATCTAACATAGTAGTGATTAATATGAAATTGTGGATTGAGGAAAAAAAAAAGACTAGAAAAGAATCAATAAAATAAAATAATAAAAAATGGTTTGCTTGCTGTATGGTGTGTCTTGCATCATTTCCTGATATATTTTTTGTGTGTGTGTGTGTGTGTGTGCTTTAATAAAGCATGTGCTTGGGGATAAATGGTCACCATGCTGATATACCCATGTAGGAGGTGAAGTGTGTAATTTCTGGGGCATTAAAATACACGTACCCCAGTTTTACATGCAGAGTCACATTAAGGTTGACTTTGTGAATAGTGTAACTTTCAAAATATTGGACAGCAAATATGGTGTGAGTTTAGGGCGGTACTACTTGTTTGTTCAAATTGCACCCTTCACCGTTGACTTTGAAATCATTTAGGCACTTGGGCTGAAAAAAAATAGTTTGTGAACACTTGCACTTGAGCGACATTTTGAAATCTTTATGTTCACACGATGTTGTTAAACCTAAACAAACCAAGCTAATTGCTTTTATAATATGATCAGTGCTGGGTACTAATTTGCATTATGTAATACGATTCCAATTTAATTACATTATATTATGCTTTAACATTTTCATAATCAGACTACATATACTTTTTATTGAGTACATGACATATTATTGACAAAATACCAGCAATTAGTTCATAATTAATTATTAGTCTATAATTTAAGCATGTGTATTTTCTTTCAAACGCATTAAACTGTACAACTTAACAATATTTTGTATTTATGTTATTCAGTTTTGTCAGCTCCCCCCATTTGATACAATATAGAGCGTGGAAGAAATATTTTTATTCTTATATCAATAGCTTATCCAAATCAATATAATGAATAAGTTAGGTAAAAATAAAACGTATTTGATGCTCTGGCATCTTCAGGTGTATCGTACTATATGTCCTGACTCCTCTCCAATTGACAATGATGACGTGAACATCAGCAGGATTTGCTTATTAACAGAAGGCATGAAAACAGCTCTTATGCATGTCTAATGTCTCTAAAGTGAGATCTGCTGTAATATTGTGTGCAGATGTTCTCCACAGCACAAACACAATGCTGTCCTCTGCTGAGCACAAGAGGTCATGCATGTTCAATCAGTTTCACAGTGATAGATCTGATGCACATATTGAATCTTTGCATGGACAATGCCAATTTACAGAGATTGCACTCTTAGACGCACAACTTTGACCTTATCTACCCCTAAAAGGTGCATGCTAGTATGAACCTTTTAGGGGTAATAAGGTACAAAGGCACATTTTTTTCTAACAGAATTAAATTCTCATTTATTGTATTTATGTCATTTTTGAATGAAAGCCAATTTAAGTGTAGAAATGCAACCTGATGGGATTGTGTCAAGCCCTGTGATGAGCGAGAGAAAGGGACAGACTAAACTGAAATATTGCTGATTAGTGATGGTGAGGTCTCTATTTAGACGTTTACTCTAGACTGTCATTGGCATCAGAACAACTGCATACTGCTCTTCCAACGATTGTAGCATTGCAGTTCAGATGGCATGCACCACTGCCAAAAATAGTTCAGTCGCAGTGCTTAGCAGTCTGACAAGGTTTTTATGGTTTAGACGATCTGTGATGGCCTTCGGAAGCACAAATGGACAACAAATGTATAACATATTGATCACTTTATTGATTTTGCCTTTTGTTATTATATATCTTGTGTACGTAATTGTACAAAATGTTCCCATCTCAGGCCTCAGTGCTATTGCTGCAGCATTTGCACTGATTACTTTTGACCGACCACAAATCACTTTCTTCAGTTTCTTCTCACACATTAAGTCACAATATCTGGCTTTAATTAACGCTATATTGGCAGCTGTGTCTGTCTTTGGAGGAATCATTATATTCAGTTCCATTATTGCTTCGGTGGCGATTGTGTTACTGTTATACTTCCCATATGCGCTGTGGGGAGATGCTGCTGCAATAGTGTTCGTTTGAGCGTTTTCTCTAGCAGCTGCAGTAGCAATAGTTTGCTGGCAGGGGGCTGTTGGACCAGCAGCATCTCTTCTCCCTGCTGCCTGTATTTGCCATGTGTTTTTTTTTTTTATATGTTTACTCCAGTGCTTCCTGCTATGATGTTTTTTGCTTTTTGGAGAATCAAACATCTGGTCAGTAGAAGTGAACTTGAAGGCAAACAATGTGCTCAATATACTAAGAATTGGTTGCCATTTTCCACGTGGCATGCTCTCTCGCTATCATATTTGGTATAGCTGTTTCAATGAGAGTTGAAAACCCAGGGATGGAGGCTAAAGGAGGGCTGATCTTTGCATGGGCGTTAACAGGAGCATCTCTGGCTGTAGCTTTGGCTGTACAGATGGTACACGGAAAAGTCGTTCTACTTAAAGGACTTGCATTGTCAATGTTGATACCGTTAGGCTTTTGCATTCTTTTAAAAATCATCATGCAGCAGGTTAACATAACTAATCTGAGAAATACCATCCCTGAGACTGTAAAGCAGCATGGCAGCATGTATGTGGCCTCGTTAGTAATGGGATTGGGAGTAGCTCTGCCTGCATGGATTGGATGGACATGTCTTCTGATTGGAGTATTTCTGGCAATTAAAACTCTCCGAGTGAATCCTCCTCCGGCTGATGAAGTTCAAGAAGAGGAAGAGGAAACTTATGAAGATGACAGGTCAGAGGTACTGATTAACTCATAATATGCAGATAATCTCAAAACTTTGAAGAGATTGCCAGATTGCAATCCATTGTCAAAGTCAGACGCGTTTTACCGGAGTTTTTTTTTTTAAAGCAGCTTTACAGGAAGCCATGATGTTATTATCATGTCTTTTTAGTTTCATAATATAATATAGTAACTTGATATAGTTACTTTTTGAGATGATATAAACAAGCAGACAACTGAGATGCACTATATATCACTTTACGTGAGTGTACTGTACGTATGCAGATAAAGTTGGTCATTCTTAACTATCCAACTTTATATAAAGTGTCCAATGTAAATGAATATGCTGTATAATGTAATTTTACATAATGTGTTTAAATACAGTTACATTTTGTTTAAAAAAAACTTCAGATTTAAGTAATTTCTGTCTTTCTGATTCTTTACCATGTTGTATTTTTGTGTTACGTTTTCTTATGTATACTTTTTGCAATTGCTGACTAAATGATGGTTGCATACTTTTGTACATTAGCTTCATTCTTTATTTCGGAGGGTGAAGTAAATAGTTGTAAGCCATATGTAGTTTTATTTACTTATTTACATTTAGATACTCACCGCACAAAGTGAGTATCTAAATACGTTTTTTTTACGTCTGTAGAATCTTAGATATATATTTAGCTACCCACATTCTAACAAGATTCTCATCATACTCCATACTCTCAAAGTCCTGGCAGGCTGGGATCTCTCAAGTGCAGTGTAAACAAAGATGACAGTGATGTGTGATGTATTTACAGTGCAGGTCTGCTCAGTTAAAGCTGTTATATATCGAGTGACCAGACAGGGGCGTCATAAATCTGTGTTTCTTCATTCGCGAAGCGAGGATGTTACAGCTGCAGCTGCAAATCTGTGTGTTCGAGCTACAGACAATGTGCAATACAATTACACACACTTTGGCTGGTTCTCAGTACATTTTACATTTTAGAAAAGCTCATATTAGATCATACGTGTCTTCTAAGCTCTTTAAAACATTTGGATGCGGCGTTCATATTCTATGCAAATCAAATGTATAAGAATATTCACCTGCATTAACATTGCTGAATAAGTAGGTTGGAGAATTATGTCTTCCAAGATGGCATACATTAATGAGTTGGACTGTGATGGATTTCCCGCAGGATATTAAAAGTGGAAAGACTATGGGGGTTGATTTTCAACCCTATACATGTTATGCCATTAATAAAAGCAATGATGATGATAATAATAAAACAAAAAAAAAGTGCACTTTTAAGTGTACTTAACATTGCATGAGATGGAATCGTATAGTTGCTGCATGCAACGCTTTTTGCACCAAGTGTTTCGTTTGAATAGGTCTATACACCACATAATGTCCTCGCAGTTCAGTGCGCGTGAGTGGGCGAGTGGGGAAGCGCGAGAGGAGGGGTGAGGGAAGGAGGGGGTTCACACACACACACACACACACTCTCTCTCTCTCTCTTACACACACACACACACACACACACTTACAGCCGCACTGCTCTTCCTGCTCGCGCCGGCGTCGCTGGATTTCTTTCCTCACATCACTCCGTCTCGCATCTCGCCGTGTTTCATAAAAGGTGACGCTGGACCAGAAAGAGAAGGAAACTCAACATCAACATCAACATCACCTGTCCAAGATGAGCGAGGTGAGTGAGTGAATCTCGATGCAGCAGACGCATCAGTGCCTGCAGGTGAGTCTCCTGTAGAGCTCTTCGTTGCCTCTCCTTACTGCCTTCGGGAAAATATCTCGACAAGTGCGACGAAATGCACAAAAAAAAAAACAATGTTTGATTCAAAAAGTCGTCTTTAACACACACTATTGCAGCTGTCTTGCACTTTACATCCCTTTGCGCCTCCCCACCCCATCCACCGCATCTCTGAAGCTGCATGCACTAAAGAGAAGCACCATCTGACCAGAGCCGCCTCAGTAAAAGTGAGAAAACTAGTTTTTTTTTTACATTTCATTAATTGTATTTATTTATAAAGGACAAGTGGGAGATTTTGGGGGAGATACTCTATTCTATTTTGAAAATATTACACATTGTTGAAATTTTGACGTTACCGCTGACGCACTAGTTTGGGGGGGAAGTTGGTTTCAAAATTAAATAAAAAAATCTCTCTTATTATGGCATTTTGCGAACTCATTTTATACATTTAGATTTAAATATCACACAGTGGTAAGATCATTGGTATACAAGTTTCTTCCTCACCTGTTATTTCCCAAAGCAACGGGGCCAACACTATCTCAGAATATCCCGCGCAATTCCCCGCCAGTATAATGGTGCCTTGCGTTATTATTAACATTAAACACAAGAAACTCTCAGATTGCACATTTAACGATACATTTAGTAGAAGGTTAAATTAAATTGCATTAGCCCATACTGGTATAGAAATATTTTCTAACAGTAGGCCTATTTGTTTCTTCTTTTTAAGGTATCTTGTATTGGTTGTGCATTGGTTTTATCCCCCCAATGAGGGAATTTAACATTTCAGTATAACTACAAAATATACTGAACGAACCAGTCAACATTACTCTGTTATGGCGCTTTTCCACTGCGTGGTACGACTTGGCTTGGCACGGCTCAGTACGGCACGGTTCGGCTCGGCACGGTTTGCGTTTCCACCGCAGTTCAGTACCGCTTTAGAGTGGGCGGGATTATTCACATGTCGTTATAGTTGCGCCGCCTCTACTACCACGACTCCTAAAAAAAACGTTTTCATTCCGCGTCGCCCCATCAAGCTCTCGCTGGATCCGCTCCTCTGCTATCAACGAGAGGAACGTCTGTTCTTCCGCAACAGACAACAAAACTGTTTGGTTGTTAAAAAAAGGTGCGCTCGTTCAAAACTGTTGCATTCGGTCCTTCGCTGGCTGTGCTGATTTAAATCTAGCGGGTCTATTGTCACGTGTCGCAAGTTCAATGACGCCCACTAGTGACGATACTCTCCGGCCAATCCGTGATCAGCAGAGTTTCCACGACACGTTTTGGTAACGGTACGGTTCACTTGGAACCCCAACCGAGGTGGTACTAAGAAAAGTACCAGGTACCAGGTACTGTACCCAGTGGAAAACCCCCCTAAAGTGAACCGTACCGTACCGTGCCGTACCATGCAGTGGAAAAGCGCCATTAGGTTAGACCAACATACACTGTATCTAAACTCACAGCTCTTGCGTATCAAGCGTAATTCTCCTTTCCATGACTGAATTTAGATGACTTAAAAAGTATCCTGTAGAATGTGGTTTATAGACTCTGTTCATGTGAGCACTTCTCATGACGAAGAGATGGAAATATAATAGATTGCATTGATTACTCTTCTCTTTGAAATACTCCAGAGGTGTGTTGAAGGAGTCGGTGGTATTTTGACAACACAATCTGATCAGATCAACTAAACCATTCTGACTCATAACCCCTTGGCATTTCGTTTCATGAGCTCCCAACATGGCCGCATGGCTGTAAGATGACATTCTGACACTGGCTCAGAGCTATTTTTGATGGTCAGGTCAGACACATGCGACATTGCTGAGGTGTATATGACCCAGAATGCTTTTGTCATCTCAGGAACAGATTCTCATGTGCGATGGCTGCATGTTGTAAGACAATCCATGTTATGTAAAATGAGCAGAGTGGAAAAGTAGAAGAGAATAACCGAGATGACAGCGGGCACAAATCACTCCAAAGATTCACTGGTCTGCAGTTTATTTAAGGATTGACCATGTAAAAAAAAAACAATGCCAGGTTATGTTTTCTTTCTTTTTTTCTTTTATTGAGCAATGCTAATGCTGCTATCTAGAGAGCAGCTGATAAAACGCTTTGCCAAATAATATATTGCAAAATATTATATTAATATTTCAGAACATTTTAGTGAATTTCAAGTTCATATTTGTAAATATATTATGTAAAAAAAAAATCTGAATTGCATCCTTCATCAGTAGAGATACATGTTTTTAACTTATTTTATCTTTCGGGTTAAAAAAAATAGATGGTTCATAAATTATTACAAAGTGACTAAAACAGCTTAATTTGTGTTCAAAATTGAATGGAAGAAATTGAAAAAAAAATTTTTTTAATGATGTTAATGTTTATAATATCTAAATACTTTAATGTCTTATAGTCGTACTTAGCAGATAGAACTGGGCAATAATGTATGAATGAATGAATATATGATGAAACAACAAGCAGTTTAGATTTGCTATATTATGCATATCCCGTTATGTGAGTGTACTGTATGCATGTGGGTAAAGATATTTATCCAACTTTACTCTATATATATATATATATATAAAGCTGTGTGATACCACAGCTAACATTTTGCAATGCTAAAAGCAATCACAGAGCTGAGATCTAATATACTGTATAATATATATTTCTTTACGTAAGTACATTGTATGCAGGAAAAGTAGGATGTCCTATAAGAGAATATACCACTTTTAATAGATTGTTATTGCATAATGTAGTTGACTTTTTCAACACTGTACAATCAAGCAGTTGTATTTGCCATGAACCTCAAAACTAAGATGTCCCGACATGTTTTTTGTTCTCCCGACCGACCCGAGTCATTGCATAGATATCTGCTTATACTGAGTCCCGTCCGATTTTGATTGTCCTATGACTTGGTGCACATTTCAAGTGCATTAAAGTTATTAAAATCAATCCAATATACTCAGGGTTGCAGACAAACTTTCACGGGGAGGGCTCAAGGTAAAAAGGCATCTATCATCACAAATCCATCCGCAACATGTATAAAGACCTTGTAGATGTAACATGTGTGCAATGAAGATAATTTTGAACCAACGTGTGGTCACAATTATAAATGTACTACTGATATAACTTCTTGTATTTTTATAGTATAAGGCCGATTAATTCTCAGAAGGGTAAAAAGTTGAGATAAGGTTAGAAAGCATGAAGCTCGCGAATACCAGAATGCCATTCTATTAGTCAAGTCCAAAGCAAGATGCATAGCAACGCATTATGACAACGACGTCTCAGATAGTCTGAAGGCAGATAAAAGTAAACGATAAATGAATGAGTGATCATTACAAAAGTGCACATCAAATACACTAAACAGGAATGTTACGTGCTAGAACGACCTCATTTTGCTTTTCTTTTATGCTGTGGACCTGTTTGATAGTGCAAACGCCACCTACTGCACAACAATGGCATGACAGCTGACGAATCACCGGTGGATCGGGCTTAGGAGAGCTCAGGACATCCCTAGTAAAAACATAGTAATACACTAAATTTAGATCAGTTGAGTCATATCTGAAACTGTTGTAAAATATATAATAACATACAATGATTGTTGGAGAACCAAACTCTATTTTGTGCTGTGAGGAAGTTCTTCGCACTATTTGCACATGACTTGGTCGCGTCCCAAACAAGTCAAAGCGGTCCTGCCCACCACCACAGTATAAACAGCAGCCTCATACAGCACAATCTCATATAAACGGCCCACCACATGCTAAGCCCTAATCGAGACGATCAGAGAGAGAGCAAATGCGACATGCGGCGCAGAAACGTAAAGGGCCTGGAGAAAGAGCCACACACATGGAAACACTCTAGCAGCGTTTGCATCATGGCAACTTCAACTTCTGCAGTTTTTCCCTGATCTCGTCTCTCTCTCTTTTCTCTTCTCTCCTGCTTCCCTCCCTCTCTCAACCTACAGCAGCTCCCTGGGGCGGCACTTAAATGCTGCAATCTGTCTCTGTCTCACAGGCGTCTCTCTCTCTCTCTCTCTCGATAAGCACGCTGTCGCTCCCACTCCCTCCTCCATCATTACACCCTGTCTCCAACTGCGTTCTGAAGAAGGGAACAAACAGATCTATTGCCGATTCAGCTGAATATTAGAACGACGTAAAGGGGAGGATGGTTAGGAGCGAGTCATGAATGGACACAAGGCTAGGGTGCCAAGGCGTTTAATTGCGTGGGCTGCTTTTTGGCCGCTCCCGTTCTTTCTTTCACCTGTCTGTGACCTTGCTTGTCCCTCCTCAGCCCCTGAGATTTCTCTCTCCCTCTTCATTTAATTCATCTCGTCTTTCAACCGCATTTCACCCCAAACGCAGATATCTGTTTCCTCTCTTTCTGCCTTGTGCGGTGCAGCCGCTCCATAGATGTCTCTTGCTTTTAAATGGGAAGGGAAAAGTGCAGAATAAACTCCCATCGCTCCATGCAGGCAGAGGACGGGGGAAAGATAGAGGAGGTGAATAAAAACAAACGCATTAGAGGGCTTCACTGCTCCACTGCAAATCTCCATCCTACGGTGCACGGCTGCAGTCACATGACGTTACGGCAGCGTTGTTGCAATGTTGCTGAGACGTTGATGGGGATTGGCAACTACAACACTGACTCAGTCTCTGAGTTCCTGCTCCTTTTCTTGGTACATTTTGTTCCTGCCATGTTTTTCCTCTGCAGAATTGACAATGATGGCTTGAGAGTTCAGCTGGGCGACTACTAGATAATATTACCTTGAGAAATATATTGGTTCTTTTCAGCCTTTTGATGACATTTGACATCTCAATGCTTATTTTATTATTATTATTTTTAAATCAGAGAAACCTAGGGTTGTGCAGTATGATATATAATTTATATATCAGAACACTATATTCACTCACAATAAAATCTATTATAGATATTACTATATATATATATATATAATATATAGTCATGTAGATTACTGCTGCTAAGATTTTTTTGCACTTAAAGGGGTCTGCACTCGAACCAATTCCTTATCTTTGACATATAAGGGGTCCTTTGTACTATAAAATGCCGTCTTTTCGAACCAACTTCGCTCTTATTCTACCAGCTTATTGAAGCCAATTTGCCAAAATGACAGCTTGTGGAATGTATGAGTCTATGATGTAATCATAGTAATCAAAGTGTGGATAAGCACCGCCTCTTCAAAAGAAGATCAATGTCTGCTTCTACATCACTGCCTCTTTAGCCCCACCCACCGATTCTACAGCACTGTCTGTCTAGCCCCGCCCACCGATTCTACAGCACTGCATGTTTAGCTCCGCCCACCGATTCTACAGCACTGCCCATTTACTCCCGCCCACTGATTCTACAGCACTGCTTGTTTAGCCCCGCCCACTGATTCTACAACGCTGCCTGTTTAGCCCCACCCACCGATACAACGTCGCTGCCTGTTTAGCCCCACCCACCAACTCTACATCACTGCCTGTTTAGCCCCACCACTGATTCTACATCACTGCCTGTTTAGTCCCACCCACCGATTCGCACATGTAGTGTAAATAACGAGAGAGGCAAACGCATGTCTATGCAGAAATCAAATGATAAAGATGGCTCTGAAGACAATAAGATGCTGTGCAGTGCCAAGTTGTGAAAACAGTCTTTGCATTGCCTTCCTTCTAATCCCAACATTAGGAAAGATTGGATGAACTTTATTTTAAATGAAGATCCAGACCATGTCGGAAGAACCCTTCTTCACTTATTTTTACTTGCGGATCCGTTTTACACCAGGCACATTCAACTCGCGGGGTTTTCAAGATTGAAACTAAGAGGATGCTGTGCTGACTATATTGGATCCGATAGTAATGTTGCACCACACGAGTGTGAGTAACTGTTTTTATTATGTGATCACTATTGCTTTGTCTGTTAAAAAGATTGTTTGATATGAACTGAGTATTTATGTGTTTTAAACCTAAATCACTGCAGCGTTCATCTTTGAAGGACGTAGACTGTCACATATACACAACTGTTAAGAGTTAAACTGATTTGCGATTAGGTTGCTTGTATATCGGCTCATCCAATCAGATCTCTAACATTTTTATTTGTAATTTTAGTGTTTCATAATATAAAGCTGTTTTCAGCCTTGTTATTCATTTGGTATGATCTCTGATCTTTTGGTTTTTGTTCCAAATAAAAAAATTAATGAGAGTAAGATCCTTTCATATATAAACTTAGCTGTATATCTTTCACTGGATTATACAAAAATGGTCATTACTACAGTACATGGATACACATGCTGTGAGTCATGCAAACATGATAAATACAAACTGAAATGTAGGCGACACTGATATGACTCATATGAACACAGTTGATAAAATGAGATCATTACGTATGTCTTTATATGCGTTTCTGTACGAACAAGCTTTGAAGTGTTCATATTACTGTAATCGTTCACTACAGATGATTCTATACGATCTTGCTTTCTTAGGACTAACACATTCACCACCATAATACAAATGTATACTACGGGACCGTTGAATGCTTGAATCTTATTGGCTGACGAACGTTCTAAGGTGTACAATATTTTCAGGGAAACTCAAGCCGAACGTAGTTCCAGGCAGGTCTTGACCGCATTACATATCCATATAACTTCGCCAAATTATTTCAGTTATTTCAAGGTCTTAGACAGCAATAACCAAGCCTACAACGATACTGGCCAAACAAATAAGCACAGTAAACAATAGATAAAACCAGGTCATTTCATGTTTGCGACAAAATTATTTTTATTATGCCTGAAACACATCCTGCTAGTTCTCCCCGCTCTCTCCCGTACAGTCACACACCGGCCCGATCAAAGTGTTTTTTTTGCTAGTTTTCAGCCCGACACAGTTACATTTTCCGTCTTGCCACTATTTTGAAATAGCAATGCCTTCAGCCATCTGTTCGATCATGGCAATGCGGGTCTGAAACGAGTGTGTTCAGCGCCATTGCGGCGCGTTGCTTTTTGAGGCCATTACATAGATTGTTCATGACCCTAAAACCTGTCTAAGTCATGGCGTCAGTATTTTTTTTGTTATTGAGAGCGCGTTAGGAGATGCCCGATATGTGGGATCAGCACACAAACATGCCAAATGTTAAAAAATAAAGGATTACAATGTAAAATATTATTATTGAATAGGCTGCATAAATATAAAAATGCCTAAAAGTCATAATGGATAGTCATTGCATGTATCAGAATTTGGCTACCTCGCGCACAAGCAGATCCGTTTCCTCTCTGAGACGCGTTCTGTCTTTGCGCTTGCAAATTCCGCCATTTAAATAGCAAATCCGCCATGGCACAAGCGCAACTGACTCTACATGGATGGTACTGAGACTTGATTGGTTTTATTGGCGCGTTATGCCCCAAAACACACACATTACCATTAAGAGAAGAGGGCAAACCTTTTGAGACCATGCGGCGGGCACACCGACCGGTTTTTTCCCATCATCAAACTACAAGGGAGTTCGGAACACATTAGCGTCGTAAAATAGGAAGAAGAATTTTTTGTCTAAATGGTTCAATAAAGAGCTTTTCTGTTTCACAAAAGGTTCTTTGGGGCAAAAGAAGATTATTCAGATTACCAAAAATGATTCTTCTAAGGCATCGGTTTGAAGAACATTTTAAGCACCTTTATTTTAATGGTATAGGGATAATTGACTTCCGGGCCGTTGAATGGTAGAAGTAATGCCAACCCCGTTTCACGTGGATTACACGAGCCTCAGGTGTGCATTATTTTTCTAATAATTCTATGGCCCATCGTCAAATTCCTTACATATATGAGGGAAATATAAGTCCCCTTCTACACAACCTATTCTTTTATAATGTACACTATAATGTTAATCTTTATCCAAAGATTCTTTATCCTAATAAATGCACTTTTTGACTATTAATAAAGTAATCGTTTACAGTTATCATTTACACACATTCATGTCATTCCAAACTGTAAGACTTTTTCTTCCATGAAACACACAAAAAAAACGTATCCCTTAAACAAACAAGCAAATAAATGAATGCAGTTAGTGTAGTACTCATGCAGTGAATTGGACGCAGTATAACAATGCTAAAAGCTGCACTTCTACTGCATCCGAAGTACCACACTTGTGCTTTGTGCAAAACTGCAGTAATACTGCACACAAATGACCAGACTAGCACTGCAAAAGTGTTTCAATCACAGTGATAAATAGCTGGATGCACTGCAAATTTGATGTAAACACAATTTTTTTTTTTACAGTTTACAAACAACTGCAACATAATCTGAAGTATGTCATATAACAAATTGCTGTCAGATATTGAAAGATGAACTAACAGTAAGAAATCGGTATATGAATGTGCCTAGCATTAAACACCTCAACATCAGCAACTCGAGACGTCTGGACTAACCATTAACTGGGAAACGTTAGAGAGGCTGCATATAAATAATGTATATGTGTGAAAGAGTCACACACAGTTGCTGACCAGAATAGCATAGCTGCAATTTTAACTTTACAACAGCACTTAAGTGCAATTTGAAAACTGGCATATTTATCAGTAACTGCAGCGCAGATATGAAAACCTGCTGTAATATTGCATTTGTTCTGCATTTGAGAGTTACACTTCATAAGTTAATTATACTGAACTTACTGGTTGTAAATACTGCCCTAAACTGCAAATGTCATAAATGTACCACACAGTCCTACAGTATTTGCACTGTATAGTGAACTGCAGTTAGATTATGATGTGCTGCAGTTACACAGCAGACTACAAGTATGTACTAGAATTTAAAAGCCTTGTAAGTACTGCAGTAGAGTTTATTATTGACTTAAGGCATCAGTGGTACAATGCAAAAACTTCCCTTTATTACTGCCTTGATTGCAATAATACGCATGCATTTGTAGAGGACCTTTAGCATGTTAACCGCATGTACAACAATATATCCTATAGCATTATATCTATATTATACGTGACGAGCACCAGTGACCAGGGTTAGGGATATATTCCAACTCTTCTGAAGGATACAGTAACTATGTGTTATAAACAGACTGAAATTTAAGTTATTCATAGAGATACATTGTCTTGTTCCTCACGCAAAGCTATCGTATATTCTTAGATATCTGTCAAATTGACTACAGTGCACAAGCGGTGGTGGTCAGTGGTCTTTTAAAGATGTCAAGGGGATGCACATTTTGTGTTCTGTTAATTAATAATAGCCATAAAGATTACCAGAAACTCATTTGAAAACATCTATTTTGAAACCTCATTATTTCCCATGAAAATGATAAAATACAAGTCAAGTGTGCTTTTCGCAATACACATTGTTTCAAAGCAGCTTTACAGAAAATCATGTTCTTAATGTTTAATCTTCAATTCTTTTATTGCATTTAGCAGATTGTTGCTGGAAAAACACACAGAAAAAGTCTAAATTAAACACCAAATATGCATCCTTTACTCTTCATTATGTTGCGTTAGTTGTAAAAAAAAAACCCCGCTTCCTGTCTTTGTCAAGAAGTGAAAAATACAATGAAAATATGAACGTTTGAGTTCATTTCATTCCGAACAAAATCACTTTCAACGCACATGTGTCGTAATTATGTCAAACTCATAAGTAGGAGCCTCTCAGGAGGACTGAGCAGTATTACACTGTCAGTGAAGCACAGCTTTATAAGACTGTATGGGCTGTGTGTTCACTGAATCCTACTATTACGCTGCTTTTTAAAGTTTGACATCCTCTGGTCACTGCATGCTTTTGTTATGGAAAAGAGCAGCTTCAGTCACATGGGTTTAAAGTGACATAAGGGCGAATAAATGATGCTAGAGTGTGAACTATCCCTTTAAACATCCTCCGCAGACCTGGTTTGCAATCAAGTTATTGATTTTATGTAAAAATGTTTCGCAGGACCTACATCACTACTGAGCAAATGGCAACACTTGGGAGCGTTGGCAGTTTTGATCTGTTGCCCAAAGCAGACAGTAAATGGCCGGCGTGTGTCTGACCTTCTCTCTCTGTCTCTCTGCCCTCCAGCGTGGACACACAGGGGAGGCCAACAGCAGCCAAACGTCCGCCACAGACAACAAAGGTATGTCTGCCTCTCCGCACGTCTCTCACATTCACAGTGAAACACTGGGACATTGTATCAAACACACTGTCATTGTGCATTCCACCTGTATTTTAAACTCTATTTACTTGCCAATTACCCAGTGATTATTAGTGGAGTTCCACAGCATCATTGAAGACAGTTTTGCATAGGCACTTGTGTTAAAATATACAATAGTGTCATTTTTGCCCTTGTGAAAAGAAGCATGCTTAACTGCTTTGACTGTGCACTTGTAGTGCACATCAACTATTTAAAATATATATTTAAATAAATAAATAAATAAATATTGTACGTGTAGGTAATATAAAGTTACTATAATATAAAAGCCACTTAAGTGACTTAAAATGAGACACTTTCATGACTTTCTTTAAACACTCAAGTACACATTTAAAAAGTGCACTTTGTATATTCAGATAAAAGTTTCTTTTGTTTTATTTTAAAATACTTTTTTAAATCATTATGTTTTAATAATTTTTTCTTGTGTGTTAAAGAAGTACACTTATTTTTGTGTTGAAGTGCAAAGGTACTTGTAGCATACTTCTAATACTAGTAAAGACTTTTAAGTGAAACGGTAGTGTGTTATCCAATATTAGATTTTAAAAGTGAATATGTTTGAAATATACTAAATTACAACTTCATCATTACAAATATATTCACAAGTTTAAATTTACATTGAACGCACTTAAGTAGAACCTAAGTATATTATTTCCACAGTAAGTATGCTAAAGTTTGCTTCTTTTTCGCAAGGGTTTTTTGATGAGTCAATTCACTTATGGTTTGGTCACTGTGTTCTAGAGAAGGCATCTGACTCTGCAGGAAAACCTGAGCAGGAGGAAGAGGTCGACATCGACCTGGAAGCCCCGGAGACGGAGAAAGCAGCCCTCGCCATCCAGAACCAGTTCAGACGCTTTCAAAAGAAGAAGAAGTAGAGATACTTGAACAATCAGGACATCTTACACATGCTTTAGGAAGAAAATGTGAGGAGGGGTAGAAAGAAAGCTAGAGAAAGAGAGAGAAGCATAACTTAATCGAGCATGAAACGTATCTAGTCTCCCCTCTGCTGCTCCTAAAGCCACATATCTACCCCCCAAACCCCCAAAAAAACTCCTCTTTAACTTCCCCGCTTTTATCTCCGTCCCATATGAGAAGCCATTCTGAGAAAAACAATCTTCTTCTTTCACACATAGAGTAAGCACAGCACACGCCAGTCGCTTCAGAAAAGCACAGTGCACACGTCCACCTCACATCTTCTCTTGTCTCTTCTTTCCGTTTCTCTCTGTGGTTTTGAGTGTAGCATTGGACTAAATCTCATGTTTGGTTTGGTGTCAGTCGATGGAAACCGTTCGTCAGCCGGGACTTGACTCCCAGGGGGATGTCAAAACGGTGACAACTTACAAACATTAGCACAATTGAGTAGTCCAGACAAGCGCCTACCGCCTGTTCTAGTCAAAATAACCTTAACCTGAAAGGTATGCAATTTCCTTACCAACCTGAATTATTGATGCACTTGCGGTCAGCGCATAGAATCGAGAGACAACAAGAGCCAAGAGGACCTGAAAGAAAACAGGATGCACTGCTTCAAAAAGTGTCTACAAAGAAGGATAAAAGCTGCAGCCAATGGAAGAGATGCCTAAATACGATGTATTCGTCGGCAAGAAACGTTGCCCTCGTCCTTGCAATCGATCCCGTTCTCCCTGTGACATCTGATCAGAATAGTACGTAGAGCGAGTGCCACTGGCCACTGAAATGAAATCATCGATCGGTTTAGCCAGTCATCGGACAGGATCAGGATACGCTATCGTGTTGCAGCAGTGGTAACTTGAGCCGAGATGCATACGCGGTATTGACTGATTGCGCTTCCCAACACACAACCACAGATTTAAAGACGCTGGAGAGATCAGACAAGAGAAACACGTGTAAGATGTGAGGAGGAAACAAAAATGCACAAGATTGTTCGCCATGAATAGTAACTCCGAATCCCCAGTGCACAACGTCCGGGCATTCACACTTTTCCTCGCATTAAAATCTGCATGTGGCACACTGACCTGCTCTGAAAAGCCAGGCCTGTATCTACGCTTCAGTCTCTTGTCTCAAACTAATTAATGCTCTATTAATTATTATTGGAATGTAACCTCTTTTTCTATTTAAAGGAGAAAATCTCTTTGCTAAGACTCCGCTTTGTATGAAAGTTACCTTCATAAACTAATGGGCCAATTTACATAGTCAAAATTCTGCTGCACCATTTATGGTAAAATGCAAAAAAACAAACAAATTCGACCCAACCCCATTGGTTTTTCCTTTCGTTTCTACCTCTCGTTAACTCTTTGTACCCACAAGACCGCTTTCATTTGTCCCTCTGTCGTTTTTTTATGGCCCATTTTAAGCATGGCCTCATTCTGCTTCCCCTGAAGGCTTTTCAATCCTCAATCTCTCTTGTATGGCATGTCAACTACGCTGGGATTTCGAAGCCCGTTTTAGAGTTTGATGGAATATATGACGGAGCAGCTGTGGTCCATACTGATGTCATAGATACTGTATTACAACTAGAACATAATATTATTCGACATAGAGACAAAATGAATAGGGTACTGTAAATTGAAAGCATGCAGCTGTATATCTAAAACACGATATTTCTTGGTTCCATTCAACAGCTTTGATTCTATCCTGTACTCGAGTGATTGACATCGGTCTTGTTCCAATTCTTCAGCTGTCTGCTTTCTCCTTCTCACCCTTCATTGCAAGCTAATCCGGTTACGGGCTCAGAAATGAGGCGTGATAGAATTTGGCTCACCGAGAAAATAACCTCTCCATTCATTGAGCGTGTAGTACTACAGCCACATTTAGCATGTTTCTAAACCTTTCCAGCCAGCTGAGAGTTAGAGAAGGGATCGTTGGGGAAACGTTTTCTTGAAATCTGCTGGAACCTTTAGCAATAATGGCGATGCTACGAGAGACAAGAGCATCTCCAAGTGCCGGAGACACTGACAGACCTCCGCATCCACTGCAGGGAATCCACCGAAGTCAAGAATCGCCATCAAATGCATCCCGAACCCAGCCTTGCTTATCTGCTAACCTCTTTAAACAAACCAGGTTGCATCATTCTCTGTCGTATTGCTTGTATTCTTCACTCACTGGGCTGGACATCAGATTGAACAAGATAGACGTCAGTCACACTGTAATCTGCCCTCGTTAGTCTTGTTTGAATTCGACTGAGAATCCATAATTTTGTTCTTTTATAACTCTGGTTCACATTGAGGTGCTCAAGGGTGTGGATTGGAAATGTTGGGGTTTACAGTATGTTACTGCTTTTTCTGTGTGTCCTAGAGAAGAAATGTGGAAATGCTTGTGACAAATCATCTTTTCGAGGTGCAGAACCCTGTATTTTCTGTTTTAAACTACTGTACTCTATGTGTGGAGGAGTGAGAGATACAGCGCTCAAACAGCCCTCTGTTCTTTTAATTCTACACAATTAAAACTTGCTGCAACTTGCTTAAGAAAACCTCAACCATGGTTGTTTTGTGTTCTTCTTGTATGATCATTTGTCTGTTTTAACCCTACCCTTAAAATACTTGCAGCTGTTGGAACTTTCCATGATCAAATCTCTCAACTCTGTTGATTGCATTAAGTCTCCCCTGCTAAACGTCCTTAAATTTGGGAAACTTTGAAAGACACATCACTGGATCCTTTCTACAGAGTAGAGTAAAGACAAGGTCATCTTTTTATTGCTTCTCTATCCATTGCAACCCGCTTGTCCATGTAAGTCTTGGCCCGTCCAAACGTGATGTGGGGTAAAAATGGGAGGCAAACTTAACACAAAAATGCCTCTTGGCTTGTGGTTTCTAAGCAGTGACCCACTTGTTCTGAGGCTTTGACATTGCAACCCATGCCACTCGTTTCCCAGTTTCCCACTTTTTACTTTAAATTGTCAACTTCCTAGTAGGGTATACACGCTTCTCCTGAGTTAAACACCTTTTGCTGACTCTAAAAAATAAACAAAAATATGACTTTTGAAGACCTTGTGTAAAGTGTCAACGATGGATAATTAAGGTGGCTGTAAAAAAATATGCAGTCATATAATACTTTATTTACCCATTTCAACTACAAAGTTGAACGCTGACCTCATTAATCCATGTTATGACGTCCTTGCGCTAAAATGTTCCCCTCTGTCATCTCCCATCGTGCATTTTCTTGCTACTGATCCGATGAACATCTTTTTTGTTCCCTCTATCATTTACCTGTCGATCCAACATGGAAGTTGGCCCAGATCGTGTTGCAGAAAACATCCTCCCAGTTTATAGTTTTCCCCAGAGTCGGATTTGTTTCCGTCCTCACTGTCCCCTGAGTAGTCTGTTTGGCTTCACGGTGATATTATAGACTTCAGCTTCATTAGCTCTGTCTCTAGAGTCAGGAGCCCATCAGCAAGCCGCCTCGTGTCTCGTTTATCTCCCCAAAAGTAGCCGTGGCGAATGAGACAGAACACTACTGCGTAACAGTATGGAAACTGATGCGCAACACCTAGGAAGCTGTGGACAAACAGAGCGGTTACACTTTCCTGATGCGGCCACCGTAAACAAATTAACCTGGTGATTCTCCAGAATTTAACACCCACTTCTCAAACACTAGAGTTAAACCCTTTGAGGTCTTAAGAGATATGGTGGAGTGCAGTGTAGTGTTCACTAAAGGGAAAAAACATGTTAAAATAAAAAAAAAAAAAAAAACGGGAACTTTGAGCTAAAATGAGCCATGAACCCTCCATACTGCCTTACGACTAATCACACTGAATTCTAAACGTCGCCGTAACAACCGTATCACGCTCAGACCTCCCCATAGCTGTCCGACAAACGTTCACCAGTGTGTGAAGATAATGCACGCGTCAACAGACTGGATACAAGCTGTTTGAAAGGTTAAATATGGGTAAGATTCGCATGTCCATCTGTGGTGGATAACTGGCCCAGTGATCCGTGACAGTGAGAAAAATTGAAACAGACGTATTCTGACCCGCGATTTGGGGAGCGATCTTTCATACTAAGGCTGAAAAACGCTTTCCATTCATCTCATTAGCTATGTTTCCATCCAAAGATTCAATTTTAACTTATGCGTAAAACTGGAATATCGCATAAAACATTCACGAATAAGCACTGATTCCATCCAATGTTTCATTGCATTTCAGAATGACCCTAACGAATGCTGTGCAACGAGATCAGTCTGGTTAGTCAGGTTATGCCATACCATCGCGCAAATCACACAACGTTTTTTAATGCGCATGGAGGAATTTATTCACAAAATGCATTCCATATCCCATTATTCACATTAACCCTTTTTCACACAAATCAAAAACCACCTCAAGCGAGCATAAAAACGTTTTTGCGAATTAAGGGATTTGCCATTTCCATCACTCGTTTCTGATGCAATACTTCAAAATGCACATAAAAACAGGGTGATGGAAACATAGCTAATTGCAGTTTCTCAGCTTGTGGGTGATGTATAGACAGAGTTGTGTAGATTACTTACAAAGTGTAGTCATTTTAGTTATTGCAGATTACATGATGAAAACTGTCGTTTTAGGTAAGGTTTTCTGACTACGTTTTAAATTACTTTTAGATTACTTTTTATTAAACATACCATTACACATACCATACTGATATAAAAAAAAGCAATGAGAAAGAAAATATATTCAGCATTATAAAGTGCATTAAACATTACATTAAACCAGGTTTTCCAAACAACTTAATGTAAGAATTGCTGTGGGCTTGTAAGCTGATAAAAAGCTAATAATTAATTAAATCATGAATTTATTTACATGACCATTCTATATTGTGAATATAGACAAAGCTAAATGGTATGAAACACAAGCTTTAAGAAAGGAAAAAGAAGAATTAGGGAGAATAAATTAGGAATTATTTACTGCCATTGTGTAAATAATATGTAATCATGCAATCCATAAAAAAAGTAACTGTAATCTGATTATGAGCATTATAAAATGTAATACACTCTAATTACGAGTCCTTGATTTTTGGAATCTGATTACATGTAATCAGTTATTACCCAGCTCTACCTGTGGATGTATGCGACCTGCTCTGTGACCAAAGGTTTATGATTCTTACTCGTTTTTGTTCATCATGATAATCTTCACAAATTAACACAATGTTGAAAGCCTCACAAGTCAAATGTTGTAACCAACAGAGTACACCGTAGTCGCTTGTTGTCACTACCATTAAGCTTCTGACAACTCTGTAAGTCTTTCGATAAAAACATTTTCCCTGAAAGTTTGAGGTACAATAGTTTGCAAGAGCGTGATTGTAAACAAAACGGTGGGTGAGATGGGTTTATCAGTTCAGTGTAATTATGTTTAATGCCCCCAACAACAAAATGGTATTACTTATGCATTTAAAAATACAGAATAAATAGCTTGAGCTTGCATTAACCCTATTTCAGGCATATGAACAAAAATCACTCAAAAACAAAAAAAACTTAAAAAACTTTAGGACGAAAGAAGTTGAGTCAGTGGGGCAAAAGAAGATATGGTGAATTGTCCATTCATTTGTATGAATTCGAACAACGTCATTTGTACATTTTCGTATTATTTTGCTTATTGATGGTTATGTTTAGAGGAGAACGTTCTTGCTTTGGTAGTTTCTTTTTCTTTTTCTGTCCAAATCAATCAACATATTTTTAAATTGGTTATGTTTTCTCGAGTTCTCATGAGGTTGGGCTGTCATTGAGTTAGGTTAAACCTCGACCACGCTAACCAGCCAATCCTTGACCCAGAGACCTGCAACGTGATGGCCAAGTGTACCCTCGCTCCCGGTCCTCTCCGCCACACCCTTTCTCGCTCCGAGTGGGTCTTTTGAACCCGGGTCTCCGGCAGAGAGGCGGACGCACTCACAAGTAGGCTAAAGACTGCACCCCTAGCGTCAGTCGCTAGTGCTCAGTGGAGTGCGGTTTACCTTCACAGCCGTTACCACTGGCCCCGTTACACGCACTCCCCTCTACCTCACAATCCCATCCGGGTCGATTCATCCATTTACCCCTCTCTCACGGGTCCTCACCACCACACCTCGTTCTCGTTCCGAGTGGGTCTCCGGCATGGGAGGCGGACGCACTAACAACGAGGCTAAAGACGGCAGCCACTAGCATCAGTCGCTAGTGTGTCTCTCGAGATCAGGGGAGTGAGGTTTACCTGCACAGCACCTACCGCTGGCCTCCGTTACACAAGCATTTGTGCTTGCATAAAGCCCAGATCCAACATGCACGTCTGCAAGATATCTATTAAAGATCGCTTGATCTGGAAGGCATCTGACAGACGTCTGAAATGGCAAGTTTTTCTAGATCATAAACATCTTAAAGACATCTTATGTCTATTTGACATCTGTCAGGAAATGTCCTATAGACGTATTGCAGATGAGCAAACACTCTAAAAAAATATGTCGTGCAGATGTCAAATAGACGTCTCTGTGATGTACGTGTGGCCGATTCATGTGAATGCGTACAAAACATTTGTGCGATCAGCCTACATCTTACTGACCGCAATGTTTAGGGTTGTGTTTTTCTTAAAAATCACACGTTATGAATTCACATGAAATCACCACCTCGTGAAACAATTAGGTTTTCTCATAAGATTGGGTTGAAAAGAACCTGATTGAGCCTCAAGGTTTCGTAATAAAACAGAAGACGGCTTCTTGTCCGTATTATGTTAGGAATCCCTCTTTTACCTGCAGGTTTTCTGTACAGTTTAGAGCATCTGTGTGACTCAACATGATGTCATGAGAAATCTGTGCTGTATGTTCTTTTCTGGGCTCATAGTGTGTGGGAGTGAAAGAGAGAGAGAGGGGGGAGGAGAAATGAGGGGACATAATGGGTTGTGTGTAAGTGTACACCTAAAGAATACATCGACACAGCATCTGAGGGAAGAAAATGTGTGTGTGTGTGCGATTGCAGCAGCGGCGTAAAGTGCTGTTACGCGGGGGTGGAGAGACAGAGGGAGAACATAAGAGAGAGAACAGAGCTTCTAATAATAACCCTGAGAGGGAACGCAATGATTGAGGCACTGAACACATGGACAGAAGAGAATAAGACAGAAAATGAAACGTAGGCTGGATCAGCGAGAAGAACTTTAGGGTAAATGGAGATTGGAATCAAACATGGCTGATGAGGTGAAAAGAGGATCAGATGTGGAATTTTGTTTATGAAACATGTATTTCAGAGCTCTTCTGTTCAATGTACACATCTTCACAGTATCTTTCATGCCTAGCAGGGCTGTATTTGTCCATCAACAGCAGTGAACACGCCTCAAAACTAACTCAGAGGACTCCAGATGCGGATGTGTTTGAACACTGGTCAGGTGTGTGTGTGTACTGTCAGAGCACTAAAACATTTAGAGGATTGCGGCAATGCTGTGACGGGAACAGAGATAGTGGAGTGCTGCCCTCCTCTGGTGTGATGAAGGTTAAACATCCTCCTCTCCCTCAAGACTGTCAGGAACATCTGGAAAAAAACAAACAAACAAAACCATCTGGGATTGTATCTGATATACACTCAAAAAAAAAGAAAAGATACTTGAATCTCCATAAATTTGTGTACAGTAAATTTACATTTGCACAACACTGTTCAAAAGTTTGGGCTCAGAATCAGTTACTTTATTTGGATAGATGATATTATGATGATGCATTAAATTGATCAAAAGTGTCAGTATAGACATTTATAATGTTACAAAAGATTTCCGTTTCAAATAAATTCAATATTTTTCTATATAATTATATATAACCTATAGGGTTTTACTTAAGTACTACAGTTCTACTGTATTTTTAGTATATATAAAAATCCAATCAATTTTATGTAAAGTGATCATAGCACACTTTTAAGCAATGCAATTATAAAACACTTCTGGTACTTTATTTGACTACACTTTAAGTGTTAGTGCTAATTAGTGTATTTATATTAAGTGTACTTAAGTAGCACAGTTGGGAAAATGTACTTATAACTATTACATTGATATATTTTAAATCAAATCAATTTATTTTAAACTTAGGATAACTATATAAAAGTGTACTGACATTGAACTAATTTTTAAATAATTCAAAGCACACTTTTTTCAAGAAATACATTAATAAAATCAGAATATTTTTGTGGTAGTATACTTTATTTCAATGCACTAAAAATCGATTTTAATATCAGTGGTATTTAGTATACATTTGCAATTGTACTGAAGAACTACTGAAGTGGAAATATACTTTTAATTAGTGTATTTATAATGTATAACTTTTATAATTTTATTTAGCACAAAAAATAAGAATGCACTACAAATGTACAAGTACTTTTAGTGCATTCAATTACACTTTTATTATTATTTTTTTTAAATAGTAATAATGTTCCGCCGTGTGAGCAGAAGAGACTTCTTTCTAAAACATTCAAAACAGATATGCATTGCAATGTTTTATATATATACGACTGACCATTTAAATCAATGATTATGGGGAGTGGCTCAAACAGTAAACGGGAATTTTTAAACACTGCTATTAGAGGTTTTTTATACTGCATTGTGCTACAGCACTAACAAACCCATACGCACTTGTATTCTGGAAATAAGCCAAGCTGGTCAGCAGGGGACAGTTGTTACACTGTATGTCACAGTATGCATTCTGTAGGATTTCTAATTAGACCTTGAAAAGAGCAGCCATGAAAATATCTTTCAGCCAATCAGATCTGCTTCTGGGGCCAAGTGGGATTCTGTGAAATTGCTTGTGGTACCAATTTATGTCACTATGGGCAAATGCGCAAACCACTTATAGTCACACCCTGCATGATCTTCAGCCTATAATAATAATAAAGTATCTTGCAACATTACGCAACACGTAATTTAAACACTATAACCATACAGTGGCAATAATCAGTAATCATATAGTGACTTGCACAAAGTGTTCTGTGTGTTCATCAAAGTTGACCTTTAAAAAACAAAACGTGAGTTTAAAACACAGGCTTTATTTAAGTCAGCGACAAACGCTGAAGCTGCGGTCACAGGTGTCTGAAGACACACCCACAGCAAACAGAGAAAGAGTGTGAGAACAGGTTTTATTCTCACACACCCTTCGCAGGCCAGGGGGACTTTCAAGGAAACTACGAGAAGATCCTTCATCATGCAGTGTAAGTCCTCTCTGTTTATTCAACCTACACAAAGTCTCTTCTCGGTTTATCATTCTATATTACAGTAAATGAGCAACTTAATGGGGGTTGTTTCTGACAAACATTAAGCAAATCAAAGCAGGTAGTTACTCTATGATTATGCTGTCCGTGTTTGTTGCTTACTTGTATGAAGCCACATGTACTGCCCTTGTGAAAAAATTATTGAATGTGCACTTATTAAAAAAAATAAATATTGGCGGATAATATTAGTGAAATAAAAGGCCACTTAAGTGTACTTAGAGACACTTTGCTGAGAATGTTTTTTTAACAAACTTAAGTACACTTTGAAAACAATCATTGTCCCTTTGTCGTGCTATAAAGAAGTACACTTATTTTAATGTTTTGTCTAACATATAAAGCACATGTAAAGTACTTTATTATAAGTTTAACTGTAGTGTTATGCAATATTATGTTAATATTCTAAATGTACTTAATTGCAACATCATTGCACGACTTGCATTTACAAATATATATAAAAAATACATGACACAAGTTTCAACAGAAATGGCATTACATTTTAGTC
This sequence comes from Sinocyclocheilus anophthalmus, assembly GCA_018155175.1. Lineage (NCBI taxonomy): Eukaryota > Metazoa > Chordata > Actinopteri > Cypriniformes > Cyprinidae > Sinocyclocheilus > Sinocyclocheilus anophthalmus. Next base: position 49,374 of record JADLZN010005003.1, read on the forward strand.
TATAAAGATATAAAGATGCACTTAAGTCCTACTTAAGTACGTCAAAAGTTTGAGTTTTTGTATTTATTTGGACGCGAGTAAAAGAGCAAGACAGGAACAGACGGTTGTTTGGATATGAATGTTGCCGAAGCCAAAGAAAAGCCTGTTGAACAGCATTCCTGAGATGACATGGTGACGTCTGCGTTGTGCTGTTTGCACGTCCTTCACACATCTGATAAGAAACTGTGACTCTGAGCTTATATAAGCTGTAAATCTGCTGTCTCACTTACTGCTGTTAGTGACCATGGCTGGTGAATCAGGACGGATCCATTGGTCTTGTCAACCTGTTGCAGTTTTGTTTATTATATAACCTTTGCATAATTATTTTTTGAAAGCTTTAATATTTTCCACTAACTATGAACTTACAAATTTGTTGTGTGAAGGGAATGTCTGAAACTTTTTAGTAGGCGTGTCTCATCCAAAGGCACTTTTGTCAGGCTGAGTGCTAGGAACACGGGTTCGAGTGCCTTGTTTAGTAGTACTTCATTAGGGATGTAAACACATCAGTCTTAAATCTTTAATGGCTGACTCCTAAAATGTTGCATTTTCCCTTCTAATCTAGACTATAACTCTCCAGTGAACCTCCACTTTGATTCAGTCTATATTCCAACACGGCAATTTACAAAAAAAACAAAAATCTTCTCACATTCTGGAAGTTGAAGTGATTTGCTGAAGGACACAAGAGCGCCCGAGAGCTCGAGTAACTCTTCAGATAATTGGCCACCTTCACCTGAAACTAAACATGTGACCTTTGTGTTAACAGTCTACACGCTTAACACCTACGCCAACACTCCTGATGTAATGCCAGGCCTTTCATTATGCTCTGATACCTTCACATTCGCCTGGAGAGATTCGCTTTATTCACTATTAAGTGTCATTTATGTTGTTGTTTGTTTTTGTGAATGTTATTAGGGTATGCTATTTTTCCAGTATCTGTTATGGTTTTGTCTCGGATTCTTGTTCAGTGATGGGTGTTCCCAAAAGTCCTTTGAATAGAAGGAGGGACCTGGAAGTCTTTGATTTAATAGCGATGTTTCCATTCACATATACCGCATATATAAAGCAAATTTTGGGGTATTGCATAAAAAAAGCACTGGGTGAAAGCCCGAAGATGTGCATTCAATCTTTATACTTTTATCATGGATACTTTGCAAAAGTAAATATTTTGTTGTTGTAAATATTGTGTTATTTCTCTTGAACACTCTGGATGGAAACATTGCTTTATTCACAAAAGTTTTATGCAATATTCTAACTTTTCCCACAAGTTGCATTTGGATGGAAACATAACTAATGATTCGTAGAGATGTTGGTACGCAAATGACCTGAATTTGCATATGTATGCAATCAACTAAAAGCATGCATTTCTAGTGATGGGAAAGCACATACATCTGAGTAGCTGTTTACGTACACCCAGGTAACCCGTTAGTTCTCAGATTAATGGACTGAAAAGCCTTGTAAACACCTCAATCGATTGGACTGAGCAATTCCAATTGATCGAATTGATGAAAGGAATGAGATATAGACCTGCAATAATCCAATCAATAGGAAAAAATAAGCATGTAAACACTTGAATCCAATTATCCTCTCAATTGCAATTACATGTGCAGTACTGTGATGCACGTTTACATACATTTTACAGCTCTCTGAGATATCGAAAAACAAAACTGACACGTCATCAGAAATGGCAATTATACTGCAAAACTGGATTTAATTCATTCCAAATGATGAAAGTTAGTGCATGTTAACAACTCTCGTGTGTAGTGAGACAGAGCTGCACAAACTGCTTCTTGAAACCAAGTCTTGCACTTTTTACTACCTCTAATCTAATCACATCTCTTTCTCCCTCAACCCTTCGCAGGCCCGCAGTCTCCGGCGCGAATCCTGTCGGAGGAGCAGTTCTCCTGCTCCATCTGTCTGGAGGTCTTCGTCGAGCCCGTCTCCACTCCCTGCGGCCACACTTTCTGTAAGGCCTGTCTGCAGGGCTTCTGGAATCACAGCAAAAAGTTCATGTGTCCCATGTGCAAGAAAGCCTTCTCCAGAAAACCAGAGCTCAGCGTCAACTGCGTGCTAGCCGAGATCGCTGAACAGTTCCAGGGTCTGTCCACGATGTCCTCGCTCGACCGGGGCAACGTCGAGTTCACGAATTCCCCACAGAAAGACGACGACTGGGGAGACTTCGCTAAAGCGGGAGAAGTGCCCTGCGACGCCTGCATCGGCCGGAAGATGAAGGCCATGAAGTCGTGTCTGAGCTGCCCGGGTTCGTTTTGTGAAGCTCACCTGCGGCACCATAAGAAGGGGAAGGCGATGGGCTCGCACAAGCTGGTGGAGCCCATACACAACCTCGAAGACAAGATGTGCAAGACACACAAGCGCCTTCTGGATGCCTACTGCCGAAACGAACACGTGTGTGTGTGTAAGGAGTGCGCAGAGTCCTCGCATAAAGGCCACGACATTGTCTCCACCGAACGAGAGTGGAAGAAAAAAACGGTGAGTTTTAACGCTTGTATTACATTAAAAAATGGGTATGCTGTTTATGGTACTGAGCGTGATTGGATTCAGTACAACTCTCCAAAAGTCAGACTCTGAAAAACAACAAAAATAGTTCATATTAAACTGTAAAAACACAAAAGTATATTAGTGTTGGGCGATATCCTCAGTTGTCATATCGTCCTGTCATCAGCCTGTGACGATCGCTGATACACAATATTATTGTGCTAGTTTATTTAATTATGTATTTAGTTAGTTTCATTGCCAGAAAGTTAACCAACTCCAGCGTAAGGCTAAAAGCAGCCCAATGTTTTTAATATGACTGAATTTATATTTAACATGATATCAGTTTAATATAAACATTTCTAATTATAATGCTTACATTATTCAAACAGCAGCTACAGAAAACAAGCAAAGAACATGTACAGTACATCATCAAAGAACATCATCACTGACTTCAGTCTACCGCAAGTTTATGCACTTTAAAAAACACTCCCGTTATAATCAGTGAAGTCGTCTACGCTGTATGATGAATACATTCATTATACTTGCATCACACATACAGCTGCACTAATGTTGTTTATGATGAGAGGATTCGCGAGAGAGCTGAATTCAGTCGGCGAGCATGCACACTGAACAATAAAACACAACCCTAAAATGTATTTCTAAAACTTTTTTTTTCTCCCCCACAAAGTGTATATGTAAATGCTGTCGTGTAGCTCAAACTGTAGAGCATGGCACTAGCAACGCCAATGTTTTGGGTTTGATTCCCTGGCAATGCATGAAATGATAAAAAAATTAAAATCATGCATTTAATGCAACATAAGTTTCTTAAGTTGCATGAATGTAAATGTAAACACCCTCATAGCATAGTTGAGAAACAGACATAGCAAAATACATCAAAGAAACATTTTCATTTGGGTCTGGCAGCTGACTTTAAGAATAAAAGTATGTCAAATTGACCCAAACATTATAATCGTAATAAATTATGAATGCACATTCCACAACAGTGAAGTATCACACCTCACAGGCTTGTTCGTGACCCTAAATTAAGACAAGTCACAACATTTAAAGGATAACATCATAGGGTTCAGACAACTCAAAAATCAAAATGGGTCAAACTAACCTGCTACATAATCACTGAAATGCATTTTGGGAGCTTGGAAATTCAGGAGATGTGATTTGTGCATCTTATTGTTTGGTTCACAGAGTCAGCTGGGAAAGAAAAGGTCAGAACTGAAACATCTGATCAAGGAGCGAGAAAAGAAACTGGAGGAGATCAAGCAGTCCATCAAAGTCCTCAAAGTGAGTCCGTTTGTACTTTGTGATGCTTCTTTTCTCGGAACGGCTGAGCAATATTTGATCATTTTTCTTTGATCAGCTCTATTAGGAATGACATGTTTTTGACATGTTTTGTGGTCTAAATTTCTGCCATTTGGATTTTTGCTAAAAAGCTACTTTTACAAGTCTTCAAACTTCAGAAAATCTTAGGACAATGCTAATCCAAAGTAACTAAATGCTTTTAGTATGTAACGCATCAGCAACTCATAATGGATGCTAAACTGCAATTGCTGCTTGCAGCTATATTTATCGTGCATGACAAAACAACACAAACAATGTGCCACAAACAATTTGATAGTTATCAATAATCATAAATAGTAATTATCTGCCATCTAAGTCTACATAACTAAGGCAGAATCAGGGACAAACAGGTATCAAAGTGTGATCTCAGGTATGTTCAAATCATTTATAAAAATATCCAGTAATCAAAAACAACTGGAAAAGTCCCAGTACAGACCCATGGTGAAAGCTGCCTCTACCTTAGAATGCTTTGTTGAGAATATCTGTTTACCTTTTGTTTCATCCAGTAAGAGCACTGCAAATATTTGCCCATGCTGTCACACCCCTCTTTAACTGAGAACATGTCCCTCCAAATGCTGAACAACACAAGCAATTCAGGATTAAAGGAAACAGAAAAGCCTTTTGTTTTGGACTGGAAATAAATATAAAACTTGAGTTACAGGAAGTATATTTGTCTTAAAGTGGAAACAGAGCTGACGTTAGTGACAAATATGACATCAGTATTGACAAATACCTCCAAAAATTGATAATTTCCATATGTGATATTTTATCCTTCCTGTGAGATCGGATTCGGGTTTGTGTCAATGACATGCAAGGTTAACGTGCCAGTGTTTTTTCCTGTTCAATAACTGTAAATAGAGCACAGGGCCAACTTGAGTCACATTTAAAAATACAGAGGATCCAATTACATAGAGGGTGGAGGGAAAGAACGACAGAATACCGGCAGAAATAACTCATATTAGACTTATTAATGCTTCGTGATAACAGTAATTACTGTAGACAGAGATAAAGATGTCGGAGCAGGTATAGATGTACAGATGAGATTAACTGGAGGTGTTTGAATCAACACAGTTCTTCAGCGAGTTTAAGCGGTTCAACCGGTCTGTCCTGTCAAAACACTCGGCTGATATTCTGCACGCTCACGTTAACATGCGATCTCATGAGTTACGCTGCATGTGTTTGTCACGAGCCTCTCTGGTCTCTGTCCTGGAAATGTTCTGTGCATTTTCACAAAATAACCTAAACAAAAAACCCCCCTGAAAATCTGATCCATGTTGGTCTCAAAATCGCAGTTACCGTCATGATCCTGCAAAAAAATCACCTGTAGCACAAGTTTTGGTCAAAGAAAATTAAAGATGCACTGCTAGAATGTTTGAATCTCTGATAAATGGTCTGTTATTTACACCAAAAGCAAAACAAATATCCATCAGGCTCAATTAAATGTAAACTGATGCCATACAATAGAAGGCAAAACATGAAGCTTTCAGCTGCTTTGCCACCTGACTACGAGAAGCTGAAGCAAATTCAGTTTCACTTTCATTTTTAGCAATACAAATATTAATAACAATAATAATATTAACATCACAGATGTGATTTTTGTTATCATGCTATTTGTGGTTGTTTGTATGGCTGAATTTGAAAATCAGCAGTAAAACATTGGTAAATAAAGTCAGATTCCATAAAGTGCATTTGTATTTTTAAACATATTTAATTATCGCAGGTTTGCAAAGAGTATAGGGTTTGTTTCCCCTGTGCATGTTAATTTATTTTGAGGTATACATGATATGCATTGAGAGTACACAAAAAATAGTAAAAGTATGCTTTGACAGTAAATGAGCACGAGGTCTCATTAAAATACAAATGCAAAAAAAAGAATAATAATAATATCAGATTTGTAATGAGATCCCATGGTGTTAATAGTTTTATAGGAATCCATTGTTTTTATACACCATAAACGTGTCATAAAAGTAGTCAATACAACAATATACTCTACTGTATTCCAGGTCAAACAATAGCTTTATATGAGAAAGAGACCCACATTTTATGGTGTTATCCACCTCTGCTGGAACTTTCAGATCTCATTCAGAGTCCTACATGTTTTGATATGACCTCAGCATTGCTGAAGTCAAACCTGGTGCAACACGTCTTCACCAAGGAAAATCTGCACTTGGATGAGATGTGAGCAGTGCTGGGGAAAGTTACTTTTAAAAGTAATGCATTACAATATTGTGTCACTCCTTAAAAAGTAACTAATCACGTAATGTGTTACGTTACTTTTGAGTTACTTTTTAAATCTGGGCAGGGCTTGCTTGTTTGTTTTTAAAATAAAACAAATTATTCTTTTACAACTGTAAAAGCCCTTTCACACCGAAAGTGAAATGAATACACCTCAAGCTGAAGGAAATGTAAATTCACGTCTGTACAGTAGAGATATTTAATTATTGCAGGTTTGTATCATATTTGTGCAGTGAGATGAGTAAATGCATGTTGGCCTTTAGTCTAGAACTATACAGTAACATCATATTCGCACACAACGCCTCTCTCAACATGGCAACACGAGAGCTGCCAGTCAGTGCATGGGAAAACAAAGTGACTGGCATTGCTTATTTGAAAAAGTAACTCCGATATTTCCTTCTAAATTAAAAAAAAAGTAATGTGTTACTTTACTAGTAATCTGATTACGTAACTCGCGTTACTTGTAGTGCGTTTTTTTGATTTGAGAGCAGCAGCATGTCAGTCACAGGCGAGCTGTATTAGTCGCTGTATGATAAACAGATGGAGTGTGTGAAGCCTGGCATCCTCTCTGTATTCAGGACAGCAGTCAGAAGGAGATCGAGGAGAGCTGGGGGGTTTACGCAGAGCTGCAGCGGCTGCTGGAACAGTCTCAGGCCGAGCTGGTGGAGCTCATCACGACGCGGCAGAAACAAGCGGAGCAGCAGGCCAAAGATCTGTCCAACAGCCTGGAGCACGAGCTCAACACACTGAGGAAGAGGAGCAGCGAGCTGGACGCACTCGCTCAGACACAGGACAGGGTGCTCTTTCTTCAGGTCAGCAATCAAAGTTTCCAGTGAACTAGTGTCTGCATCTGAGCTTTATTAAGCCTAGTATTTCCCTTGCAGTTCCTGCCATCTCTTCCTCCTCCACCGGAGCCGTCTGATTGGTCATCTGTGTCCGTGAACACGGATCTGTATCTCAGCACCATCAGGACGTCCGTTTGCTCTCTGGTGGACAAATTCCAACACGAGGTCAAACGGCTTTATGGGAAAGGTGAAGAACCGTGTCCACCCTTTCCATACACTTCCCTACCTTGAATCAAACTGCTAATTTGCATGATCTATGTAACCTTCATGAAGTGTTTATTTTCCTTTCAGAACTCAGGAAGCTGCAAAACTATGCAAGTAAGTGCTATTGATATAAGCATTAGTGACTAACACAGCCTTCTACTGCAACGGATCATTATAATGTTTCGATCTTTTTCAGCTGAATTAATATTTTATCATATTGATGAAGATATGAGAGACACAAATCTATTTTTAGGTCAGCGTTCACACAGCAAGTCAATCTGTTCCTCTAGAGGGCAGACTTGAGTTCACTGCCACTGCATTATAAAGTTTTACACTGATTTATGACAAAACCGTTAACTGTAGTAACTGTAGTGATTAAGCAATTGTACTTCATTTCTATACGTCACTATTATTTTGAGGAATATGCCGCTGATCCATACCTACAAACCAGAATATCAAACTTGGGCCAGACAGCAACCACCCAAAACACCCCAATAACTAGAAAATAATAATAAAACCTCTTATCATAACAGCACAATAGGAACCACACATTAACAAGCAGGTCTCACAATATCTTAACAAAATGACATATTTCACAGGTCATCATGACTTAAAATCTCTATATGTGACCCTGGAGCACAAAACCAGTCATAAGAGTCAATTTTTCGAAATTGAGATTTATACATTGTCAGAAAGCTGAATAAAGAAGCTTTCCATTGATGTATGGTTTGTTAGGATAGGACAATATTTGGCCGAGATACAACTATTTGAAAATTAGATTTGAAATTGAAATTGATTGAAAATCAACTATTTGAAAAAAAATATTGAGAAAATCATCTTTAAAGTTGTCCAAATGAAGTTCTTAGCAATGCATATTATTAAGTTTTAATATATTTACGGTAGGAGATTTACAAAATATCTTCACGGAACATGATCTTTACTTAATATCCTAATGATTTTTGGCAAAAAATAAAAGTCAATAATTGTGACACATACAATGTATTGTTGGCTATTGCTACAAATATACCCCAGCGACTTAACACTGCTCCAGGGTCACGTTATAAAAAAAGTAATAGTTTCCATTTTACTGAGAAAAAAGGACAATTAAATCACACTCTCACATATAGTAAATTCAGTTTTGTTTAAAACAGCCAAATACAATTTTAGTTTACATTTACATTTAAATTTAGTCATTTAGCAGACGCTTTTATCCAAAGCGATTTACAATTGGGGGATACATAAAGCGATTTTTTTTAAAGAGGCAAACAGACACATGAAGTGCTTGAAATACCAAGTTTTAGGCATTCTTCAAGTAAGTACAAGCTAGAAAAGAGAAGGAATAAATAAAGAGATAAATATTTTTTTTTTTATGATGAAGTCAAGTAGCTTCGAAAGAGATGAGTTTTCAGCTGTCGCTTGAAAATTGTCAGGGATTCAGCGTTCCGGATAAGGGTGGGAAGATCGTTCCAGCAGCCAGGAGTGGTGAACGAGAATGTTCTGGAAAGTGATTTTGAGCCTCTCTGTGATGGTACTACGAGGCGTCGCTCACTAGCGGATCTCAGACTTCTGAAGGGGATGTAAATTCGTAGTAGTGAGTGGAAGTAGGCGGGTGCTGAGCCTGTGGCTGTTCTATATGCAAGCATCAATGTCTTGAACTTGATTCGGGCCGCAACCGGTAGCCAGTGCAAGGAGATGAAGAGAGGTGTAACATGGGCTCTTTTGGGCTCGTTGAAGACCAGTCGTGCCGCTGCATTCTGAATCATTTGTAGAGGTTTGATTGTGCTTGATGGACGTCCAGCCAGAAGAGTATTGCAGTAGTCCAGCCTAGAGATGACAAGGGCCTGGACAAGAAGTTGTGCAGCATGCTCCGTTAGAAAGGGCCTGATCTTTCTGATGTTGTGCAATGCAAACCTGCAAGATCGAGCGGTCTTTGCAATGTGGTCTTTGAAAGCAATTAGAAAGCAATTAGTTTAGAAAGCAATTAGCCACAACTACAGTAATCCGTCCTTAAAGGGAAATCTCAGCAGCCACAAAAGCACTGACTTGGACCACTGGACAAACCTGATTTAAAATTAAACACAGATTATGTTATGCCTATAAGAAATTATACTCAAAACCATAATAAAGTCGGCTGATGATGAATTAAGTAATATCTCAAGAGCAACACAACTTTTTTTTCAGTTCAGTTCAATGAAATGTTAATTTTGAGTGACTTGCATTCCAGGCACAGTATTGTCTAATTTAGTGTCTATTTTTGCTTTGTCAGTCATAAAAATGCTAAAAATCTGCATGATTAATTTTTGAAGTTAAATCAAACTAGTATTACTGGAGTACTTTGATTAAGTGTGTTGCTTCTTAGAAATTCTTTGTGAAATTTACAAGCAATTTCTATGTGAAAAACTGTTTCAAATAAATTTATTTTCAGTGTACTCTTGGGTCTCAGAGCAACGCTGCAGCTGTGTTTTGTTTCTGAATGAATCAGCATTGTTGAACAGTTGAATTGGTTGAAAGAATAATTCAATGACTCACTCATTTGTTGTTGTTGTTTTTTTACGTTCACCAATGAGGAACATAATTGATTTCGGTCTCCTCTATAGGTGAGGTGATCTTGGATTCTGCCACAGCTCAGCGTGATCTCTGTCTGTCCGAGGACGGCCGGCAGGTGCGCTATGAAGAGCAGCGGAAGGGCTCCATGCATTCGGACACGCCGCGGCGCTTCAACCCAGCGCTGTTTGTCCTGGCACGCGAGGCTCTTTCCTTCGGCAGACACTACTGGGAGCTGGACGTGGGACACAAGACCGCTTGGACCGTAGGAGTGGCCCGTGGGTCGGTGCGACGCAAAGGAGAGATCCGCCTCAGTCCAGAAGGAGGCTTCTGGTGTTTATGGCTGAAGAGCGGAGAAGTAAAAGCTCTTACAGGCAACAGAGTTCCTCTGCATCTCGCCACACTGCCTCAGAAGCTGGGCATCTTTCTGGACTACGAAGTTGGCCAGGTGTCCTTCTACGACGTGAAGACACGCTCTCATCTCTACACGTTCAACGATGCGTTCACTGAGAGCGTCTACCCCATTTTCAGCCCTTGTATCAATCAGGACGGAAAAAACCCCGGAGCGCTGGTCATCACCGCTGTTAAACACAGCTGAGACGGCAAACTCACTCCAATGCAAGATTCTAACAAAGCTGAAGACTTTCCAAATGGATTCTGGACAAATAAAACACATTTTCATAAGAGTTCTCTCTGTAAATCTTATAATGGGAACTGGCATGCGTCTAGTGTACATGACTATATGTTACTTTGAAAAGGAAGCAGACCGTTTTGAAACACATATACACTACCGTTAAAATGTTTGGGGTCAATAAGAAAGAAAAGACTTATTCAGCAAGGATGCATTAAAACTGATCAAAAGTGACAGTAAAGAAATGTATAATGTTACAAAATAATTCTGTTTTAAATAAATGCTATTCTTTTTAAATTTATATCAACATTAAGAATAATCAGAAATGTTTCTTGAGCAGCAGAGCAGCATATTATACTGATTTCTGAAGATCATGTGATGCTGAAGACTGGAGGAATGATGCTGAAAATACAGCTGCGCATCACAGAAATACATTACAGTTTAATGTATATTAACATAGAAAACAGATATTTTAAATTGTAACAATATTTCACTATATTACTGTTTTACTGTATTACTGTTTACTGACTGTATTTTGATCAAATAAATGCAGCCTTCACAATTTCATAACTTGTGAATCAAAGTTTAGAATTGTAACAACTTGCTAAAATCCACACTATAACCCAATCATTCATACATTTAAATTAGTTTTTATCATTGATCAAATGTTATGATATGAGCTGAATGTGTATGTGTGATATGACAATATGTATAAGCAAAATGGAGAATTAATGAACTGTATACTGTATATCAGATCACTTATATATTTCCTGTGTTAATTTTTATTATCATAAAATACATATTATATTATCATTTTATTATCATAATGTTTGGATACAGGGTTTCTTTTCAGAACTTTTGAATAAAATTAATACTATTAACCTTGTCATTCCATGCCATGAATGAATATATAATAGTTAGGCATAACTGCTAAATAAAAGCAACTTGAGTGAGTGAATGGTTAATATTTCATGAAACTTGAAGAGACTCTATGTAGTCAGGGGTGTAAAAGCGAAACTAGGCTATGGGGGAGGGGTGAGGAGGGATATTTTAGGGTAACGGGGGGCGTCAGCTGTCCCGCATGTCACTGCTGTCCAGACCAGGACGGTCATTGTGGTCAGTGACATTCGACTACAACAGACTGCTGGTGAGTCTCCTTAAAACACTGTAACTCAATCAAAAATGTTAGAGTCAGTGAAGATGTTTGAAGAAACTGCATGTTCTGCATGTCATTTCAGCAAATGCATAGCTAAGATGTGAATAAAAGGACACGTTTGCTAATGAAAGCATGCCCAAAACGTCTTGAAGGTCTTCTGTTGTCAAATATTATTAACGAATAATAAGTCAAAAAATGTGTTTAATAATCAGCATTTAAAAACGTATAGACTAAATGGTGCTATGGGTCCAAAAAGGAGCAGGAGTCTGGGAGGCCTTGTATTTTTGGAGTGATGTTAATCTTTGGTCCTATGAATAGCCAGGCTTTACATATTCCTGAAGTCTTTCTGTGTCAAAGACTGCTGCATGTTGCTAAGAGCACAAGGCCCTGCGCCAACATGCGGATTGCTAATTAAATCCAAATGACTTTGTATATTTAGCACACTGCAGAGCTGGCAATAATGCCACCAAGTATGTTTAAAAAAAAAGGACTGGATAATTCATCTGTTTTTTTAGGATTTAGTTCTAATTTAGTTCTAGTTTTATGGGATAAAGTCAACACGAGTTCAACACTGATTACTTTCTTAAAACACATTCCTGGTCTTATTGTACACCATTCATCATCCACACTACTCCATTTTGATGCTCTGAAAGGACCCTAATTTATAGGGTACTGTTATAGGTAATGCAGCCTTTATAAAATCTTAGCAAATAGTGAAAATGTAATAAACAAAATTTGCTTTCCTTTTAAGTATGTTGATCATCTAGATTCTAGAGCATGAAAACTGCATTTAAGCCCTGCTCCATTCTAACATAAAACGTCCTCACGATATAACCAATTTCTGATGGATAATCTCAAATACCACTGTACTTGATTCCATTTTTGTCATAACATCAATATGTTTTGCTCTTAGATGCAACGCATTATGGAAGTAAAATTGGCTGTGAATGCAGGTTTGTGTTGACTTCAATAATATATAAGTGTATATCATCACTGTTGTTTATAAACCACATCTCTCCATATTTAATTTTGGTTTTTATTTCATCCGTTTTCATTAATGAATACTACTGGTCACCCTCTATGTCTGACTCTGGGGTTTACAACTATTAAACCAATTAAATGTGCTAAACAGCTTTTGAGTAAACCTCATAATTCTTTTGGATCCTCGAACTGCAAAACCATATAACACCACATCAATCTTAAATGCAATGCATGGGTGAAAATATAAAAAAAAATATTCACTGCAGATGTTTTAAAGTTGTTGTTTTTTTTTCAAAGTTGGAAGTCTACATCTATTTGCAGGGCACATGATTCTCCATTTGTCTGTACAGGAATGGCATCTCCCACCAGCATGTTAGCGGAGGAGCAGGTGCACTGTTCCATCTGTCTGGATGTGTTTACAAACCCTGTCTCGATCCCTTGTGGACACAACTTCTGCATGGCCTGCATCGGCAGCTACTGGAAGTCCAGTGCCCTCTTCATGTGTCCGATGTGCAAAAAGACTTTCTTCAAACAGCCAGACATCAGCATCAACACAGTGCTGAGGGAAATCGCTGAGAAGTTTAAAGAAATTAAAACCAACCCAGTCGCGAACCTTCAGAAGACAATGCAACCGGACCCAGGACAGAGCCCTGTGGAACTCCCCACAGAAATGCCTGAACTGATTCCTCCTAATGGGCCTTGGGCCCACGTGGTGTCCTGTGATGTGTGCACTGGCCCTCAGCGACAAGCAGTAAAGTCCTGCTTGGTGTGTTTGACGTCTTACTGTGAGGAGCACTTAAAGACCCACACTTCCCGCTTCACCAAACACAAGCTGATCGAACCCGTGCAGAACCTGGAGGACCGTATGTGTAAGAAACATGAGAGGTTACTGGAGCTGTACTGTAAGAAGGATCAGACCATTGTGTGTGTGCTGTGCACAGAGATGGACCACAGGGCACACTACACTGTTCCTGTTGAACGAGAGTGGACCGAGAAAAAGGTAAATGTGCCACTTGTTATGACAACAACTGTTTTTATGGTGGCCTATTCTCGTATTTAGTCATCAAATTAGAGCACAACTATGCCCCTATTTCTCAATATTAGAAACATTTCTTCAATATTAGCAAGAGAGAGGTTTTAAAGTAAATAGTAAATAATCAAAATAACAAAAATTAACAGGCTACTTATTTGAAAAAGTACATGTTTCATTACTCACTACTTGTAACTCATGAAAAAAAAAACCTGACTAGATAATATAACTGCAAAGGTAAAAAAGCCCCCAAATATTATCAAAAATAAAATAAAAACAAACAAATAAATAAATAATTATATTATTTTAAAAGGATCAACTGGCCAAAAGCATCTTCCCCTTTCCCCTCAATTGAATATTACAGTATGCATCATACTGTAGAGCACAACAGTCAAGTTCCAGATCGAAAAATGGCTTTTAATCTCAGACAATGTTAAGTGACATTGCATGTCTGTTGAATATTCCAACCTCATATAAATAATTGTAGGCTACACATCTAAGATATTCAAGCGAAATCAGAATCAATCAGATATGTTGATATGGTAGTAGAATATAAAATTCATGGTAAGCAGGACTGTACAACAGTAAGGTTCAGGCTAGCAGAGGCTGTAACATTAGTTTTTTTTTTTTGGCAATTTCAGCTAATATGTAAAATTGCAGCTGGTGTATAAAAGACAAAATGTGGTATTTGCTACTAAAGTAAATAAATTCAGTTGTTGTAGGAAAAAAAGGTGACTATGCTAGATGAGATTTTCAGTGTTTAACACAATACATTGTAGGCCTTGTTTAGGAAAACTGAAGCTGAAGTTCAACAGATGATCCAGGAGCGACTGAAGAAAGTTGATGATATCAAACACTCATTAGAGTTTAACAAGGTATGTTTAAGTGTTTTCATGTATGTCTATCAAAAACTTTAAGTGCTTCAGCTGAGTTAACACTTAGTTAGGTGAGGTGGGCTTCCGATCAGCTCTAAAGGACAATCGATCATTTTATCAGCTCTGAAGTCAATGAGGATGTAAAGACCCCTCCAAAAATCCACAAATAATGTCCTTCGAGCACATAAATCACGTGCTTTCCACTGTTGCTTTGACTCATTGATAACAACTGGTTTAAATAAACACCGCTCCAGAGGTTATGAAAAGCAGACATTCAACATAGCGAGTGCTAAATATCTATCCTGTCGAGTGAGAAAAGGCCGTCTCTGGGCTGGTTTTAAATCGTCTAATCTCGGAGTTGTCGCTATCTCTGAAAAGCAGTCCAATGTTGATACGAGTTATATTACATGCTCTGTCACTTTTTTTTTTTTTTGCTCGTATAAGCACTTCTCTTTGTTTTAACAGTTTATTTCTCAGATCATAACCTTTTTGAATGATCCATTGTGTTGCGCATTAGTTATGGCCACAAGCTTTCAAAACTATTAACACTGCACCACTCGGACCTTTATTATTTACGGATGTAACGTAAACATGCAAAGACGCATGACGTGAAATCCAACCCGACAGCAGTTATAAATCAAGTTATACATCATTATTATAAGGTATACTATATATATTGTATTTTATTTTATTTTATTTTTTTTGTCTGCTTGATAAGCGTGCATCTCTTCCTTATCACAGAGCATCGCTCCAGAGAGAATCGAGGACAGCAGCAGGTGTTCTCGGGGACTGAGCCAGCGGTCCGAAGGCCCGGCCGAACCTGTGCTTGGAATCGCGGAGAACATAGAAACCGAGAGCTGGGGCCAACGACAAATACAAGAACTAAGCAGGAAATCGATGTTCTGAAATTGAGACACAGATTTAGAGTATCTCTCACACACTGAAGACCACATTCACTTCCTGCAGGTTGAGCATTTATACCTCATGCTTGTAATGTTGAACAATTGACGTGATCATTTTAAGTGTTAAATGCAGGTGTAAATGACAGCCACAATATTTTGTGATATATATCCACCACATTCAAGGGCCGTTTTATAGAAGTTTTATTCAGAGTCCTTCCAACTGCTACTTTAATGTCCACTCTCTTCTCCTCTAGAACTTTCCATCGTTAATGTCTCATCCACACACTAAAGACTGGTCTGAGACCTGTGTGTATGCGGATCCGTGTGTGGGCACCACCAGAAGAGCTGTGCTCAAACTAGAGGAGACACTTACTGAAGAAGTAGAAAAACTTGCAGAAATAGGTACGAACTTGCACATCACTCTATTTCTGCACTGATACTTTCTTTTCACCACAGCATGTGGCACAGATTTAAGTCAGGTTTGTTGTAACCATGACGAATTGTGAAAAAATGTACAGTATATCTTAAAAGTATATTAAAAAAAAACTGTACAGATATATAATATAGATAATAAATGTATATTTAACTGTACTTGCAGATAATATAATATGAATTAAATAAAAGGCCACTTAAATGGAACTAACGATCGGCCCTTTCCTTACTTTCTTAACCTTAAGTACACTTTCGAAAAGTGCCTATGTACATACATGAAAGGTTTTAAATTTAAAGTACATACATTTATATCAGTTCGAATACTCTTGTTGTGCTTTAAAAAAGTGGCTTATTAGTGTTGAAAAACCCCCCCTAAGATACAAAAAAAACAAAACCAGGACTATAGTGTTATCCATGTTACATTTAAGTCTAATGCATTTTAAATGTATTATTTGGCAACTTAATAATACAAATATATATAATATTCTAAATACGGTATATATAAATGCATGACACAAATTTTAATAGAAATGACACCCCTTCATATACTACAATCAACCATCTTAATAAAAAGGCAGAAACGCAGAAATGAAAAAAAAAAATGTAACTGAAATTGAATTAATTATAAAACAATATGATTATTTTATTGATTAATCAATTGATTTTTGTCGTCATAAACAGAGCTGAACAGGGTTCAGAAGTACTCAGGTAATGTTTTCTTGTATGTTTGATCTGTCATACATCACTAGTCCAGTCAAGTGTGTTTATCTCATCCTGGTCTGTTTGGTTTTTCGCTCACGTGTCTGCTGTATGTTCCCTATGAAGTGGACATCACCTTTGACCCGGACACGGCGAACCCCTGGCTGCAGCTGTCCGAGGACGGCCGTCAGATGTGTCACCTGGGCTCGTGGCAGGACCTGGCCGACACACCTGAGCGCTTCGATACGGTGGTGATCGCTCTCAGCCGCGAGGGACTGTCCTCGGGACGCCGTTACTGGGAGGTCCAGGTGGGCGAGAAGGACGACTGGTACATCGGTGTGGCCCGGGCGTCCGTCAACAGAAAAGGCCGGATTTCGGTGAGCACGGCTCAAGGCTACTGGGCTCTAGCCATGAAGAAAGGCCAGGAATATCGCGTTTCTTCCTCTCCACCCCTCCTGCTCTCCATCGAGCCCAAGCTGAAGAGAGTGGGCGTCTATGTGGACTACGAAGAAGGACAGGTGTCGTTCTACGACGTACAAAACAAAGGTCACATCTACACCTTTATGGACTCGTTTAAAGAGAAACTCTTCCCGTTTTTCTACCTCTACTGCTGCGACAAGGCCTCGGACACCATGATGATCTGTCCTGTGCAGGAGACGTCTCATACTAAACAGTGCTGAACCGTGACTCTACAGTACAGTACTGTGTCTATACCGTACTATGTGCGCTTGAGAACTGCTTTCTTTGGCTTTTTTCCTAATTATTATCTGTGAGCCTGCAGCACAAAAGCAGTGTTAAGTCGCTGGGGGATATTTGTAGCAATAGCCAACAATACATTGTTTGGGTCAAAATTATTGATTTTTCTTTTATGCCAAAAATCATTAGGATATTAAGTAAAGATCATGTTCCATGAAGATATTTTGTACATTTCCTACTGTAAATGTATCAAAACTTAAATTTTGATTAGTAATATGCATTGCTAAGAATTCATTTGAACAACTTTAAAGATGATTTTCTCAATATTTAGATTTTTTTGCACCCTCAGATTCCAGATTTTCAAATAGTTATATCTCAGCCAAATATTGTCCTATCCTAACAAACCATACATCAATGGAAATCTTATTTATTCAGCTTTCAGATGATGTATACATCTCAATAAAAAAAAAGATGGACCCTTCTCACTGGTTTTGTGCTCCAGGGTCACATATGGATATTTCTACAAATAGTCCGTTTTTATTGCATGACCACACGAGAGGAATTTTGACAAGCAACCAAAGCATACAAAACTGAAAATTGAAATACGCATGAAAAATAATGTGTAGTGAAATACAATTGAAATATACAGTTAATCAGTGCAAGCATATCAGTCCACTTTTTATATAATTGAAAATCAAACTAAACTTGTATATGAGCACATGTGTATAGTGATATTTCTACAAAAAATATATAATCTGTTGCATTGCATGGCCATGTGAGCAATTATGACAAGCAAACAAAGCATACAGAACAAATGAATTAGTATAATCCATGTTTGTACTTGTTTGTGAATAACTGAAAATAAACATGTAAATCAGTGCAAGCATGTGTTTATTAGACCCGTTTCCACAAATCAAGCTATTAAACTACCAATGCAGGCGTCACTATCGTTTGTGTTGGTGTGTTACTAGAAAATGGTGAACAATATCAAATAAGTATAACTTTTTTATGACATTTTGGGAAAAATGGTCAAATTTCAAAGAAGATCAGAATGAAAGGTGAATCATGTGCTTAAAATATATTCAAAATAACGGATGGTCAGTATGGATGACCTTAGACACGGTACTCCATGTGTCAGAAAATAAGTAAATAGATACATATTTGATTGCATAGTCAAGATTTTAGATCAAGGAGTGTTTTCCCAAAACTGCTTGTTGAACTGACTCTTACACTTGACACTTGCCATCTTTAGTTTCAATACACCAAATATTGAAACAAAATACAGCATTATCATCAGACTTAGCTCGTGTGTTTATATTTGTGATATGTTTTCACTACTGTTTTCATACTACTGTGTTTGATATTTTGACCAGTAGATGGTGCTGTCATCAAACTTATCAAGGTGTTGCTGTGATTCAGACTCATTTCTTGCTTGGCCTTGACACCTGCAACTTCATTTTGTTTTAGTTTTTTCACTAAAACACAATGTTTCAGAAATACTTGACCATTATCCTTGAACACAAGCAGTAATTATTTTGCATTCACTACGTGAAATACATTGTGAATGGAAATGAAAATGCAAGTGACCTGTTGCATCAGGCTTATACTTACAGGTAATTTGCATTGTAATGCATGTTTCGCAACACAACATACTGCCAGCACCTGTATTTAACACTGTTAAAGGGAATGATCCTTTAGGCATGTATTTGTCACCACAGCAGGGTTAACAGCTCAACACAATTCCGTTGAAGAGCAAATTAAAGCTGTCTATAATAATAAAAAAGGTACTCAATGAGTTCATTACAAAAGCAGATGAATATTGTTATTTTTTGTTACCGGAAGTGGATATATTATTAAGTTACTTCTCAAAGAATTTGAATTAACGAGTCATTTGTTTGGCAGAAACGATCAACAGTCTTAGTTCATCATAGATTGAACAGTTTAATGTGACTGGCTTTGAAAATAAAGCTAAAAGCCATTTTGATCATTTGCATTTATGGTGTTTCAAATTCCAATGGCATAATTTACAACATTTTACCAGTCTATTAATTCTGTGCGATGTGATTTTAGTAATAGTTTATCATTACGGTTGGGGTGACAGATGGGGTTAAAATTATGTTTTTTTTGATAACACTGTTGTTCCAGGATCAACAAAACACATTGTTCTGTGAACTTTCAACTGAACTGCCAAAGTGAATGTGATATTTTTATTTGATGTTGTAAAATCTCACCTGATCTGTCCATCATTCCTGCGGCTGCCACAAAATAACTCTGTGAGGAGTGTCAAGGCCTGGCTGACTCGTCGTTTCTCAGAGTAGTTTGTGTCTTGAAGTCTTTAGAAACACTCAAATACTGACATTTCAAATGCATTCACCTTATGAACAATTGTCTTTTTTTCTCTCTCTCTGAGTTTTATCAAACCTGACAGGTTTTTGCTCCCCATTCAGATATTAAACTCAAGCCCGCATTTCAGAAAGTGACTAATGCAAGTAGCTAGAAATAATCGTAATTATTTTTTCCTGAGAACGCTCAGCACTCTTCTCCAGTCTCTGGAACAAGCAAACACTTCCCTGTGGATTTGCATGTGTAATTCACTCGTCTGTCCTGCTCTCGGGCCGTGATTTACATGGACAACAATACAAACGCTGTGAACGATGAGATGAGAGTTGTTCACAAGTGTGTACACAGACAAGCTCTCCCTCTTATACCTACGATTATTGTTAATCATCAAAAATGAGGAGTAATGCATTATTACATTTTAAATTATATTACAATAGAATACAGATTTTAAACTGTAATACTATTTCACAATATTACTGTTTTTTTCTGTGTCTTATCAACTAAAACCAGCCTGTTTTACTGTTTAGTATTTTTCTTAAATAAATGCATAAATGCTCCATTTCACATGCATATACAATTGCCTAGTTTATTAGTTTTATGCCTGTTTCCCATTACAAATCTGTCACATTCATATGAATATTCACATAGATAGATAGATAGATAGATAGATGGATAGATGGACGTGATAGATGATAGATGGATAGATAGATAGATAGATGATAGATATATAGATAGATAGATGATAGATAGATAGATGTATAGATGAAGATGATGATAATAGATAGATAGATGATAGAATATAATAGATAGATAGTATAATAATAGATAATTAGATATAGATGATCATAGTGATAGATGGATAGATGGATAGATAGATAGATAGACGGATAGATGGATAGATGGACAGATGGATAGATGGATAGATGGATAGATGGAGAGATAGATAGATGGATAATATATAATAATGATAGCAAGATAGATAGATCGATAGATAGATGATAGATGGATGGATGATGGATGGATGGATGATAGATAGATATATAGATAGATTATAGATATAGATAGATGGATAGATATAGATAGATGGATAGATGATAGATAGATGAGAGCAAATAGCTAGATAGATAGATAGATAGATAGATGGCTAATGATGGATAGATAGGATCGACGATAGATGGATAGATGACGATGGATAATGGAGGATAGATAGATATAGATGATAGATAGATATATAGATAGATATATATATAGATAGATAGATAGATAGATTTTAGATGATAGATAGATAGATGATAGACGGATAGAACGGATATATTGGACAGATGATAGATGTGATGGATAGATATATAAGAGATATAGCAAGATCAGAGAGAGATAAAGAGAAGAGAAGCAAGATAGATAGATATAGATAGATAGATAATAGATAAATAGATAGAGAAAGATTAACGATAAGATAGATGACAATATAATGGATAGATGGATAGAAGGATAGATAGATAGATAGATGATAGATAGATAGATAGATAGATAGATAGATAGATGGATAGATGGATAGATGATAGAGAGATAGATAGATAGATAGATAGATAGATAGAGATGGAGAATGGAGAGATGAAGATAGATAAATAGAGATGATAGATAGACAGACAGATAGATAGAGATAGATAGGACAGAATGATTGATAGATAGATAGATGGATAGATGGAGAGATGGATAGATGACGGATAGATGGATAGATGGATAGATGGATAGATGGATAATGAGTTGAAAATTAGATGATAGATAGATAGATAGATAGAAATAATAGATAGATAGAGGATGGAATACCTGTAGAGAGTAGATGACCATACAGAGGATGATGATTAGCCAGATAGATAGATGATGATAGATAGATGATGATAGATAGATGGATGATAGATAGATGGATAGATAGATAGATAGATAGATAGATAGATAGATAGATAGATAGATAGACATTGATCATGTTTAATAAAATAGAAGCATCATATTATTATAAAGAATAAAAAAGGCCATTTAAAAATTACTTTTATTAGAAATTTAGAGAAATTACAGTTAGAAGGACAGCACCCTGTTCATTAAAATATTCTTTAAAATATATACAAATTCTAAATGCTATACAAATATCTCTATATTTACAATGCATCATTTTCACCTCAAAATGTGTTTGCTTTTTAATCCACTCACAGCACAACAGAGAATAGCACACTAAAGAAGAAAACAAAGACACAAACAAAAGGGAATCATGTCAATCTCACTGAATGCTAATATTCTCACACCTCATAGTTTCAAACTAGCCCTTACTTTGACACAGAGATGTCAGTTTGATTGACAGGACAAATGACCAACGGGCTTGAGTTGGTTCCGTCTTTGTTGGGATGAGGATTGAAGTACGGACGGATGGCTCCGTTAAAGCTGCACCGAGTGAATGAGTAAATATGTGACAGAGCCTTCATATCATAGAAGGACACCAGAGCCTCCTCATAATCCACAAACACTCCCAGCTTCCGGGGTTTGGAGGAGAGCTGAAGCAGGACTGGAGGGTCTTCGAAAGCGCCGTACATGTTTTGAGCGCAGAGCATGATGGCCCAGTAACCCTCGCTGGGTATGTAGGACACTTTGCCCTTCCGGTTCGCTCCATCCCTCATCACCCCCAGCTCCCAGCCCACCTTATTCCCCACCTCCACCACCCAGAAAGCTCTTCCCGAAGTGATGCAAGGATTTCCCAGGACTCCTCCGACCAGGTCGAACTGTTGCGGGCCGCCCGGGATGTCGTGACTCACTCCACTGTCGCGCACCTCTTTACCGTCTGCGGACACCTCTAAGTGCGGATGCGCCGTTTCTGCGTCCAGAGCCACGTTTACTGTGCAAAGACCAGATTCTCAGTTACTGCATGTTTGAGATTCTGCAAAGAATGAGATTTGTAAACATTCAACGTGAAGAAGTAGCTCAGAAAGTGTTCCTGCACATACCTGAGAAGCTGTGAATCCTTTTAATGTCTGTAAAAAAGAAAAGATATAGTGAACAAATGTACAAGTGTGAGACTGTCTGGACCATAATACATATCTTTGATATACACCTTGATACTGTTCAATAACCACATGCATAAATAACGTCTCTAGGTTACGTATGTAACCATGGTTCCCCGAGGGAACGAGACGCTGCGTCGAAACACTTTTGGAACGCCCTTGCGTGACCCGCGTTCTGAGCACGGTCAATCCGTCCAATGGACACCAGCGAGCCGCACACAGGTGACGTAAGTCACCAGAAGCAAAGGCACATCCGCCGGCCAACCATCTTCGTGAAGTAGCGCCTGCAGGATGCAGGATCTGGCAAGAGACGCAGGCGTCCTCCTCGGGAACCATGGTTAATACGTAACCTAGATGAGTTCCTCTTCAGGAACTCGGGCTGCGTCGAAACACTTTGGGAACGAGAATACCCACTGCGCCATACTACAAGTCCCTGCCTGTGTGTGTATCTTATTAGCACATCACGAAGAGAGAACTTGGGAATCTGGGGTAGATGCCAGGTGTAGGTTGCAAAAGTGTGCGGAAAGGACCAGCCCTCCACAGCACAAATGTCCTGCAAGGCCAAACCCAAGCTGAAAGCCTTGGAGGCCGCCATAGTCTTGGTCGAGTGCGCTCTGACCCCCATAGTTGATGGGAGGCCAGAGGACTCGTAGGCTAGTGAGATGGCCTCAACCACCTTCCTACTCATAGTCTGCTTGGTCGCCGTAAATCCCTTCTTTTGGCGGACCAAAACAAACAAAAAGCTGATCTGCCTTACGCGACGGGGCAACTTTGTGTGCGTAAGCGTCCAGTGCTCGACCTGGACAGAGCAGATTACGCCTTTCTTGCCTACTTCCTGGTACGGAGGAGGACAGAATGCCTTGAGTACTATGGGCACCTTGGTGCGCTGTACCGGCCCCAGCCTCAGGGTGCCACGGAGGAAACGAGTGGGAAGTGGGTGTCTTCCCAATGATTGACAACCCAGAAGGGCGTGGTAAGCAGCTAAAGCCGCCACGTATACCTTCAGAGTGGAAGGAAATTACCCTGCGGAGTATCGCTCCTGCAGAAACTCCAGAACTGTACCAATTGGGCAGTTGACTGGGTCCTGCAGTCGCTGTCCGCATCATGAAGAGAAAAGTTTCCACTTCAAGGCTTACTGTTTCCTAGTGGCAGGAGCTCTGGACTGGAATATGATCTCAACAACCTCAGTTGAGAGACCAGATGCTAGGATCTGTGCCCCCTCAGGGGCCATGCCCACAGCTTCCATATCTCCGCCGATTGATGTAGGAGACCACCGATGTGTTGTCTGTGCGGACAAACACATGATGCCCCTTAGGTCTGGAAGGAAGTGTGTCGGAGCTCGAAACACGGCCAGCATTTCCAGGCAGTTGATGTTCCAAAAGAGATGATGGCCTTCCCACATACCCTGGGCAGAGCGGCCACTCATGAGCGCTCCCCAGCCCATGAGAGAGGCATCCGTCGTTAGCCTTACACGACGACAAGGAGCCCCTAACATTGGTCCTTGAACTAGGAACCAATGTTTCTTCCACATGTCCAAGGCACGTAAGCGTCGCTGCATGGCCTTGATCATGCGAAGCGTATTCCCTCTCGTGGAAAATCCCTTGGTTCTGAGCCACCGCTGTAAGGGTCTCATGTACAGCAGGCAAAAGGTATCACGTTGGACGCTGCTGTCATCAGGCCCAACAGCCTTTGAAACTTTTTGACAGTGAGTGACTGGCCTTCTCTTATCCTCGTGACTGTCGTGAGGAATGACTCGATTCGAGAAGGAGACAGACGTGCCTGCATCGAGGATGAGTCCCACACCACACCTAAATAAGCGGTTCTCTGTAGTGGAGAAAGAACACACTTCTTGGCATTTAGTCTTAACCCCAACTCTCTCATATGGGCGAGGACGACATCTCAATGCCGAGCCATACCATCTGCTCTGATTGAGCTAAAATCAACCAATTGTCGATGTAAATGAGTATGCGGACGGCCTGGAGTCACAGAGGAGCTAGAGCAGTATCCACACACTTTGTGAAAGTGTGGGTTGAGAGTGACAGGCCGAAGGGAAGAATTCTATATTGGTATGCTTCGCCCCCGAAAGCAAACCTCAGGAACTTCCAGTGTTGAGGGAGGATGGAAACATGGAAATAAGCGTCTGTGAGATCTATCGTAACAAACCAGTCCTCGGACTGGTTCTGAGACACGATCTGCTGATAGTGATCATCTTGAACCGAAGCCGTTTGATAGCGCGTTTCAGAAGACGGAGATCTAAGATCCGACGCAACTCCCCCATCCTTCTTCGGAACGATGAAGTAACGGCTGTAGAACCCGGACGCTCTCTCGAGAGAGAGGAGGAGCACGTTCTATGGCCCCCTTCCTCAAGCGAGTATCTACTTCTTGTTCCATTACCATAGCCTGCTCGGGGCCCACTAGTGTGGGTATGACCCCGTTGAAACGAGGCGGACGAGAACCGAACTGGATTCTGTAACCTTCTCTACAATCTGCAGGACCCATTTTGAGATATTTGGTAGAAGTTTCCACGCTACCAGAAAATCTACTAAGGGAACCAGCCTCTCGAGGCTGGCGTCTGGTATTATTAGAGTAGCCAGTTTGGTGCCCTGAAGCGGATGACCGTCAGGGAACGACCGACCTGACTGCTGTAACACCCTCACTTGAGGGGGCGAGCTCTCCCGTGCCGTACCGTTGCCGGGCGGCAGCTGGGAATTTCGCTCGCTGGAGCTCACTGAGCCCTGAAGCACCGGGGTGGCAGGGATATCAATGAACCTCCATGAGGGCACTGAGGGAATAACCGACCCGAGTGCTGTAGCACCCTCGCTTGAGGGGACGAGCTCTCCCGTGCCGTACCGTTGCCGGGCGGCAGCTGGGAATTTCACTCGTCGGAGCTCACTGAGCCTTGAGGCACCGAGGTCGCACCCCCCATCCTTCTTCAGAACGATGAAGTAAAAGCTGTAGAACCCGGACGCTCTCTCGAGAGGAGGAACTCGTTCTATGGCCCCCTTCCTCAAGAGAGTGTCTACTTCTTGTTCCATTACCAGAGTCTGCTCGGGGGCCCACCAGATTGGGAATGACCCCGTTGAAACGAGGCAGGCGAGAACCAAATTTGATTCTGTAACCTCTCTCTACAGTCTGTAGGACTCATTGTGAGACATTCGGCAGAAGTTTCTATGCTACCAGAAAATCTACTAAGGGAACACAGCCTCTCGAGGCTGGTGTCTGGTATTATTAGAGGAGCCAGTTCGGTGCCCTGAAGCAGATGACCGGCAGGGAACGACCAGCCTGACTGCTGTAGCACCCTCATTTGAGGGGGCGAGCTCTTCCGTGCCGTACCGTTGCTGGGCGGCAACTGGGAATTCGCTCGTCGGAGCTCACTGAGCCCTGAAGCACCGAGGTTGCAGGGGTATCAATGAACCTCCGTGAGGGCACTGAGGGGACAACCGACCCGACTGCTGTAGCACCTTCAATTGAGGGGGCGAGCTCTCCCGTGACGTACAGTTGCCGGGTGGCAGTTGGGATTTTCGCTCGTCGGAGCTCACTTAGCCCTGAAGCGCCGAGGTGGCAGGGTATAAATGAACCTCCATGAGGGCACTGAAGTAACAACCGACCTGACTGCTGTAGCACCCTCTCTTGAGGGGGGCGAGCTCTCCCGTGCTGTACCGTTGCTGGGTGGCAGCTGGGATTTTCGCTCGTCGGATCTCACTGAGCCCTGAAGCACCGAGGTGGCAGGGTATCAATGAACCTCCGTGAGGGCACTGAGGAGGATTGGGCACCGTAGACTGAGGTGTTATCCTTTCCTCCCCAGGTGCTTCGGGGCCTTCAGGGACCTGACAAGTAGGACCTTTTTTTTTTTTTTCCGCCGAGTCCCCTTAGACAAATAAACGTTACCCAGAGCCTTTTTCGTCTATAAGAACCCAACTGAGAGCATCGCCCCGACCCCCGATCTTTCTGTTGAGGGGTGCGGGTTGCAATGCTCTGTTTTTGAGACTGGTGATATGAGGAGCTTTATGACTTGGGCTTTGGGCTGCTGCTCGCTCAGCAGCCCCACCCCTGAGCAGGTCAGGCTGGTATGCTTGTAACACCACCATGGTGTGCAAACATGCGCCAGCCTGACCTGCCGCCGTATAAGCTTTCCCAACCAGATTCGATGTA
This sequence comes from Sinocyclocheilus anophthalmus, assembly GCA_018155175.1. NCBI lineage: Eukaryota > Metazoa > Chordata > Actinopteri > Cypriniformes > Cyprinidae > Sinocyclocheilus > Sinocyclocheilus anophthalmus. Next base: position 76,031 of record JADLZN010005003.1, read on the forward strand.
AGCCTAAAGGGCCTGGTGGGAAGCATCGGGGCCTTCAGGGACGATGCTGAGGATGGGGAGAGATAGCTCGAAAGCGTCTGCTCCACCACTGGCATCGCCCCATATACCTTATCATTCAGCCCCAAGATGTTCTTTTGAATATTTCGAGACTGTGGGGCTGTAATACGGGGTGAGTATGGTTTCTCCCACGATCTTGACAGCTCAGCATGGAGATCGGGAAAAAACGGCAGGCCCCGTTTTGAAGGCTGTGATCTGGATTCAGAAAACCTTTGTCTAATTATTTTTAGGACGAGCGTCTGTTTCTAGGCTGGCCAAACGATATCTTATTTTGACGAGTGCACGAAACACACCCCATAATCACAAATCACACCTCATATGCGAGGGACTGTGGTGGCGAGGCCACAGTCTCCTCTGTCTCGACACTCATCCCATCCACCTCCGCGGAGAGATAAGATGAAGCTCGGCTCTCTCTCTCTCGCGGGGGGAGGGTGGGGGGGGGGGCGCGAGAGAGAGAGCCGCGGATCTAGCGTGTGAGGACCGAGAAAAGGACGAGCCCTTCTCGGATCCCTCCGCTAAATCCACCCGCGATCCCTACGACAACAGTCTGCACTGTGCCTCGCAACAGCGGGACCGCTGCCAGCGGGATCGCGAGCCTGGCCACTCTCATCAAATACAGCCAGGTGAGAGCGGAGCTTGCGCAGCGAGAGCTCGCAGTGATGATAATCAGCTGCTCGAAAGCTGACCGTGTATGCTCTGCTCCAAACAAACGGCACACACATCGTGTGTATCCCCTGCCGCCCGATATCGTGGGCAGGGAGAAACACAGCGTTTGTAATGCTGTTCGCTCGCCATAGACTTTCTCATTGTTTTATATATGAGTGCTTGTGCGGACAGACAGCAGTAAATAGACAGACACATACACATACACAGAGCGCTACTGAAGAACAGAAGCTGGTTTGCGCCCGGCCGGATGTGCCTTTATGCTTTCTGGTGCTTACATCACCCCGCTCATGACGTCTCACTACTCCATTGGACTGATTTCACACATGCTACAGGACACGGTCATGCAGAGGGGTTCCCAAAGTGTGTTCCGACGCATCTCGATTCTAGGAATGATACTTCAATGATACTGTAAATTAACTGCATTGAATTATACAACAGATACCATCATATCCACATCTCCTCTTCAAACAAATAATCAGGTGTCATTCATGCCTGTGCACCTAATTAAGTGCACTTAATTGTTTTGAATGTGCACTGTAAACTTCAAAAGTATATTTTAAAACTGTACTTGCAGATAATATAATATTAATAGAATAAAAGGCTACTTAAGTGACTTAAAAAGAGACACTTTTATGACTTTCTTAACACTTAAGTACACTTTTAAAAAGTGCCAGTTGTAATATAAAATTAAATGTTTTCATTTAAAGTACATTTTGTATCATGTTTTAATACTCTTTTGTTGTGCTGCGCTTATTAATGTGTTGACTAAGACACAAAAAGCATAATATAATATTAATAGAATAAAATGCTACTTAAGTGACTTAAAAAGATACATTTTCATGACCGCTTCTTAACACTGAAGTACACTTTTAAACAGTGACCTTTGTAATAATGTCACATTAAAAGTTTTACTTTAAAATACCTTTTGAAGTTTCAAAATAAATTGCATTGAAGTATATTTTAGTTTATCATAAATGCTTCAGTGCATTCAGCAGTACTTCAACCATATTTCAAAGACAATACATGTAATTATGAAATTACATATGAGGATGTACTTAAGTCCTACTTAAGTGGGTCAAAAACACTATAAGTTCAACAAAATCTAATTTAATATAAATTTTAACTGCATTACATTTTCATTTAATTGCATTTAACATGCAGTTAAGTGTCTGAAAACATTCAGTTAATTTCACAATTAAGTAAATATATTATTTCCATAATAAGTACTCTCTCTAAAAGTATGCTGAAGTGTAGCCTACTTCTTTTTCATAATGGCAAACAAACAGTGTAGTACGAGTTCAAATAAGCCTATCCAAATGCTATTTATGAGCAATTGCGTCACGACTCTCAGATATAATCACTCACCAACAGTGCAGAGTTTAGCCAGATGTGTCTTAATCTCATCCATTAACTCTGCCTTTGTGTTTCTCATTGTGCCAAAGTTTAACTCGGTGTCAATGGAAAGCATCCAGTCATCTGTGAACTCAGCTGGCACGGTCGGGTAGGACTGAGAAAGTGCAAAATACACATCAAACATTTAGTAAATATACTATAATTTTTACTTCTTATATTGTTAGCCAAGTTTGACTAACCTGGATGAACAGGATGTCGTCTTCCTCATTTTTGGTGCAATTAAAAAATTCGATGGCCTCCTTGTACTTGAGAATGTCTTTTCGTATTTGTTGCGTCTTTTCATCCATCTCTTTCTCCAAACACCTCCTCCCGTCCTCCAGAGGAGCGAGCAGCACCTCCTCTGCTTTCCCCAGCACCTCCATCAGTGCAGCAAACACCTCCTGTATCTCCTGCTGCTCTTTCTCTAGCAGAGCCTGTGAGGAGTGGACGCATGTTGGACACAAATTAAATGCTTATTCTTGGTCTGGCAAACTCTAATCGGATTGGCTTGCTTTACATCATTTCTTTGAGTCTGGGTCAGTGTTGTTATTAAATCTAAATTCGTAAGCAACGATTAGTTTTGTGACTTAGATAAGCCAAATAATAAAACATAATATAATATAATTTTATATCTATCCATTTAAAATGCTAACAAATCATAAATGTGAAGATTGAAATAAAATAATTAAGAGCTATTTAAAATACAATAAAAAATACTACAAATAAATAAGCACATAAAATAAAAAACTTCTAAATTAAAATAAAACTGAAAATAGGCTACTTATAATAAAATACTGAACATAATCCCTAGTGACTAATTTACTCCAAATTATTGGGGTTCTTGATATATATATATATTATATATATATATATTATATATATATATTAAGATATAATATATATATAATTAACAAACAAAAACAAAAAAATACTGATTCATTTAAATGTTAACAACATGCAAACAGTAAATAGCAGTAACACATTTAATTAAACATGACATATTGACAGTAGAACGACTAAAATAGTATGTTATTGTAAGACATATTTGGACAGCCCAACATATTTGCATAATCTTTGCGTATTCTTCTTCACAAGCACCTGCTGATGTATAGATCTCTCAAAGACTAAAACGTCCTTTGTTCCCTACCCTGCTGATTACATAAATGTGTCATGTGTCATGCTGTGTTTGCCTCTTGTCTTTATCCTGTGTTGTTTGCTGAACGAGACGGGGTTTGCATTGTAAATCAGCTCTTTGTCATTTCCTTGTTTTTTGTGGAAGACTAGATTTTTGTTATCACTTTATATTTATCCATTTGCCAAACTGCTTGTCTAATTTAGTGTCTCCATTTCACCTGTGCATGTCTTTGGATTGTGGAGGAAACCCAACTGAAAACACAGAACAGCCTCCTGGTTCAAAATAATATGGGAAATAATATGCATTATAATTGTAATACTTATTTGCATATGTTGTACTGTACATACCTGGTATTTTGCAGCTGATTCCTTAAGCTTCTCAAGTTTGTCTTCCCTCTGATTGATCATCCTTTTCATGACCTCAATAGAGTTTTGCTGCACGGCCTGTACAAACACACACCAAGCTTTCTGAGTACATTGAATTCATACAAAATCAGTCAATTCATATAAAATCTGTGTCAGAAATTAACCAGGCAGAAACTGCATCAAACAAAAATAAAAAAAAAATGGACCAGGAAATTAAAGAAGTTTACAGAAGAGTGTGATATTGATTGTTTAGTCAAATTCAACTATGAAACATGGTCCCAATTTTCTTTATCTGAAATGTTTACGTAAATTAAATCAGGGAAATGGTGTTCCTGTAGCTTAGTTAGCATGAGCATGTGTGGGTTAAAGGGAATGCATGAACTGATGGAATTTATACCTTTAATCAGTGTTATTATAGTATTATGTTTATAGCATGATAGTTTTTGTCAAAAAAAAAAAGTACAATTACATTGTTTTCTCTTTTTTGGGATTATTTTACGCTTTGTATAAAAGCATCTGACTAATTTAAATGCATTGATGTTTTTTCACACTTAATTGAATTGAATTGAGATCATCATTGTCTGATGATCTGCATTGAATGTGGTGAAGATTGGACAAACACTCTAGAAGGAGTATGCAAAATGGCAAATATGTCTTTGTTCTTTTTGGGAAACATCAGCTCAGGTGAGAAGACTGATCTGTGTTGTTTCCCGACAGCTGTATGTTCTCACCTGTCTCCTCTCTCTCTCTGACTCCACAGGTACCACGTCTCCACCCGTCTTTACACACAAGGCGCAGATGCAGCGCTCGTCACGTCTGCAGTAGAGCTCCAGAGGTCTGCCGTGCGTTTTGCATGCTCTCTGATCCAGCTTCTCCACAGGACTCACCAGCTTATGGCCCTTGAATCTCGCCATAGACTGGTGAGGCTTCAGGTGCTCATCGCAGAAGGAGAGCAGACAGATCAGGCAGGACTTCACGGCTTTAAACGTGAGGTGTTCGTCACAGACGTCGCACGGAATCGCGTCTCTTTCTCCACAGAAGAGGTCTAGGTTGGGTAGCTGAGTCTGGTGAAACTCTCGCAGCAGGGCTTCCATGACTTCGTTGATGGAGGGTTTGGTGGTCACAGGCTCCTGGCAGAGAGGGCACTGCGGCTCAGATATGCTGATGTGCTTGTCCAGACAGCCCTTGCAGAAGGTGTGTCCACAGGTGGTTGAGACCGGCTCTGTCAGCAGGGTCTTGCAGATGGGGCAGTGAAGGTGGCGAGAGATGACCACGGGTGTAGTCATTGTGGTTGTGTCGGATAGTAAACTTGAGAGTTGACGAAAGAGCTGCAACAATAACAACATCAACAACAATAACTACAGCTGAAAAAGCAATTTTGGGCCCAAGCACAAAAGAGGCAAAGTGAGGAGCTAAACAAGTGTGGTAGAGAGCATCAGAACATGGTCGTGATTTGATATATCAAGTTTCAGTGCAACAGGCAGAAGTATTACCAAGATATTGCATAAAACACTGTGCAGCTCCACTATAGCAAATTTGACTATGAGTTACATTTTGTAAGTAATGAGTCACATAAAACAGTTTGAGTTATTAAAAAGTTTTTGATATCTTTTTTTTTTTTTCTAGCATGGTCTGATGATGATCTGCATTGAATGTGGTGAAGATTGGACAAACACTCTAGAAGGAGTATGTTTTTTTTTTTTTTTTAACTGATGCAAAATGGCAGACAGCAAAATGTACGACTTTTGAAAAATGTATACTGCTGGATTCTGTAGGATCCAATGAAGTGAGATTTATTGGACAAATAGATTTATTGGTCGTAGGACAAAATTCACAAAACCATTCACGAAGCATTAGTTTCGACTACTAGGTGGCACTAACTCAAAACTTCATAGGTACCTTTGGGGTATGGTGTAAAATTACATTACGTTTTGTATCAGTGTGTCAAAGTATTCATTAAATATAGTATTTTATGACAAAATTCAAAATGTCCGACATCCAAGAATAGCTTTTAATAGCTTATTGTAACATTTTGGTGTTATGGTGTTGTATTGCTAGGTTGCTGCTTTGGTGTTGCTAAGCAGTTGTGATCTTTGTAGCTGTTATGGCATTTCTAGGGCATTGAGGGTGGTTGCTAACAAGCCAGCAGTGTTGGGGTTTACAAGTAATGTGAGTTACGTAATCAGATTACTTTTTTTCAAATAACTACTAAAGTAACTCATTATTTTTTAATTTACAAGAAAATATCAATATCAGGTTCTAATATTCAAAACGTAACACCAGTTACTTTGCTTTCCCATTTATTGACTGATAGTTCTCCTGTTCCCACGTTGAGAGAAATCAGAGTAAGATTTGTCTGCAGCTTTTTGAACATTGATTCTTCCTGTAGTTTTAGATTAAGTCAACATGCATTTACTCATCATACTTGCACAAAAACTGATTCAGTGTTCCTCAAAATGAATAAAAACAGTGAAAAGCAAACTCAGAATATGACGCAAACCTGAAATAATTAAATATGTTAAATAGCACAGATATCCTACAGTATATGTATTTAATCCCATTTTATTAACCAGTGTCTTTGTTGCTGACCTTTGATGATCTATAAACATAGATTTGTATTTATTTATTTTTGCTGAAGAGTGATGACCTTTCTTCTATTGCATCATATTCTTCATGCAATCCAGAGTGGTAACACAGCAGAAAGGTTACATCTCTTTCAGCCTGAGGGAATTAAAGGGCTTTTACCTTTTCCAAAAATACAACTTTTTACATTAAAAACAACCAAACCAGCCCAGCCCAGATGAGTTAAATTAATGCAAAAGTAATGTAACATTACCTCTGATAAAAGGTAACTAAGTAACACAATAAGTTATTTTTTAGGGAGAAATGCAGCATTGTAATGCATTACTTTTAAAAGTAACTTTCCCCAACACTGTGTGTCAGAATGAGAAGAGTCCACCCCCAAATCACTATGATATTCTGGTCTCTAGATCCGGTCTTTCAAGTGGTTTATGTGGGTTATTGTCTGCCAGGTAGGGTACATAATATTTATGTGCACTTGTTTAAAAATAAAAAAAGGAATGCAGAGGTTTCTTTTAGAGCTTTTTGTTCTGTACATGGCAACTTACCGCAGCACCCATAGCGTGAGAGGCTGAAAAAACAGCAAGACGAATCATAAAGATGCGTCTCAAAGTCATTTGAAGCATATAAACACAACCAGTACTTAACCCTTAAAACTCTGGTGCCATTAATGCTGCATATTGACAATCAAATGAAACACAATATCATGTCAGAATAAGATTTCATTTTCATGTTGAGAACTTGGAGTGTTGTTTTCTCTGCCCAGGAATAACCTGAGAGATGAATAATGGTTTCTTTATTTTCTGGCTTTGAATCAAATTGTAAAACGATTTTGCAATAATCGCATCTTTATTGCCCTCGTATTATCCAACAATCTTATCTTGCAATTTGCTTGTGTGATTGATTAGAAAAGTACAAACATGATTGGACAAATCATTCCCAGGTAACATAATGAAGTTCGATACTTTTTAATAAAAACAATAGAATGAGCAATAGTAAGAGTGACCCTTGCCTTTGCAAACACAACTAATGATCAGGAGAGATAAGCAGAAATCAGACTTACCTTGACGGAGGTGTCAGTTCTGGATTCTTCTCTTCAGTCTTTAAATTCTGCTTCTCTCTCCTCCTATTTATGTACAGTAGAGTTTCGTTTTCTTCACAATCTCTCTCCATTATCATTAACTTTCATTCCCCGAAAAAGAAACCCCACCCAGAAGTTACACCACTCCAGTTTCACATACATTTGCATCATTTGCTCAGGGTGTGTGCATCAGAGACACACAAGCATTTAGTAAATCAAAAGCACCACATAACCAGCATCTATCAATGACATTCTCTCTCTCTTTACATCCTTTACCTATTACTGTATTTAATTGTCAGTTGACTAAGCATTTGTCTCATAGACACAACTTGTATTATGCTTTTTTTGTTATAGTATAACCTGACACTCCAAGTCCTCATCCACTTTTATTAAATGGAAAAGAGCAGCCTGGATATTCTTCAGCATTTCTCCCTGTGCTTTGAACAGAATCATACAGGTTTGGAACAACACAAGTGCTACAGCTGTGATGTCAAACTAGACATGTTGCAAGCTTTTTTGCAATCCACGTAAAAGCAGCCTTCCAGAACATTGTGCCTTAACAATTTAAATGCATGAAGTGAAAGTGAAACCAAATGAGCATTTCACCATGAAAAGAAAGCTTCTGGGGAAATAAAACTAATATGCAGAATGTGAAAATGAGTGAGAGATGAAAATACATTTGTGACCCTGGACCACAAAACCAGTCATAAGGGTCTTTTTTGTTTTTTCTTTTTTTTTTTTTTTTGAGATTTTTATTAGCTCATCTGAAAGCTTAATAATAAGCTTTCCATTGATGTATGGTTTGTTAGGATCGGACAATATTTGGCTGAGATACAACTATTTGAAAATCTGGAATCTGAGGGTGCAAAAAAATCTAAATATTGAGAAAAATCATCTTTAAAGTTGTTCAAATGAAGTTCTTAGCAATGCATACTAATCAAAAATTAAGTTTTAATATATTTACAATAGGAAATTTACAAAATGTATTCATGGAACATGATATTTGCTTAAATGCTAATGAGTTTTGGCATCATTTTGACCCGTACAGTGTATTGTTGGCTATTGCTGCAAATATACCCCAGCGACTTAAGACTGCTTTTGTGCTGCAGGGTCACATTTGTCAAAGTAATGCTGCTGTATTTGGTTTTTTTTTATTTGTTTTTTATTGACACTAATAAGTAAAACTGAAAAGGCAATAGCCAATAGCACTGATGATGTAAGACTTTACAAATAGTCATTTAGAAATGGATCTAAGGGGTCTAAGCAAGCTTTTTTGAAGCAGTTGGACAACTGGACGCTTAATATGAGCCAGAGCAATGCCTTCAGTCATACTAAACTGCTTATAAAAGATAGGACAACATGGGAATAATCATATCCATCACCTTGTTGAAGAGGTGTTGAGCGAGCCCATCTTTAGGGGAAGAGGCAGTTTTCTGAGATTAGATCTAGCTGCCTTGATCGTTCTTTATATTAAATGCTTTTACAAAGCAAGAAGAAATGCTAACGAAAGAGAAAATAAACAAATACAAGTGAATCAACAAATGTATTTAATTTAGATAGATAGACAGATAGATAGATCTAATAGAATTTTAATTTAAAGTTTAATATTAATTGTCAAAATATAATTGCATATGTGTAACGCATTAAGTATATAATTATAAATAAAAACTAATTCAATAATATAATAAATATATAACAGATATGTCCCTTTCCTTACAGCTGATTAGTTCAGGTCTGATTTGTGATCTCTTACCAAGAATAAAACCTGTGTTTGAGCAAACCAAACTGAACTTATCTAGCCACCGCAGGTGTAGACTCAATATTTTTTAAGTATACATTTGTTTCAATTGACCACAAACATATATGTGCTACAGTATTTACCGTAGCCTTCTCTGTTGATGCCCGAAGAGATTATCAACCGATTATAATCATATTCAAAAAGGTCTTTTCAACCGTCTTTTATACAACATTTAATAAATGTCAATGAGTTTTCTTACAACTTTAATATCAAATTACACTAACACTTGATATCAACTTAAAAAAAATTATATTACGTATATGCCTTCCTGTATATTATTAGTTCATAACTCAGAATTTAATTGTGATCTATATCTCTATATATATATATATATATATATATTAGATATATATATATATATATATAACTATATATATATAAGATAAATATATATATATCACAATTAAGTTCTGTGTATGACTAATAATCTACCGGAAGTACACGAAAATGTTTTTTTGGTTTCTAAGTCGATTTATTATATATATATAATATATTTACACAAACAAACATCAAATTATGTGGGAAAAGCATCAAAGTTAGATACCCATAGCTCAAGAAAATAATATAAATAAATGAATAAATAAATAAATAAAAGCAGTCCTTGAATAAGCCTGAATTCTGCTCTGTTAGGTTAGCCTCTGTCTCTATCTGGTGGTAATAAATACGATGATCAAATGGAAAAATAACTCCAAACTGCCCTGAAACTGTGCAGCCAAATCCTGATTTTAAGATCTGGCTGTCCACACTTTAGTCACATTGTGTATCTTCTACGCAAGTATCATATCATTTGTAAATGTCAGCATGATGCCTATGACAACTGAAAGTAGCTATCAGTGCGGAAGAGAGGATGGAAAACCTTTGCACGTGTCCAGTCCAGTGATTGGGAAACAAAGGACATGAGAAACAAAATAAACAAATGACATGTCTGTTGGATCTCAAGCCACATAGAGACGCGTGTTTGTAAAATCAGATGACATGCCTTTTTGCCTACTGACTACAAACACAACATACCTGATCAGCAGATATTTCCAAGAATAGCCTTTTCTTTGCAGACTGTATGAAAAAAAGCAATTTTTGAATGATGTCCCACAGGAGTTTTCAAATATATATTAGAATCGAATTGTAGATAAAGGTGAACATTAGATGAGGAACATTGGTGTTTGCTTTATTAGCTGCAATGGAACTTGACTAGTTGCGGTTTTTTAGTTACATGTATTTAGTTACATGTAAGTTTGGGTTTATTCACTGGCTGATTTAGCGGTGGTATGCTTAGAAAAACTTGTTTTTTAAATCGTATTTTGTAAAAACCATTGAGCTTGTCCTGAAGCTCTTTTATTGTTAATTCTTTCACTTGGCCTTTGTCGTCCGGTCCATACTAGCCCTTCCCTGTGTACTGATTGTTCTTTAGAAAGCAGGTGGCTCTCCAGTAGTACTTTGTCACTGTGACTCTCGACTTTTGTGTCAGGAACTACACCAGTCACTGCCTCATCACAGGATTTGAGATCTTCTATTACAGCTTCCTCATGTCTCAGCCACACCTTCTGATTGAAATCTGAATTCTGCCGAGCTGCGTTGGTCAGTGTGGATGTGGCCAGCATTGACAGATGATTGTTGGTGTGAAGCACGGGGTAGAGGTGACCTTTTTTATAGCCAGAGTTATACAGACGAGGGAGAGAGGGGGCAGGCGCGGAAAAAACAGGTCCGTTAGACGTAGGAATCGTGCCCGCGTCACGTACAAACATCTGAACCTAAATGGCCTTAGCTCTGTGGAAGTGATAATAAAAATAATAGTGGATTAATTTATTTATATTTTAATGAAAAAAAAATTGAAAAGATTCTTGAAATCTGAGTATCTTCGCAGAAGAAAGGAGGAAGGGTTGATGGTGGGTTTTTTAACGCTTGGCTTTACATAGTCGAGGGGAGGGGCAGGGAATCACATGATTTTGGTTGGGGGTCGGGTTGTGGGGGTGGGTAAGTTACCCACCCTCCCTCTCTGTTGATTATATTCGGTGCAAAGGTGTGTTCTCATCCCATTAATGTTGTGAAAATATTAAAAATTTTTTTCAGCATTAGAATATTTTCGCTGGAATATTTAATACTTATTTTTAAGAAACACAACCCGAAACATTTCATGCACACACCACACACACACACACACCCACACACACCACCTCTTGTGTTGGGTAAAACTCTTGGAGGTGGGGTGGGTGTAAAACACACACACACTAATATTACAACAGAGATGTGACTGTAATAAGATTCGTGATCGGACGGCATTTTTTCCCCATCACTTTCTTGTTGGGTTCAGTGCATCTATGGTTTTGTTTTTTCTAAAACAGAGAAAAAACAAGGCTGTTTTTTGTTTGTACTGATGGCTTGTATTTTTTTTTTTAACAGGGGTCATCTGTATGATGGCTGATTGTCAAGTTTTCCTTTCTGCTTGGGGGTTTATAGTGTTAAACGAAGCTTGATTGTGGCATAGAGAAGTAAGATCCTCTGAAGTTTTTTTTTGTTGCAACAGGTAAACGAATTAAAAAAAAGTACTCAAAACCAAGAAGAGGATATTCTTTTAACAAAAGTTTTTTAGGGCTATTAAGACTTCGGCCACGCTCCCCCCCTTTAACAACGGCTCCGTTCGTAAAACAACGCCCCCAAATATCACCATCAACTATGGTGAAACGATTAGGCATGATTGTCGCTCCAAAATGTGAGACGCAAAGAAGTTGGAATTGAAGAAGAGAGGGTATAGATAGTGGAGGCGAAGGGGTTTCAGAAACAGAAAACCCGCTAGTTAGTGTTGTTGAAGCAGCATACATGGTTCAGGGAGCCGCACCCCGGTGATGTTGTTGTGTTTGTCCTGATTGGGAAAGCAAAAAGCACTTTTGGCCCCCTTCCAGAGATAAAAGTAGATAAGATGCAGTGTAGAAATCTTTAAAGATTTCACTTACAACTAGGAGAAAACAGCAATATTGCCATTGTTGCTGGCCCAGTCCGTCTGGTTTCGTGCCCCTCGGCGAGTGGGCCTCTGGTCCTTCTGCCTCACATAGCTTAGGGTCAGAGCAGATGGCTAATACAAGCGTGGTCTTGCTTGAAGGTAACCCTGGAAGTAGCAGCTATTTTTGGAGCGAGAACCGGGAGAAAGTGGCAATGAGCAGTAGACGAACGGAGCACAGATCCAGTAGGAGAGAAAAGAGGAAAAGAGCGGTGGCGGATGTAAGTAGGGGAGGTAGAAGGGGCGTGGATAGGTGGGAGGAAAGAGGACTGAGGAAGCGATGGGGCGTGTCGAGAGGTTTGAGAACCGAGGAGGGTGGAGGGGAAACTTGGGGGGGTTAGGTGGTTAAGGAGGAATTGGAGACTGGTGGGGAGAAGAAGGGGCGGGAGAGGGGAGGGTGGGGGGGGACGTGAGGAGAAGACGAGGGAATGAACAGGGGTCGCGTAGGCGGAATAAAAAGACAAGTCGATGCATGATGAAGATGAGCTGTTAAATGCGGTTTATTGATTAAGTTAGGATAACAAAATAAGAAGTAAGAATCCAGGCGAAATGATGGAGAGGGAGAGTTGTATGAAAGATAGAAGTTAATGGAGTTGAGGTTGAGAGAGAGACGTGAGAGAGTAGGGGTAGGTCTGACTGGTGACTTTGGAGACGGCGGGCGGAGGGAGAGAGAGAGGAGAGGGGGATAATAGAAGAAGCGGTGAGAGAAAGGGGGGAGGAGCGAGGCAGGATGAGGGAATGGAGAAAGTGGGAGAGAGAGATGAGGTTTAGATGAGCGTGAAGTATGTATGGGACGAGAGCGGAGGGCCGAGAAGAAAACAGAAAGCGTGGAACAGAGAAGAGAGTGATGAAGTAAGTCGATTGTGTGATTGTTGGGTGGAGAGTTTGCTGGGGATGAGGAGGGCACGGAAGGAAAGATTTGCCGAAGAAAGAGTGAGAAGAGAGAATATACAGGCTGAATAGAGCAAATGGGATGCGGAGTCGATAGAATGATAGATTAAGAAGAAGGTAGAGGGAAGGTTTGATTTTGTACAAGTAGTTAATAGGGAAAGAGGTATGGAGGAGCGGGGAGGTGAGAAGCGAGGAGAGTGAGCGGAGATGAGACGAGGAGTTGGGAGAAAGAGAGAGGTAGATGAGAGAATGGAGAGAGATTAGAATGTAGCAGAGAGGAGATTGCGGGAGATAGTTGAGAAGGGGGAAGAGGGGGAAGGAGCGGGATGTTTATTGAGGATGAATGTTAAGATATTTAGAGAAGATTGTAACTGATGTTTGTGTCGCAGAGGAGAGAGGAAGATGAGAGAGAGGAGACGAGATTAAAAAAGCTGAGGAGGGAGGGGTGGGGCGGATGCTGTTGAAGAGAGAGAGGAGATCGTGAGGAGAATAGGAGGAAGGATAAGATATTGAAAAATTGAGAGGGTAGAAGAGTTAGAGGATATGGATGGAGGGGGGAGATTCGGGTATATGGAGAGAAGTAGATTGGGAGGAGAGAGGAGGAGGAGTTGGGGAGTGTGGGAACTGTGAGAAAAGAAGAGAGATGAACTAGAGAGAGAAGTGGGGGTCACATCAAAGTTGTAGGGTCAGCTTCCGACGCTGGGTGTAACTGTAAATGAAGTTCTGAACTGTCATTTTACCCGTGTTGAAGGGTACTACGCAAACCACATACCATTAGCTTCAGTCATGTTGTCGGTCACGCGAGCTTGTTGAGAGCCTTTCGAGGATAGTCTTTATAAATATGTGACACTTGTACATTTAATTTGGGGGGAAAAAAAAAAATAAAGGGGGGGGGGGGGGAATGAGCTCGAGGATTATGGTAAAGGGCAGGGCGGTTACATTTCCGACGAGTGCTTGCGGTGTGATTGCACTCACGGACCAATCACAAATGCCAACCTGGTAGCCTTGGTGGTCCACGAATTCAGGGTAAGCAAGACTGCGCTTGTCGGGAAGGCACGGGACTTGTGTTGTAGAAAAGATGTCAATGTCGTATTGAGAAAGGGCGGGGAATAGGAGTGAAAGGACCCTACATATAATGATATCTGAGTTATTTGGAAAGAAAATAAGTGTGTTTGTTGTTACAGCATTTAAAGCATGTCAACATATTCTGTTAAACACCAAATATCACAAAATAAATAAGGATCTTGGAAAAAGATAGAAAACATGATATGACCCCTTAAGGACCTTCCAAGTGGTGAGCAGTCAGTAATTCTGCTCTAAAAAGTCAAATAAAAATTTCAAATAGGTAGGTTAAAAGGGCTTGCGATTGTTTAACATGAACACACACAGGGTCTCAGTAGATGCGTTTCATGGACAGCGAACCAGGTGCATGAACCCGCAATTACGATGTTTATTTTCACACCGAACGAGAAGAGTGAGGAGTGGAGAGTTAACAATGAGACGAGACACAATGTTTCTCTCAGACAGCAATGACAGGGACAGCCCTCAGTTTGTGAGGATAGGAACCACAGACAGACGGAAGAGTTATGTCTGAGATCATGTTATTCATCCTCATCAATAAGCTCTCATTTCTGTCAGTAATACTCTCGATCATCATTCATCATCGTCGTCGTGATTGTCGTCATCATCATTATCGTTCCTCCTCGCATCAATCATATCATAATAATGGTGGGTAGTCAGCTTTTCGTCACCAGGTTTTGATTTTCTTACAGACATCACGTCTTCGATCCATTGGTGTCGAGCTCTGGCAAGCGGTGTGCATGTTCTCTCATCAGTTCCACATCTCCGAATTCCACACATGTCAGCACTATGGAGAAATCACACACAAAGAACACATCCCAGGACAGAAAAGATTTGAAGATACTGCCTCAGCCACGGGAGACTTGACGTGGGCCATGATAAGTGAAGAGTAATGACCGAGACTGACTTGGACTGAACGCATGATTTGACAAGTACTTCATAAACAACTCTAATTAACGATCATAAATTCAATCAACATCCCCCCAATTGCATAAAATGCAAA
Source organism: Sinocyclocheilus anophthalmus (assembly GCA_018155175.1). Taxonomy (NCBI): domain Eukaryota; kingdom Metazoa; phylum Chordata; class Actinopteri; order Cypriniformes; family Cyprinidae; genus Sinocyclocheilus; species Sinocyclocheilus anophthalmus. The sequence continues at coordinate 91,071 of JADLZN010005003.1, forward strand.
GCCCCCCCAAGATCAGTCTCATGGACTTATTTAACATATTTATCAAATATATTTTAAACCAGATTTCCAGAATATCAACATGCTTGCAATGTCTATTACTGATTAATAAACCACAAACAGTTAATTACGTGACATTTGAGACATACGCTATTTCTCCCAAACAAAACGTAGTTCCGACGACCGGAAAAAGTTTACTCTTGGAGCAATACATAACGGTGTTCGTTTACTGAACGATCAGTCGAGATTCAGTGTCCAGTCCCGATTCACAGTCATGAATTGTAATCCCTGTTTGAACAAACACTGAATGAATGAATCAGTGACTCACTCAGAAGCACTGACGAACGCCCGCCCCACACAAAACAGTAAATTCGACCTTATACTAAGCTAAATTGTGTTTAGAATTGTTCGTGGAATTTGTGGAATCCAAGAAATAGTTATTCTAGGAACAGTGCGTGAAAAACCCCCTGGAGATGCAAACACTGGAGTGAATCAAGGAATTAAAGATAACTGATGTGCCACACTTAACGTCCACCCCCACGACGATCTGAGGATCGGAGACGACGAGGGTCGGAGCGAGGTCTTCTCAGACGTGCACATACACGAGAGGGGCAACGAGAGAAAAGAGGGGTTCAATGTCAACCTCGGCTATTCAACAGGACGGGGTAAGGAGGCATTGTGAGGAAAGCGGCATTGTAAAGCGCATCCATCAAACTAAAAAAAAAGGGCGAGAAAAAGATGTTGTGCCATGCATTATCAGTAAACTAGTCAGTTGGAACTATCTCCAAGTAGACGAGCAGCGAGAGCTGTGTAAGCAAAAAACTGGCCCTTATGTTGAAGGCACATTCAGTATGTGTACGTGGTATATGTCAATATATTGTTTATGTCCTAATAAAGGTGATTTTATGGAATCAGCCACTATAGATCTACCAATATATCAAACACCGCATAATGCATAGCAAGAGGCAAATGTAGAGAAAGGAACAAATTAACAGATGACGGTCTACATAAAAGAGGACACAAGTTAATAAGGATATTGCACACGTTCAAAAAACAGGTCTTGGAGAAATCACAAAACCGCGTCAGCCGTATATATAGCGGTTTGTCATCACAGGGAAAGTCGAGGATCGATCCAGGCTGCTTAAGTCTGGGGTTCCATACTTAGTTTCTGGAGCCGCATCTTCCTTCAGGGATCTCCAGGAATTCGATCGGACCGATTGGTAACAGTCAAACAGTCAGTCTGTGGAGTTCACGAAATCATGGCAAATCACTCAAAGACTCACATAAAACAGGTATTACCAGGCTGGCAGAACCACTCAGCGAAGGCCACACAATGTGCGTCGCGATTAATAATCATCTTGAGCCTAGAAACCAGGCACAAACATAGAGTTTATAACAGTCATGACAACTGTATCGAAAATCCATTAAGCTTTTAGCTTGGCAAATGGATTAGAGTTTGTTTGTACCCAGATCTATACATGCTGTGGTGCTCAGCTTGCGTAAGAGTGAGTTGGCCCCTAAATAAGATAGAAAAAAAAAACGAACGCAGATTTTTTAAGGTATCCTTCTGAGAGGTCGTTTGAGAAAACGTGTTGATTTTATATTGTATATTCATTTCTCTTCAGCCGCTGTTGAGACATGCTCAGAGTAGCACTGTCGTGCTCCTCTAGATGAAGCTGACGAGTTGTCCTCATGTAGGTTTGGCGGGGGATGTGACGGTTTTGTCATGAAGGGCTCGTCGAAATCCACTTCGTTCATCTCAGGTTTAATTTCTTGAGCGATCTGGAAACGTTCAGGGCATACGCAGACCGACACAATAAAGCAGAAGATCATTAAAGGCTCTAGTCCTTTTTTTTCAAAAACTATACCATAACCCTATTTATTATCTACCTAATTTGGACATTTTTATGTGTAGAGAGGCGAAGTCGTTAGGTGGGCCTTCTGACAATAGTCGTAAAACTTGATTACTCAGATAAGAGCTTATGACCGGTCTGCCTAAAGATATACGCTTAGTTATGTAAAGAATCAATTCAAATAGAAATGAAAAACGGGCTTTAATGCTTTATAAGGCTATGTTTATAACATCATTCAATAACACATACCCCGTGTGAATGAAATGAATGAATAATTATTAGAAGAATGCAGCCTGATAGATATGAATGTGTAATACCACCTGTGGCGACAACTGTTGCAAAGAACTTGACTGAAGGGATGAAATTCTCAGCTTTGCGTCATCGTACTCAATGAAGGTAGGAGAGATAACAGCATTGGCGGTGATGGAGGGAAGCTGCTGTTACAAGTATACGAGTAAGTACGAGGTTTATTAAAGAGTTCGGTTGAAACGGCATACTACGTGACGATTTGGCGCTCTTGAAGTTAACCATCAGTTTGGTCAGCCTCGATGTGATGAAGCATTTGAAGCTCCGGTTCATTATCTGATGACTCCAAGGGCTCCTCGGATCACCTGACAGAGAACCAAGCAATCACTAATCAATGACCTGTAGATGCTTGGATCGATGTATGTGATAATCACTCAGTCATGAGGAACTCCAGCGCGTGTCGCCGCCATGCTCTCATCGGACGATGATCTCGTCCATGTCAGCAGCAGAAAGATGAGAGCTGTCAACGTCAGCAGACCTGCCAAAAAAAGCGTATGACGTTTTCAGAGGTGTGGAATGATGGCCGATTAAGACAGACTGGATACTATTCTCAACATTGACACAAACATGAATAACCCTAGAAGGGATTTCCTGAACAACACTTTTATCGGTCACCACTTGATGCGATAGTCCACTTTAGACATTCTAACAGTAAGTACCTTTGCAATAACTTGTCAACTAGCATTCATTAGAGTATTAGTAGACTGTCTGATAAATATCTGCTAACACTTATTTTGACGGTTCCCCAACATTATAAATCTGGAATATGAGAAAGTTTGCCCCAAGTATAGGTCAACTATTCTATAACCCTAAAACAACCCCTGAACAGTCTACTCTGAGAGTAGGCGACCAGTAGCTTGCAAATTAATGGAAATAAGGGACTGAAGTGGACAGTAGTTACCAACGTTATTCTAGTAGTAGACTGTCTAAAGTGGACTATCAAAAATAAAGTGTAACCCTTTTATCAACCAATTATAGTCCTATATCCACTCTTAAAATCAGAAGACAATGTTTTAATGATAATAATACAGATCAAGAACACGCCCTATTTATGCAAACTGCATAAAGCAACAGGTCACTCCACAATCATTGGCTTATTCACTTCAACATCTTAAATTTCAGTCTGTTCCTCAACAAAGATGCATCGTAAAAATATTTTTTGACGCTATAAATAAAGATTATTGCAATATGTTTTTATTGTGTTTTATTGCCGTTTCTTTGTAATTCGTTTTTGAAATGTACTAGCATTTGGTGAAAATCATTTCAAAGCAAATCCTACAACATTTATTTTTCTTCAGTGTGTTGCAAGGGTTCAGAAAGCTGCACAAGTTGTATGAATTACTGTTTTTTTAGTGGTAACACTTTACAATACGTTTTATTTTACACTTTACAATGAGTTAATGAATGAACTAACACGGGGGGGGGGAAAAGGGCAAACAATTGTAAAGTATTTATTAACTTGTTAAGTTGGTTAAATAAAAAATACAGCTGTTCATAGCTATTATGTCAGCTCAAATAATTCAACGCTGCACTTTTATTATATAGGTATTGAAATGTCTGTTACGCCAGTTACATATGGAATTTTAACATTTTGAGCTGTCATGAATGCTTTCGTATATAGAAAAGAGCAGCATGCATGTCTAATAAATATCTCTTTTGGTTCATGGAAGCAAGAAAGGCACAGTTTGGACAACTGCATAACTAGCGAATAAAAGACGGAATAATTTTCGTCGTTTGAGTGAATATTGTTAGCTACTCATTTCAGGTGGACTTTCTGAGTTATCTGTTTGTGAATGTAATATAAACAAAGATAATGGTGGTTACAAGGAAATACTATTCAGTCTTTCACTTCACATTTCCCATTAATTCAATGTGTGGCTTGTCGCTGTTTGGAATATTTATGATTTTACTGCAGTTCTAACGGGCAACTGATTTTTCACCGTCAATCCGACACCAAATGTTTTTCAGTGTATAGGCTATGATGAAACACAAGACAGTGTAAGGAAATACAAGCTAATCCTTTTGCTACAGAGAAAAATTAAGTTTTCTGTTATACAAAGCATTCATTTTCATTTACTGTTCACCAGCAGCGTGTACTTCAACAGACTGATGGCTATCAGAAAGTGAAGGTAAGAATTGTATTACAGGCAGACAACGGAAGATAATGGATCTCAGATGCATTCGTATTACCCAGCTTCTGAGCAACCGCTCGGTCTTTCTTTGAATCCACCAGACCGAATCCAATGTCCTCATCTTCAAGATCATCAAGCACCTGGGCCGCAAGCTGCAGGAATAAGAAAGAGTTTATTGTACTGTATGCAAGTCTGAATCAGAATCAGTCTGATCTAAACAAACAGCGCATCAATGCAGAGCGTTCAGTCCTTTTATAGTGGTGTTGGGCCATTCAGTAAAACAGCCATAATGCAGCCATAAAACACATGGACCCAATGAGGCAAAGACACCTCTCTCTCATACTATATACTCAAAGCCAAACGAGACACAAGGCCGTCAAAGCAAATGCCAGAAGTGCTGCCTCTGCACTTTCTAAATCTGTGTGAAATAGGAGCTGAAGATGGACAAGGGATCTGACCAATGCAGGGTTTGATCGGGCATGTCAAAGACTGGACATCCGGACACAGGTGCAAATGTATAGTTACTGTATGTATGCTGTCGCTTGGGTCAACCGCATACATAAACATACAGACACGCCAATGCACACGGACATATGCATGTGACCAATCTACACATGCCTTCTTAAAGTTGAAACTCATTCATTTTCCTCACATACACACATGCTTGAAATGAGAGCATATGTATACATAACAGCAACATTCAACACATTAAATACATGAAGAAGAATATCATACATACGGTAGTCGTTTACCTTCAAGTGTCAAACGCACTGAAACTTCCTTTAGACTCCACCTTACCAAAGCGCCAAATCATTCGACACTTTATAGACCTTCCTTCTGACTTCACATTTCGCAAAACCATTGCAAACCATTACATATCGCAACTGAATGTCTCACACCCTCACATTTGTACATAAATGAAGAGTTCACAAAATCAAAATCGATTTACTCACCATCATGACATGCATAACCCATATTACATTTGAGTGAAATAAAACAATAACAGAGTGAAAAAGAAGAAGGGGCTTATGTATTTTATGTGCAACATCAAATTTTAAAATTATATGATTTTTAACAAAAATGTACGCCCAGATATTCTAATATAAATAATTAAAAGGCCTTAAGTGACTTAAAGAGAGACGTTCACTTTCAGACCTTGTGAAAACATGAACACCCTGAGGGTCCATGTGTAATAGTCAAATAAAAGGGGGTTTGTACTTAAATACATTTGAAATCATCGTTTCACTATTTGTCCCCCATCTTTAAGTTTATTTTGATGTGTGATATCATACTAAAGACAGTACAGTACTTGATATCATTTTATTCTAGTGCTGAGTCTCAAGTTACATTAATATATATCAGTTAATGATATTTTAAAGCGCTAAATTGCACTTCATACACAATGTATTAAAACATGATATACACATGCATTAAAGTATACTTCTAAAAAAAACGGAAAGTACATTGAAGTCAGGCATTCAGAAATACACTGTCTGAACCATATTTCAAAGATGAATCATTGTAATATGAATATGACATAAAAAAATCTACTTAGTGGGTCAAAAAACATTCTAAAGATCCGTAATGCAGTATTGTAAATTGAAATAATAGTCATGCATTCATCTTAATTGAAGAACCATGACAGTTAGGGAGTGGAAACAATACATCAGTTAACATTATATAGTATAAACTAGAATCATTAACATAATATCGACTCATTTTTTTAAAATTAGAGCCCTGGATTCTTTTTGACAAAAAGGGAGCCAGGCTCTCAAATTCAGACAGTAGAACTCTATCTGATTGATGTGTATGACTGAAGTCTCTTGTATAGTCATACAATAACAAGTTGTTAGTCTTGAAATTCTCACATCATTCACAATAACTTGATGGCGAGAAAAGAATGTTGTTCATGTTGGACAGATGCCACTTGGTTTTTTTTTTTGATAACATGAGGGGAGTAAATGATGGCGTGCTGAAAACAGTACTTGAACATCCCTGGCGTAACAAATCAGCACACAACAGCGTAAGTCACGTCACTACAAACACGACACTTCAGCTGGAGGCCTCCTTCTCTTCAAGTAGAGTAGTCACATCTATCGGAGGTTAACACATCGGCCTCCGTGTAGGCACGACGGGACCAAACAAAAAACTATGCTCTCTCGAGGTGAGCGTCGCGTCAAGAACAGGCCAATAGCGGACATATGTGTACTGGCAGCGATTGCTGGTCACTCATTGTTCGGCCTCACAGGAAGTGCTTCTGTAGAAACCACTGCTACGCTCTCACCGGGCACATCCAAGCACGTCTGAAGGGGCATCATTCATTCTCTCCAGGGGTCTTACAAACGCTATAAGTCCTAAGGCTTTTAGAGGGACAGTGGAGCAGCCCTAGGGAGGGGGGAAGGATGCTGTTAAGATAATTGGATGACGCTTTAGTGATAAGCCAGATTGAGAAAAAACCACAGAGGAAGAAAGAGAGCAACAGAACAAAACACAAGCATCGAGGGCCCTGAAACATACGGGTACGTCAGGGCGGGGAGGGGCTTGTTAGCAACGTAGAGAAAGGTAGGTGACTTTAGAGTGTTAAAAAACTATGGACTTTTTTACGCCAGAAAGAAGGAAATGAAATAGTATTTTCTTGCAACAGTATCCATTCGTCTTAATTTGCAACTTCCAAACGTAATTTATGGACAGTTAATTTCATAACTTTTTTCACGTTTCACACACAAGTCAGCAGGAAGTACAATGGCAGATTATCAATTAATTAAAGTGTGTAATTTGTTGTGAGATTACTAATATGTTATGAGCTCAACACACTTTTACCATAATGCATAATTTGTAAACTAATACATTTAGATGTTTTCACCACATAAACAGCTCTATATGGTTGGCTTTTCAAACATAGCAAACTTGCTCAGGAGCGCACCCGGTACAGCATTGCACCTGTGATGTGAAGTGCTAGAGTATGAGTATGAGACATGATACTTGTAAAAGCAAGATAAAATGGCATGGTGCTTCAGCATTTATCTCATGTGTTTTAGGGTTTTGGATTGGGTTTAGTGTGGGTGGGACATTATTTTTAAACGTTTAAAGTTTCATTTCCACACTGCCATGATACATGCAAAGACTAGTGCAATAAAACGTCACCAGTTTCACATTCATCTGTGTTAGATAAAAATGGGAAAAATACCAAACTGTTCACTATTCACAATATAACCCCCCACCACTCCCAATCCTTCAAAGGTATCTAAAGGCAATTACATAATAAAACCATTAAACATTTTTGTTAGATCCTGATTTTAATTTTTTCTTTTTTGCTCTGTATTGGTAGCACCAGACTGTTAAGTTGAAGGTATGGTGAGCTGTGGAGAATGAAGCTGACAGCGAATAGACGCAGTACTCACCTAAGCATGGGATCTATTTGACCGTTTATGCAATGCTGTCGCCAGAGACAGAAGCTTAGAAACCGAGAAAAAAATAAAAATTTTAAACACCAGAATAATTTTTGACACAATCATGGATGTTTTGTGTGAAAGGACTGAAAGGTCGAATTCAAATGACTGTGCTTTAGATGGTAAAGAGAAACCGAATTGCCAAAAGGACTAATTTTCCCATCAAAATGTTTTATTCCTTTTATTCCGTGATGTTTAACATGACCGGATAGGTCTGACCTTCACTTTAGAAGTTAATGGGTTCAGGAAATAAAAAATAAATAAAAATAATTGGTCGATTCCCAGCTAGGATGCGGGGCTTCACGAGTGCTTCCTACAACCTCCTTTAAAATAGTAACTTTTTGTTTTTGTTTTTACCAAAATTCTGCTATTTACATACAGTTTTGAAATCGATAAAAGATTCGTAACTGCCCCCATGGAGACCGTGCTACTATTAGGTCCTGTTCCTTCAGGCACAACTCACGCCGTGCGCAGAGACGCATTTTGGACGCTATCACATGAGTCGCTGGAGCCGAGCCCGTCACCGGCGGGGCTGTAGCAACAGGAAGCCTAAAGCACGTGCGGTGGAGACAGCGGCAGCTTCTGTTGCTCAGTATAAGCGCTCTATGTTTGTATTGTCTTATTTACTGTCTTTGAATCAAAGCATTATGGCAAGCAAGGGACAAGCAGGCATTCAGACTGTGTGTTCCTCCCTGCTCGCGCTTCATTACGGGTGTGGATACACACAGCTTGTGTGTCGCTTGTTTGGGAGTGGTCCATCCAGTTTGAGGAGCTGTTGGAGGTAGTGACTCGAGCAGTGGTCAAGCTACTCCCCCAGAAAAACAAAAAGAGCCAGAGTCGGGGCGGCGCTCTAGGTCGAAGTCTTCAAGGAAGATGATGGGTCTGAGGACAAGTGCATCAGGACTTCTGAGGGCAGGCCCCTCTGGGGAAGAGCGGTGTAGACCTCATTATACGGTGCCCGTCTTTCCTCAGTGCCCTCAGGAGATCGATCTGCCACCTACGGTGCTTCAGGGCACAGCGGTCTCCAGCGAGCGCATCTCTCAGCATCCGCCCGCAAACGTAGTGGTTCTGAAAGGCTCACTACCTCCAAGGAGCAGCTAGATTGGCTGTTCGCTGCTGGTCCTCCGCTTCATGGCACCAAGCTAGCTGCTCTAAGTACACCAGAGGTCACAGGATTTGGCAGTGGTTTTAGAGGCCCTTTCCAAACCTCCCTTTGAACCCCTGGAGGAGGTTTCATTGATATTTCTTACAGTCAAGAGTGTATTTCTGCTAGCCATCTCTTCCCTGAAGAAAGTCTGTGATCTTCATGCTCTTTCTGTTGCCCCCTCTTGTCTTGAGTTTGCCCCTAGCATGGCCAGAGCATATCTTTACCCCAGACCGGGGTATGTCCCAAAGGTGACTATATCGGTCAATGCCAATGGCCAGTACGTGGTGCTGCAGGACTTCTACCCTCCTCCCTTTCAGGACCCTGACGGGGACAAGCTTAACTGTGTGTGTCCAGGCGAGATTGATCCTTGTGGAGAAAGCGGACCAGTTTCGTCTGCACCAGGCATTATAAGGAAGAGTCGCCTGCTAACAAGCAGACCCTAAGCAGGTGGATAGTGGATGCGAGTCCTCTGATCTCCCCTTGCCATTGGAGCTCATGGCTCATTCCACACAAAGTATGGCGGCCTCTGGTGTTTCCCTACACAACATTTGTAATGCACCCCATTTACCTTCATTAGGTTCTACAACCTTGACCTTGACTACACTCCCGGCTCCTCAGTTCTCTCGGCCTAGCTGTGCCCATCCACACTAGGCAAAGATTTGTAAGTCTGGCGGCGTGGACAAACTCGTTCCCATAGCATTTCCAATGACAGCGGAAGTTCTGATGGGGAACGTCTAGGTATCATGCAACCTGTTCAATGAGGGAACCAAGGAAACGCTAGCATAACCTATGAGGCGATTTAGTCAACAGACAATGCTTAAAATGTGTTCGTTCCTATGCCCAGTCTCTTGTGTTCTTGGGTAAGGCCTATAAACATTCAAGGTTTTTCAACATTTCAAAACTCAAACACAAAGACTTGTCCAAATCCAACTATCAAAATGATTTAGCATCATTACTTTGTAGTTAAAGTTAGGCAAATTCTTGAATTCAATTAAATCCTTTCATTCCAGTTGATATTGCGCAGTGCATCCTCATTAAATCAGTTTATTCAGAACTGCATGGAATTAACAAGCAATCAATACATAGAAAACGGATATATTCAGTACGCATTTACTAGCATTACACGGTCATTAAAAGCATCGGGATAGGCGGACAGTGGAGCAGTTAATCAAAATGAACTGCACTAGAGCAATCGCACCAGAGTTCATTTTAATCAAGCCAAACCTGCCATTAATTGGCTGTTAAGAGCTAAAGTGAGCAGCCACTGTCTGTCATCTCTTCTGTTGCGATACATTCGCAGTGCATCTTTCTCCCTGAGGAGGAGTCTGAAGACCCTGTGCATGCTGTCTTGGGGTTTTATGAGAGTCGTGGATTGGGCTGGTTGTTCAGTGAGTGATTGAGTTCGCTCTGATGACTCATGAGCGCATCACCTCACCTCTGAATCATCACCGCTGAGCTCACTAAACAGCAGCGTCTGTTTCTGTCCCCTCCACACATAAAATCATCCTGAGAGAGGATGGCGGGTTCAGCGCTTCCAAAGCGGCACAACCCGACTGCAGCTGGTTAACAGTGATAAAAAAGAGTGACGATATACGCCAAAAGGCCAACAAAAAAGAATGATGCTTTTAATCTGATGGACCCACAATTTAGTATCAACATTTCCGTGAACATTTGCCGTTTGGGAAATATGAAACGGCTATGACTACAGAGCAAGACATATTAAAAACATAACTACAATCCTGAAGGCACCAAGACAATATCTAATGAAACTCAAAGCCTTCAGCGCTCAATCATTTTCACGTTCAGTTTATTCTCCTCTGCCAGTCAGCAATGCCCTTGTTTAAATGATTATCACATTACCATCAGGTTCTATTCATGCATTTCCTGCCAGTGATTCATTGTTTTGAAATTCAAAATTGGTTCAGGTGTGAAGACGGCAAGGAAAGGCAAGGTTATTTAACACTTTTCATACACAGTGGGAATTCAATAAGATTAAATAAATGAATGCATAAAACATTTCATAGTTAATATTAACAAATAAAAACACAATACAAGTAAGAAGTAAAAACTGAAAAAAAGACATTTTATTATGAAAATAAGACTAAAATTAAAATGAAATGTTTAAATTAAAATAAGATTCAGTATGAAGGACATAAAAGGAAAATAAAAAAAGATCAGAGCAGTGTGATTGGTTCAAAAAAGGTAATTTTGACTATTTGTCTTACAATTCTGACATTTTTCCTCATGATTGTGAATTTATATTTCACAATTTGGACTTTGTTTTCTAAAAATTGTGAATTTAATTGAGAAATATTTTCTCATAGTTTATATATTGCAATCGATAACACAATTGCGAGACAAAAGTCAAAAATACAAACTCACAGTTGCGAGAAAAAAAATATATTGAACATTTAGTTTGAGACACTTTGTAAATGAGATTCTCTGAGCATGTGGCGCGTTTGTTTCAGACAGTTATTGTTTTATTAATCTACATTTGTTTTCTCTTAGCTGCTTTTATAACATATTGATGTCGTCAGTCAGATGGCATGTCAGTTCCTCACCAGAATGAGCTGCATTGTGCTTTAATGCTATGATAGCAGCTGCGGATGGCAGTGGATCTCAGATTTTCTGTGCGGCCCTGAGTTCCTTTCTGCACCAAAGCAGGATTGGAGTCTATGCTTGAGAGATGCAAGTGCTCTTAAGAGTGTGATTCAGCTGGAATATGAACTCATAAAGAACAGAGAGTGCTCAGACTTCTCATTTCACTGCGCGAGGCTCGCTCTCCGCTGCAATGATGGGAAACACACAGAGAAAGATAATGAAGCATCTGAAGCGGCGCTTCATAAGTGATTACTCATTCATAAAGCCTCGACGGAGTCGAGATGCATCCAGTTCATTCGGTTTACAGCTATATGAATATGAAGACTCACATGCAGATGTGAACAGGAATTATACCGGCGGGTGAGAGCGTGAAGTTAAAAGAACAGCTGTGACATAATTGACAGGGGAATTATGTAATTGTCTAAAAATATACTCTTAAAGATACCGCATCATCTCACAAGTGTATATAATTAAATCTATCATTTAGATTTCTTTATGATTTATAGATTCTTTATATTTTACTTCTGGCATTAAACCTTTTAAATTGAACTAGCTTCATGACTGCATCTGACTGAAAAAAAAGAGAAAAAACTAAATCCATCCCTTTAACCCTAAATATCAAGATGAAGGCCTATATTACATATCGTTAAAAGGCTGCACAATATTAAGACAATATTGTTTATCTACCCATGAATCCCCTTGCGCCAAAACCACGACAAACGAGGAACAATGATTGTCTGATATGAGATATAATTGTGAAAGGCTGCGTTTAAACAGCCTGTGGCGTGAGCCTGTATTTTCCACATTAATAAGTCATATGTGCCATGAAGCACACAAAGATTATTATGTAAGACTCCACCTGCCGGCCATGAAAAATGCACACGTCTAGTCTATGTATAGTATGTGAAGTACAAGAGAACAACACGACGAGTTCAGACCACGAATAATGTACATTATCTGTCAGAATGAATGCTTGTTTTATAAGCATCCTCTGCCTTCTTCCGGACCTTGGACTCATACTGCTGAAGCTTATAATTGTCCAAAAAGCTATAAGTCTCTGTGCATCAGAAGGAATAGTAGGTTTACGTTTATGCATTTAGCAGATGCTTCTAGTGACTTAGAAATGAGGAACAAAGAGCAAAGAACCAACTCTTACTGTACATGTCCAAATTATAATATCCAGAATTCGTGCTGATTTATGGCTGAACTGGCGATGACAGTTTGTAATGTGCTTGTAACAGCTTGCAGTCGCCGAAATGACTGAAATAATGATTTGGACTGTGGTTTGACTGAACTTCTCTGCATTAACTCAGTGAACCAAGGCACTTTGCTCTGCTAAATTTAAAAGTAATTTTCTTACATGAATACGAGATATGAATACATCCCACCATTATTCACAGAGCAGGTTAATCATTAATAATTTTTTTTAACAGTCCCCATCTAAAACCTCACCAGATCATTTAACCAAACTCCTTTGAGATTCACCCATCGTAATGACAATTACAGGTACAACAATGAGAAATAAAACCTTAGTAATTATTAATAAAGTGTATTGTTTTTTGTCCATTTTGTTCCATAAAAATTTTTGTTTTCGTGTTGTTACTCCATGATGTTGCAAGTGTTGCCATGCTGTGCTGAATATTTAAAATGCTCTCAATGTGCCGCACCATTTTGCTGATTATGTAACAAGAGCAACAAGTTTTGTTATTGGCAGACTCAAATAAAGTCTGTCTAACATGATAAATAATGCATTTGTGAATCAGAACACAGTGTTGTTCTTGGCTACAAATAAAAAGAAACCATAGCGCACTTAAAAAATCTCTTCCACAGCTCGATTTGAGAAGCGGCACTTTGTATTTTACAGTGCGTTTTTGATGAGGTGTTTGTTTATTGTCTCCAGCAGCACTATCAATGGCCAGATCCACTAGATGGCACGCTTTCAGCTTAAACTCAAACAAAGTTTGGCTTGAATTGACAGCATATGGGCAAAGATAAGGGAAATGAACCAAAAACTTGGTAAGTGAGGACAAGAAGAAAGAATCCAAAACTTGCAAGGACAGAACGAGCAACAGAAGGACAGAGCGGCTGAATGTGAGAACATTGGTCATGCTGGCTAAAATTAGCCGCTAACAGACAGACCCCAAGATAGCAGCAGCTATTCTAGCAGTGAATTTAGTAGGTCCGGATATTGCTGATGCATAGCAGCTCCTGGACCATGGGGGTTGTAATTGTCATGGTCAAGAAGACACGTACTCAATAGCGGATAGTAAAAATAAAGACATTTAAATGCATTTAAAAACATTAGCATTGAAATGCATGATAATGTGTCAGTGTTTATGAAGGAATGAGAGCTGCTTTATCATTCACGTCCATCTCAATGGGAATGCTAATCATCGCTAACTGATGGCATCACAAGAAACACACCAACTCAAACCTTCACTAGTGACGATCCTGACCTATGAGGTCAAAGATGGTGGACAGGACACACACAAGTCCATTTTAAACCTTGAACAACCTCCAAAAATAATCTGTCACTGGTACCCTCTGCGTACTATAATGAAATTACAGTACTGCTGATCCTATGCGAGTTACTTTGTCAGCACTCGTCGCAAATGCAGGTAGCACTTCGCAAATCCAACGGCGCTTCCGAGATCATCTATTTTCCCCGCCCTCCCTTACCGTGTGCAGTCCTGTGCCGTTGTCAGCCACTTAATTCTGTTGAGTTGCTACCGTCTTATCGATCTGATTAAATGTATGGTTTATACAAGTTGCACTTTTATCTTACACTTGCAATAGCGGCCTTTTCGGAAGGGCTTTCTGCCCAATAAGGACGCTTTTACAAGTACATCTTTGTACTTGCAAAGTTGGTTTAAAGTGAACGATTATAGTAAATTAAAAACATACTCAATGCCATTTAACAATTAAAACTATGTATGAAGTATGAGTATATTATAAAAGTGTGCAGAGTAGGTGGGTTAGGAAACAGGGGCTAGTTATGAACGTGTTCGCTCTTCAGGAAGCTTTTAATGCACACTATTGTATATACTTGTTTTATTTTTTTAAGTATAATTGGAGTGCCTTTAGGGGCCCTTCTTTTTCACAAGGGGAAACCATGGTGAGAAAGATCAGTAGCCAACTGATGATTTGGACTATCCGAGACCTGCCTTTGCTCCAAATCGTAATGGGTAATTGATTATATCTATAGAAAGTCCATTCCGTACATCCATCCGTTAATCATTGCCCAGCACCCCCGTGGTCCACTTCTTTGGTATGGGCCTATACCCAGACATGTTGTCATATTCCCTCGTCCACAACACTTATTAGGGCTCTCTGGCCATCAGGATACGTTGCATGAAGGGGAAGATGAAACAACAGCATGCATGTCGCTCAAAGCCCCCCCCCCGCCCGGCTTGCACTCCGTTCATAGGTAGTCTGAGCCATAAGCACTGCGGCTCATCGCCACGCATCTGTGAGTGAGGTTTTAAAGTACTAACCACAGCGACAGTTACTCAAATGGCCAAGAATACACATTGAGACCTCCCTAGAACAACTAGTCTCGCTTGATTTAGACCAGGACAGACAACCACTCGTCGAGTCCCGATAAATGTGTTTGCAACTTGCCGGTCAGAAGAGGAAGCACGTCGCCCTCACTTCCAACTTTCGTGTAGTCCTGACCGTTCTCCGAATGTGCAGCTCAGTAGAACGAAACATCCCGACTTCCGGAACTATGCCTTTCCGTGTGGGGCATTAGCAGGGGGTTTGCTAAGGCCCCATGACCGAGGTGCAGCGATCGCTTTACTGAGATCCCCCGCACGTAGTGTCTTCAGAGTCGCTTTTTCCTGCAGAGGCCCATCAGGATCCCCACCCTGAGCTGTCTCATCTCCGTTCGCTATAAAGAGACCCACTGGAACGAACTGCCTGGGCTCCGCGGTGGACCCGCGGTGCTGTCTCCGGTTGCCCCTTATTTCCGCCCCCGGCCCCCACCTTGGCGTCCTTCCCCTCGCCCCCGCTTCCCCCCTCTTCCGTTCGTCTCTCCGCTCCTGGGCGTCCCCCCTGCCCCCATCTTCCCTCCTGCCTTCCTCCCTTCTTGATCCCTGCGCGTCCCCTTTCCCTCCCCTCTGTTCCATTTCATCCTGCGGTAGTCTCCCTCCCGTCCCCGTCCCTGCCTGCTGCTTACGCCGCACCGCCCGCCGCCTCTTGTTTATTGCCCTGTAGTCCCCGTCTGCTTCCCCCCCTCTCTTCCCCTGCCGCTTTCTCCCGGCACCTCGTCGCTCCTTCCGCCCGCTGTTAATTTTGTGGACCAGTTCTCTTCCTATGCCTGCACGTGCGTACACATTCCCCACCGCTCAATCGCATGGGTATGCGTTTTTTACCTCGGCCCGCTTCTGCCATCCTTGTTTGCCTTGCTCTTTTCTTCCATCCATCCTTCCATTCCGTGTCCCCGGCTTTCCACCGATCCCTACCTCTCACCATCCGCTGCCGATGATAGCCTCCCTCCGCTGTCCCACAGATCAGCCCTGGCACCCGTCCTTAACCCACCCCCCACGCCCTTGAGCACACACAGTACATACATGGGCACACCAGACCCACACAATCACTTTCCTTGCCACCGAATGCTAGCGTGCGCCCACCAGTATCAGACCAACAGTGTGAGCGGGCTTACTCCTATTTCATCTAGTATCTCTTTCCGCCTTACCTTCTCCCAGCTGCATTGAGTACCCCTTTCGACTTTCCTGTTTTTTTTACTCTTCTTTCTTGCCTTCCATGACCCTCCCCTTTTCATGTCTCCTTTTTCGTGCTAGTGGAGCTCTCCCTGTCAACTACTGTCTGCACGCCCGAGACGACTGCCATGCACCGTCGTGACTCCCTTGGAGGCTTTCCATGTTTTGTGATCGTGTGTGTCCACTTGACCACAGGGTTGAGATTAGGTTTTTGTTCCGTTCCCTTGTCGCCGCTTTTGGCTGCCCACCCCCTCCCTCCACACCACTGCGAACAGCCTCACTGCCCTGATTCCCCTATGGTCATCGCGCCTGCCCCCGGCTGACTGCCCCTGCACCTCCACCCAGCCACGAAAGACAGTACACACCTAGTCACCAAAGTTAACCTCGCCTCCGAAGCCCTTGGTGAACGCTTATTTACACTAGAGCCTTATATGCATGCTAGAGTTGGCCGTTTACTCGACTAGGGTAGGGGGCTACCCGCAGCTCGTCAGAGAACTGGTTGAGGAGGACCCCTCACCGCTTGCTCAAAAAACCTTCAACCACATAACCACGCTTAACAAAACAGGTTCTTTGAAATGACCTCAGGTAAGTGACCCACAGAAAGAGCGCTGTTAAGCATCACCTGGAGACGTTTAGATCAAGGGTCTTTGTAGCTTGAATAAGCATTATTAAATGTTCTGCACACTAAGAAACAATGGTTGTTGGGGGAAACACTGGTCCTCCTATGAAATCCCACCGCCAACCACCCTTTGGGCACTTTAGTTTTACAGCTTGCTTGCGCGTGGCTCTTGCCCTTTTTACTTTCATTATCACATAAAACAGTGAAGTAAAGCCATGTTTGTTAGAGAGTAATCCTCATTCCTTCTTTCTGCCTGCCCACTTGGGCGGGATGGCCCCCGCCCACGGTCCTGTCCATACTGCACACTGTTCCTGTTCTTTATGGTAGCTTGGCGAGCAGCGCTTAGCTCCCCTGCAGGTGATGTCTGCAGGCGGCTAAAATACCGAGAGGCTGCTCAGCACCCTCCCGCCCACCCCATGCAGCCCTATACGCATGTCCGACCCTCGCTGCTGCCCATCTCCCGACACCCTGACCGACCCAACCTTATAGCCGCCTGCCCTCACCCCTCGTCGGCGATCTCTATCAGGGTGGTGCTGGGGACGGTGGAGGTTTTGCAGCCGCCTGCCCCTGCTCCAGGGCCCGCTTAGCCTATATTGGCCTGGAGCCGCGCGCTCCATTGGCTCCCGGCATCCGGGCGGCGACCCATCCGGCTGTGGCCCCCCGTGATCTGCCTGCATTCAGGTCAGCTGCGTTAGACACCCTATCGGCCTCTAGCCCCCTCTCGCGTTTCCGGCAGCCCGCACTGTAGTCCCCTTCAGCCCCCCCCATCTGACACGCGCTCCTGCTCTTTCCCTAGACCTTCTTTTCAGCCTCAGCGTCGGACTGTTCCCAAATTCTTAACCCTTTCTGCCATCCCGCTCACGGGACTCTTATCTTTCCCCAGGTCTACTTCCCCCACTAGTGGGTTCGTACCTATTATGTGCCCCCCGCCCCCTTTTGTATCTTCCGCCTCCATGTGTTTCAGTCACTTTGCTGCGGTTTGCTATGCTTGCATCCTATTCGGTCTTTCAAGCCCGATTTCACCGGTCCCTGACAGTTAGTTGCCTCGTTCCGACTTGCGCGACCCTCCCCTCCATCGTCTATCTTTCGTTGGCCTCCGCCCTCCTTCCCCCCACTTCACAGGCCGTCAGTTTTCGCCTGTTCCCCCCCCTTTACGCCGCTTCAAGAGACCAACGTACACGGCAGGGTTCTTTTTATAAGCAATACATCTTGTCCATGTATCTTGTCGTTCGTATCGCCTATGCCCTCCCTCCATTGTCGACTCCCCTTTGAGTCTTTGCCCATGTTCCTTCCTTATTCCTCCTTCCTCTCACATCTATGGCGATTGATTTGAGTCATGATCCTTGTGCCCAATAGGTTCGCCGAGTTTTGTCCACTGCTATCGACAAGGTTGAACGCCGTCCACACTTGTTGATCGGGCCCAATCACACCGTACAATTTTGTCCGGTTTGTGCGCCGACCCCAGTTAGGAACGGGGTGGTTGAAGAGGTGGTATTGTGTAGGTCCCGTTCGGCAACAGATTCAAACGAATGAAATACGTACGATTTTGACAAGTACGAGTTGAGGTGTCGTGAACATGTGCCGACTTAGGCCAACCACGCGAAAACTCTAGTCTCATGCCGCATTTCCGTGAGATCGGGCTGGGTTTGTACAAATCAAGACTGGACTGAAATCCAAAACCATACTTGCTTTCGTGAAATTCAACCCCATTTTCCTTGAAACCCAATGGTCCTCTATAGCCCAGTTCATACATTCACTCAGACCTTCCCACTCATTCTTCTCTCATCGTTTCCAGACGGGCAGACTAGCAATAAGCAAGTTCCTCCACTTCAAACTGCTTTCTGGACATGCGGTCCTCGCCAACAGCCTTGTGGTAGTAGATGACCATTACATCATATCTCTTCATCACGGACTTGTAGTTCTTGATGGTCAGCTGATGGACGCGGTCCTTGCCATCATATTCGGGGAACTCCAGGCCCTTCTCGCTCCAGCACAGATACGCACAAGTTAGCAGAACCCCCAACAGAAGCCAACCCCACTTCATGACACTGTTATGCTTCACTTGAAAGGTTTAAAATTTCTTAGATTTTTACTTTGTTCCTAACTAAAGCCAAAATATTAGGAACAAGGTCCAATTCGTGCGCCCACCGCCCTCTCTTGCTCCCTTTTAAAAAGACACATGCGCAAGTTGACTAGTTGATGCCTCTTGGGTGTCGGATGGTTGGGATGAAGGCTCTGTTATGGGTCGACGCAGCTAGTAAATACAGTCGAGCAAGAGAAATGCTGTAAATGGGTGGAGCCAAATTTGACAATTTGTACCTGCTGGAAGCAACAGGATCAAACTGAGTGACATGTGCATTGGGTGCTTTCACTGAAAGACAGGTATTGGGCTGGGCGACAGGATTCCATTGCCATATTAAGTTTTGCAGGGCTTTGACCCTTGCTAAAAATAAGTTCTTGTTTGGACGCTGAGAACACCCTGCGTACTGTATGTTGTGCCGCTGCGTTCGAGCTGGCACAGATGAAGTGTCCAGTTTCACTCTGATTCTGTTGGCCAAAGCAAACACTCCCAAAGCCTTGTGCTCTCCGATGTGATATGGCTGTTGAATATCGAGAGGGGAATGGTTGCTAATGTTGATATTGGCACGAACAGCGACAGTCTACACCTTCAAGGTCCCCGAGTTGGCTTTCCAGGGACTCCCGAGCATCGTCTGCTAGCCAATGCCCATGTCCTGCCCCTGCCGGTCGGCTGTTGACAAGTAGTACTGCATAAATCCCTAAGCCTCAAGCTCAGCATGTGGTTTGTGGATCGATTGTTGTTGCTCTGCCGTATCCATGCAATTCATGAGAAACAGCACGATCAAGCGTGCCCCAGTCACCTCCCCCTATTCGTTTACCAAAGTCCCAGCCATTGATGTTGGGCTATTAATTAACAGGTGTTTGACACCTGCACCTCAGTGCTGATTATATTTCATTCTGCCCTCGACTAAAAACTGACTTTGCTGTCCTTTGGAGAGGGAGTTTGGTGGGGTCAGTTGAAGTGGATGCATGGCCTGTACCTCTATCTTTTGCTTTCTGCTCTTGGCCTAACTGCTCCTATTTGCCATCACGCACCTCGACTGCTGTCCCTTAGATTGGGTCATGTTAGTCATAGCTCTGCACCTGTAGATAGCATAGTCACGTTCTACCCATAACCAAGAGATGGCGGTGTGTCGTAGCAGTGTCATGTCGTGGAAAGCGTACGTAGCGAGGGAGGCCGCTCGGGAGGGGCGAGAGACTTTCGCGGAACGGACCCGAACCCATTACATCCAAGATTATGGAGGCAGCGCCTCTTGTGGCCGGGTTTTAAACGCATTCAGCGGATGAATTTCCATTGTGTACCTCATTTTACATTTATGCATCTTGTCAAGTCATTTTACTCTAACGCCACTTGGATTGCCCTTCCCATAACTTTGAATCCCTGGACAACACATAAAGGGGACAGTTGTGGAGATTTGGCTGTGGACCCACCATACATTGGCAAGCGATGTATTATTGTATATATCCGAAGATCTAATGGTCCATGTGGGAAACCTGATTGTGCGCACCCCACCTCACCGAGCATGGCAGCAGCCACCCGTGCTTGTTACTACAGAAAAGACAATTTAATATAACTCGACGTTTATGCCTGTGTGCCTATGCTCTCCCGAAGGGTACAATCATCCCGAACTAGTGGGAGGCGGAGAGTTTTATTCACGTATAGCTGCAATCCCACATTTGCCCAAAGAATGGCACGTCATGGAGAGCAGACACCACTAAGTGTGGAACAGCAAGGCGACAGTTCTAGCCATTGTAAAACATCATAAGCAGACTCGTGAACTGTTTACCTGGTAGCCCCGGTTAGTGGTTTATCAAATCTGACTAAAGACCGATATTCACCTCGCTGCAGCATCACACAAGTAACGGTCAACCTACACTGCGCACCCAGCTACGAGAAAGGCATTAGCGACGCCTTCTGTTCACATTGAGTAGTACAAAAATACTTTTATTGCTTCGTGGAATCTTGTTGTGGCACACTCACAACAAGTGGCAGAGGTCGCTGAATTTGGTGTTGCTGTTGGTTATTGGTTTGTCTCTCTGCAGCTTGATGAGGTGCGGTCTCCTCCCCAGGGTAGACAGAAAACCAGTAGTAGTTAAAGAACTGACCATCAAAAGACCCGGTTGATCCCTACGCATTTATAGAAAAGTGTAAAAAGCAAAGCAATGAAACACAACCAATACTAGGCCTAAACCTCGTTCATTTTATACTGGAGCAGACGACATCTGCCCTCACAATAGCAGCGTTCTTTGCTCCCGGAGTCTCTGATGAGGCACGGTTAAACTGTGGCTCGGATCTGGGCCTAATTGGGTGGGTAATTATGGTTTGACACAAGCAGAGAGCAGAGTTAATTAACCACAGTCTGGCAAATGACATTGCTCCGATGTCCTTCCAACCTCATGTGAAGATCGCATTTATAAGAGGCATGAACCGATCTTTCAAGTGCGGAAACTCTGGATTTCCAACTCCTGTAGCTTGGGTAGGGACCGGACTAAATTAAAGTTTGCATTATGACATGATTGAGGGTATTTTATTTTATTTACTGACATTCTGTTCTTTTCGATACGCCCTTATTTTCAATCTTAATTCTTTTTTAAAGGCCTGGCCAGTCTGCAGAGAGGTGAAAACATCAGAACTTAAGCCTATACGACAGATTGGGCGAAACAAGAAGATTCATACCTCATTCATTTCATAGTCTCGAATAAGTAATAAGGGGAGAGAGAAATGGCGAAGTCGTTTACTCCGTATGCACAAACTTGGGTTAACCAATCTGAGGCAAATATGCAAATGCGACCCCATTCATTTTATTCCAGCTCAACTCATATTACCAGTCCCTAATGCAACACACCCCACACACCACACCTACCCCCATACACCCACACACACCCCCAACACACACACACCCCACACAACACAACCGCCCAACCAGACACACTAACCCACCCCGACCATGACCCAACACAACTCACACCCCCCCACACCCCCAAGCCAGCCAGAACAACACACACACACCCCACACACACAAACACACCCCACCCCCCCATTCCATACAGTGGACAGTACAAATACCACACACACGACCACACCCACCCCACAGCAGCACACAATCACAACAACACAGACCGAACACACCCACACCCAAACAACCTACACACTCACTACACCCAACACACCACACCACACCATCACACAGACACAAGAACACACATTCATGACACTGCACATCGCAACACCAGGAACAGACGACCCACATAAGACAGAACCACACACAGCACACACACCTCTACCAAGCACAAGACAACACCTACACACATACACGGACAATCACACACACACAAACACAAACACACAGACAGACAGAGAGAGAAAGACAGACAGACAGACATTGTCTATGCCACGAAAAGAAAATGGTTTTGAAGCGAGAAGACTGAAATAATGTAGTCCTTGTAAAATTCACACAACATATTTGTTTATTCACAAAAACATTTGAAAGAAAACATATTCTATTACAATGTAGAAGTCATCAATTGGGTGATTGCGTTTTATTTATTTTTTTGCGGTGCACTGATCGACTGTTAGAGAGATAAGTATTTTGCCGTTTGATAAAGTAAAGAGTTTCTGGGTAGGAGGCTGTGAAGCCAATATGTTTGTGTCTGGTCTTAGTTTTATAAGCCTCAAATCTAAGTCAGCACTTCTGCAGAAACATAGGTTCAGCTGCTGGAGGGTTAGTGAAAATCTGTCACAAAGAAGCGGAGAGGTACGGTGTTAAAAGCTCTGCTTTTCTTTGTGTTTCTCTGTTGATCCTCATCCCCCATTTACACACACAAACACGCACAAGCACACACACACACACACCTCAAACCCACACCCACACACAACAACACACAGCACACACACACAAAAAAACCGCACAGCACAACACAACCTACTCACACGAACAACATCACCACACACACACTCACACACACACACAACCAGTTCCTTTCAGCGACATCACAGAATGAATCCAGCGGAACGGAGCTTTTCAGAAGCATCAGATGACACAAGCATGTGCTCTCTGTCTCTAAATGGCACTTTCCACAAATAGGGCACAAAATGAGTCTGAAACTCTTAAAAAATGAACGAAATTTTTTTGTACATTGTTACAGTGTTGCAGATTTAGGCTAAGTTAAAGAAGTTAAGCTGTAACTTTGTATTATTGTATTTAGCATTGCTGAATCAACCTAGATACATCCATTTATACCAACAGCAAAACACATTTTTATGGGTTAAATCAGGTTAAAAAAAGTCTTCTTAAGGTAAGTTGAGCTTATACAGTCAACATTACATTTAGTTTAAAAAATAAGAAATTGTATTACATAACAGAGTGTTATTAACAACTAATTACATGCAAATACAAAACTATATTATTGGATATAAACATGTTATGACATTTTAATTGTTCAGAAAGTCATAACCTCTGAAATGCAACAGCCTAAAATCCTCATAATTAAAGTGAAATCCAGAGTGTAAGGGCGCACTTTCATTTCTAAGGTTAATTTGATATACATAACCAGATATCTAATGGAAACATGTGATTGGTGCCTTTAATGCTCTTAATGGGATGCATTTATGAAAAGAGCCTAACAAACTGAAAAAGTCCAAAAACTTGTTTTTCTCCTCCCGTCTCTCTCCCTCCCTCTCAACCTTCTCTTTGTGGCTTGTGTTTCTCAGGATGTTTTTAGAAGTTCTTCTGTGAGTCTCTTTCTTCTCTGTTCCGTGTCTTGTGACAGGGAGAGAGAACTTCCCCATTACAGCATTTCCTGAGGCGCGCACACACACAAATACGCTGCTTTGATATGTCAGGGTCTTGCTCTCATTTGCATGGACCTGTAGTTTTGTCTTGGCGCTTGCATGTATTTTTGCATGTTCACATGAGCCTGAGGTGAACTGAGCATGCATGCATATATGCCCTCACCTATGATAATTAATTAACTGATAAGTCAGCACATGACGAGCATATGACAAGACAGCTATTGTGTATATATGAGGAGCAGACTATCAGACAGAAATATCATCTGTGCATCCAGAATCCAGTTGGCTTTTCGCTCAATGGCAGGCGCACGCGTGTGAAGCGAGTCAAAGCAAACTGGGTCACGGCATCATGGCGGACTGCCACCGTCAGCACTGCATCTAAATCCTCTTCCACTCTTCCACTGCGCTTACAAATCCCTTTCAAAGAGCAAATTAAAAGCCAACTTGGTGTTAATGCTACACTGATACCAACGAACTTGCATTTCCAATGCACCAATGACATTTCCATAAAACTCAAATGAAATATGCAAATGTTAGGATACGAATGGCCTGATGCCACCGCACCGTGATTAAGTGTCTGAAGTCTCTCTCTCTCTCTGCGTTTTATTTGAAAATCATGTTCTTTATTTAAGTCTGCGATGCTTTCGCACTCTCTGCTCTTTGGATTTGCGATGTATTAAACATTCATGAATGAAGAGTCGATATGGGGATGAGTATTTTGCGGTAGGTTTATAGTCTCGAGAGAGCCGTGCAGTTTAATCGTGTCTATATAACATCACGAGGTCAAGTTAACATGTGTCGGAAAAAATCAATAAACAGACAAGCAAGCAAGATAGATAGATAGATAGATAGTTATGACTAGAGAGATAGACTAGATAGATCGATTCGATGCTAGCAATAGCTGAGATCGATAGATAGAAAATTCCTTTTGGTGTATATTTGCACGGACCTTGCTGCCACCTGTGGACAGATGCGTACTGCAGGACATTTCACTTTCTCCTTCAAAAGTAAACCACTGCAATAAAATTAGTTAGAAATACTTGGCATTCACTATATTATTCTATTTACGATCGGTAACGGTGCTTACTTAACGTTCGTTGGGGGTTGTGTGTGTGTGTGTGTGTGTGTGTGTGTGTGTGTGAGAGAGAGAGAGAGAGAGAGACGAGAGCGAGGTGAGGACGTGGGATTGCGTGTGTGTGTGCGCGCGTTTTTGTGCAAATGAGGACATAAATTTGTATAATGACAAAGGTATGACAGGTATTTCAAGGAGAAGGTGATTTTCAGGACATTACCCCATGTCCCCACTTTTCAAACGCTTATAAATCACACAGAATGGAGTGTATTGAAAATCTGAAATAGAAGAAAGTCTCCTGTGAGGGGTAGGTTTAGGGTAAGGGGATAGAAAATACAGTCTGTACAGTATAAAAACCATTCCGCCTATGGAGAGTCCCCACCTTTACAAAATAACCAAACCTGTGGGGGGGTGTGTGTGTGTGTGTGTGTTTGTGTGAGAGAGAGTGAGTGAGTGAGAGTGTGTGTAAGTGTGTGTGAGAGAGAGGTGAGAGGAGAGAGTGTGTGTGTGTGGTGTGAGAGAGAGAG
>JADLZN010005004.1:0-85000 GCA_018155175.1 Sinocyclocheilus anophthalmus
CACAAAAATATTAATCAGCACAAGTGTTTTCAACATTGATAATAAGAAATGTTTTTTTGAGCAGTAAATCAGCATATTAGAATTATTTTTTTGAAGGATCATGTGACACTGAAGACTATATCACTTTTGCTAGGACCAACCTTGTAACTGACACAAAGGGGAACCTGAGGAATCTTGATGTAGATGAAAGAATTATTCATTGCTGCTCTTTCTTTCATCTTATCAATGTCATCAACGGGATGCTGAATGGGGAAGACATTAACAGGCTAAATAACTTGGTTACACTCAATTTGTGACTTCCAACTGAGATATTATATTCATTACAGACTGTAAATAATGATCTGTGATTAATAAAAAAAAAATCAAAAGACAATATCCATCATAAGCAGACAAATGAACTGTCATCCCATTGAAATAATACCTCAGGTGGTTTGCGAAATGACCTCCTGACTCCAGCTGTTCGATTTAACCCTTGCGTGACCCCCTTCCCGGGTCCAAGCCCTCCTATGGAGTCTTCAGACAGCTGCCTGGGTTTCACAACACCTGTGATTTAAGAAGAAAACAAGCCTTAGACACTCCACAATGCACATGAAAGTCACCCTGAAGCCATTCCAGACACTAAACCTTCCCATGTCAAAGAGCGATGAGCTTTTAATAGCCCAGCATGGGCCATCAGTGTGACATAACATCAGCAGACAGCAATCTAATACCCTCACTGGAGCAAAAAATCTATGTAAACTGATATTGATCAGCATGGGCTGCACTATGGATGTCAGTACAGCGAGTGCAAAGAGTGGTTAAACCATGAATGTAAAGACCAATTCTGGCTTTCAAGAGGATCAGCGTTTGTTTTTCCACTTCTTGTACTTTGATGAATTATAATTATTACTTGCATATGATGTGATTGTGAACAAAGTTGAGTATCCCTGTTGTGGTGGGAAGGTCATATGCTCATGACGAGAAAAACTTCACAAACCTGTAGTAACCAGTCTGAACTTGTCTTCCTCATCCCCAACTTCCTCTTCTTCCACATTTCGTCCAGGGAAGAAAAATCCCATCATCCTCTTGAAGAACTGGTACATGAGCTGAATGGTGAGTGGTACCACATTTACCTACAAATACAAACAGATTTTTTAGAAAGAAGAGGACAGCTGTATGTGTGAATAGCATCCTCCAGAGTTATGATGCAAACAGGAATGGATTTCATGATAGTGACCTCAAAGTGCTCTTTGACGGAAATCCCTCCCACCGGTGGGCGGACCTTACTGAAGATACGGAGGGCGAGCTGGCGTCCTGATTGGCAGGGGCTCTGAGGGCGCAAAACCACCTACAACATAGAATGAGAGCAAAATTACACTCACCTGACTGAAGTACTTGTGTTTGTTTAGATGCAAACCACGAAACAAAGGAAAACATGGAAGACTTGGATGCATATCCTGCTGGTCAAACCCAACTGAAAATGATTGGACAGACGTAAAAATATTACAAAAGATGTAAACGGGGAAGGAAATGCAACTAGCCTGCAATATCAAACTACAAGTGAGAATGCAGGTGAATTTTGTCCAAACAGCAACATAAACTTTCTGAGCAGGCATATGTCTGGATGAGGACGAAGGTGTCGACTAACAAACATAGGATTTTACCCACTCCATACATACCCTTACATGCTGCACAAGAGAAACCAAGAGTTATAGGATTAACAAATAGCAGAGATGTGCAAAATGCTACAATGTTCAAAATTAACTAGCTGTGGATTGTCTGAATGACTAGTTGAAAGCCCTGTATAATTAGGCTGGTTTAGGGTCATGTTCACAAGACAACGGTCTAACATGCTGCTTAGGAATGTACGGTGAACACTCTCATAGTCCTCACAAAAAGTGGATTAAAATAATGTGAACATTGCTCTCATCAGACAATTTCATGTTCGACAATAACTGTTGTTATTGCTATAATAACTGAATTTGCTGCTAAGGCAGTGTTATGATGGCTCATAATAATCCATATCAATACTGATTATATCTAATTATGATGAAAATGTTTCAAATTAAAATAACCATAATCTCTATATCATTTACCTTGGATGTAAATCTTGGGAGTCAAAATGCTCAAAAAATAACCAACTAGATGGCCCCTAATTAATCAACTAGTTGGTTGTTGGACAACTAAACTGGACAGGATGGTTGACGACAAGCCTACTAATTGTCACACAAGAATAAAATTCTAACTACTCGATTTGTTGATACCTGATTAATCGATTAGTTGGTTGTTGGATACATTAGAAAACTAAGTGACAGGATGGTTCATCAAAGGTCAGGATGGCTAACTGGTTGTCTAACTAGAATACTGTTAACATGTTACCTTAAAAATAACAGTTAAATGCTAACTATGTCTTTTTTAATATTATGTTTATTGTAGTATTTTCAATTTTAATTGTCGAGCTGACCTCTAACTAATTGTTTGTTGGACAATTAATACTGTAGACTGTAAATGGAAAAAAAAAAATCTACATGCACAAAACCAGCTCCCTATGCAGTTTTCAGTTCATACTGCATTGAAACATGTGTAAACAACCACACAGAGCCATTTGCAGAAGTTAGAGATCAATAACAGCAGAGTTTGTAATGACACATCTCAACTGTCACATGGTTTTGTTATTTCCCCGACTTGGACATCCAGTGTGAATCATTAAGCAGCAGTACCTTGTACACAGCATTGGGAAGCAGGTTATTCATGGTGAACCAGCCCAATTCCAGGAGATGCTCTGCTGTGTCATCAGACTTATTCAACTGTGGAAGAGAACATCCCATTAAGAGATCTGTAGCCAATGACGCACACTCACATATACAGTAGCTAAAATTTTACCAATGATTAGCAAAGGACATTCAGCAACTTCAACCAAAACCTCTGGATTGTGAGTCCTTGCAGACATACCTTGCTGTACATGAACCTCTGCAGTTCAAGTTCAGCTATACCCAGCTGCCCATCTTCTTCTGTGAGACACCAGCGGGCCTGAGCGAAGTAGATCTCGGTACGACGCGCAACGCTAACGTCTTCTGGGGGTTTCCGCAGCTCCAGTTTGTTTGCCCTTTGCAGCTGGAAGTCCTTAAAACACCTTAGAGGAGGCAAAGAACATTGATATATCCAAACATTTTTAACTAATATTTGCTAATGAATGATCAACTGCTAGAATCGAGCTAGTGACCAACCGGATGAGGATATTGAGCTCCTCACTCTTCATCTGCATGTCTGTCTTCTCCTGGTTGAGCTGATTCTGCAGGCGCAGGTTGATGTCAGACAGCTCGTCTCCTCTGAACTCTTCTGACTGGGACTGTAAGAGTCAGATAAAAGGTCATTATGAATGGACCTCAGAGTAGTCTGGAGGACATGACCTCATATGAAAAGCTATGCATATGGCTGATGGTTCAGGTGACTAAACTGACATCACTATACCCGGAATTACACTTAACCCCCCGCCCCCCCCCCCCCCCCCCCCCCCAAAAGAAAATAAAAAAAAACCCGCCCCCCCCCTCATGTTGGAGTAGATCTGTTTCTCCAGGCAACGGATCTGAGCCAAATGCTGGCGTACCGCTTCCTGAAGGTGCAAGATACTGCTACGCTGCTCCTCAGGGTTGCTGGAGATCTCTAGCTGGAAACGCACACGCTGCTTCCTCTCGCTGTGCTCCTAAACAAAGCAAAAGATCTGGCAGATCAGCACACAACACAAGAACTCATTCAAAAACTGGTGTCCAGACCAATTACAGTTAGTTCGGACCTTGCGCCGGGGCTCCACGTGGAGCAGCAGATTATTGACTATGTCCAGGATCATGGAGTACTGCACAGGATTGGTGGAAATTTCCAGGTCATTGTGGATGAGGGTGAAAGTGTCGACTGCACCTGATATGACCGGAACAACGAAACAATATATCTGTGACAGAACAACTACCAGCAACTTAAGTCAGTTCCTGTTTCGCTTGAGGTCACATACCAGCCTGTTTCTTTAAAAGGTCCTCCTTCTCATGGCGGTCACTGATCTCTGGCGGTTTGATGGAGGTGGCCAGTTCAGGGTCGATGTCGTGGCTGTACCCGATGTAGTACATGCGACAGCTACAGCGAGAGATGATGCGCTGGACCTGCTGGGTCTCCTGCACTTGGGACGGCTGGTTCCAATCTAAACCAGTGCAAGAGTAAACAGGTCAGGTAAACTAGACTGTGGCTGCTGATTGGACATGCAAAAGTTGTTGCCACAATGCTACAAGGACGAGAGGTGGGCCAATTGTAGCAAAATGAATGGAAGAAATTGTAACACTCATTGGGCTTGTCCCAAATGGAATCTGAAGCCCTCACGTTCATCCAAGTCTACACTTTTGTGATGTAATGTTGGGTAAAAGTCTACTGCAGAGCTCGCCTCAGTGTGGACTTGGCAGAAGAATGCATCAATGTCGCATTGCGGTCTCAAAGTAGGCACTGTGAGAACCTTTCTGAAGCCTAAAATGACAAATGAGACACCCTATGGCAGGGGTAGGCAACGTCGGTCCTGGAGTGCCGACGTCCTGACGAGTTTAGTTCCAACCCTAAAAAAAAAAAACCTCACCTGCCTTAGTAATCCTATAGAAATTGATTAGCTTGTTCAGGTGTGTTTTTTATTAGGGCTGGAGCTAAACTCTGCAGACAGTGGCCCTCCAGGACCGACTTTGCTTATTCCTGCCCTATGGTCTTGTGGATTTAATGGGCATGGACATGTGGTAGCCTTTGTAAGTCCGCAAAGCTGGATGAGAAAGTCATCTCAACTCAAACTCAAGTTTGGTGGTCCTGCTTTAGGGTCTTCTGAGTGTTTTTTAACAAGCTACTATGCAGTTGCCAGGTATTTTGGGCAGTTGCTAGGGCAATGCAAGGTGGTCCATCCCAAGAGCTAAATGTTGTTATGAACTCGAGAGTTAAAATGGCACACCTGTGGTGGTGCTGACCATGCCTCCAACAGCCTGGCCACTCTCCATCAGCTCCTGCACTAAGTTAAAGTTCCTCTGCCTGTGTTCTTCGATGTTCTTGACCTGTAGGTCCACAAAATGAGATTTGATTGCTTTAATGCAATATTTCATTGTTATAAATGCTATTTGCATGATAACTGTACTTCTGAACCCACCTCCAGCCACAGCTGCCAGTCCTCCTGTTCAGAGGGGTTTTGCTCCATGGTGGCGAAGTACTGCATACCATCCAGCAGACACGTCCAAGTGGTCTTCTGCTTGAGTGTGTCGTTGTACCAAGCAGGATGGTGCTCACATTGCAGTAGTTGTGCCTTGGCGGCAGATACCAGCACGCAGCCGGCAGTCTCAGTGCCTCGCAGCATCATCTGAACACCATGCACATGGGAAGATGTTTAGATCTGCTAATACAGCATCTTGCACTATGGGTTACTGCTCTCAAAGGTGAATCCATACCTGACCATTGACGAGCTCTATGAACCAGTTGCGGTTGTAAACATCATCGGTCTGGCACGCAGCAATTCCACAGAGCTGGTCGCTCACTCCTGCGTCCTCTTCGGAGAAGACCACAAACTTATCTGTCTCCTCAATAAGCTTCTGTAACATGGATGTTCCTAAAAAAGACCACAAAAACACATCAACTAGGGCAAAAAAAGCCTAGATACACTGAAGACTCAGCAATTCCAATCTGCAAAACTTTTTTTATTAGTCTGGAAAAACAAAACAAAACTGGCAAGTGAGCTCCAATATGCTCCAATACAATATAATATGGATTTATTTGGGCCGAGTCACAAGAGACTACCTTCATTCTGACTCTTCTCTGGGCGAGCAGTTGTGGTGATTACTGGTGTAGCGGGAGCCATGTTTGAGGAGTAGCTGGACATGGAGCGTTTCAGCTTTTTCATCTGCAATTGGGTGTCGATCCGCAGACCCTTCAGAGCCTCGGTGGAGAGGTTTCTCTTCAGCACAGCTGCTTTTTTATAGCCGTCATACAAACCAAAGGCAATATTCCGGTTGGTGGTGGTCCAAGAGGCCCTCAGGTCCACCAAACACAACTTGTGTGTGTAGGAAGCATTGCTCTCGTCTTTTGAGTTTACCTCCTGAGACAATTTAAGCAGCGATATAGTTGGTTTGTCATTAATAAAGGCCTATTCACATTGGGGACAAATTTTTGCCACAAACTGTGTCAGGAAAAACTTATAAATGATATATTTTTATTTCTTGTAGATAAATTACGCAATAAGAGTGTCTCACCTCCTCTATGCGGTTACTCTGTCTCTGGTAGCTGAGTGAGGACAGGCTGAGCAGGTGGGTCTTCTTCACCTGGGCATTAATCTGGTGGTCGGCAGTCTCGTCCCATGTGGAGGCCATGAGGTGCACGGTGACCAGAGAGAGCTCGCTCACCATCTGAGTAACGTTCCACTCGGAGATAAGTCGTCTCATCACAGTGCCAGCTGTAATACATGCATCGATCATTTCAGCAGAACATTTCAACAGTGTGTCAAGTGGAGAGGGTGACTGAGACGGTTTGCTCTCTCACCCTGTGGGATGAGCCTCTGTGCTCCTCTGGTGAAGACATGACCTTTACTGCACTCCACCTGAATGCCTCTCTGCTGAGCAAACGATGCCCAGTAATGGACCTGCACAGGAACATTAAGACAGGCTAAACCTTGCATATATTTCATCACATTTATGTATTAACTCATTAATCTTTCCAATATGACCTTTCAATGATAAGAATCCTTTGATTGATAAGAATACACTATTATATGTTGGTGACTGACCAATATATATACACAAGCTTATAAAATGTAAAATATATTTTATTATTTTATTATAAAATAATAAATAAATATAATTACGCACTACGTTAAAATGATATTAAACATGAATTACCATGGCAAAATCCTCGGGACATTAAAACGCCGGGTTATTAAAGTAACAAGCTTATAATCGCAGGTTTATCAATCCTAGCTTCACCATACACTCGAACTGTGAGTTTTCTCAGCATTCCTCCAATGACCAGACAATGATTTCACCTGTACCCTGATCTTTATTAAAAACTGAGAGGGGGAGATGTTTAATACAAGTGATAATACAATTATAAAAAATAAAAATAAAAATTGAGAAAGACAAGCTTCTAAAATGAGCATGTCGCCAACTAGCTTAGCCGCTATATGCCGAAATAACACATTAGATTAAACTATTTGTGCACATAACTCAATATATTATGTTTGAATCCCTTGTTTTGCTTGCGTATTGGAGCAGGGAACCGGGCATTAACGATACGATGGACATCGCTGATTCTTACTTGTAGATCTCGGAGACATCTAGAAAATACTGACATTTTGGGCGACGCGAATGAAAAGCGGAAACTGATATCCCGAAACAGCTTTAATACTAAAAAAAAAAAAAAAACCACTAAAAAACCCACTTCTGGCGACAGCGAAGTTCATCGCTACGCTTGTGCACAGAGGCTATTATCTGGGGAAATGGCTGTTACTACATTTCTATTGCATTCCATGTTGAATAACTTTGTGTTGTTTCTATTTTAATGTACTTTTAAAGTTTAAATCACATTAAAAGCTTAATTTGTACATTATGAATAAATGATTATGCATTTATATATCGTCATCGTCATTCAAGCAAGTTTTTTGCGCATGAGCCGCACGCAGCCCAAAAATAAACTGCTTAATCGACCATCGATAGCTTTAATCGATTGCATCTCTTATCGACAGTTAGTCGTTGACATCCCTACTGTGAACGGAGCCGCTGTGTGACGCACGTTCACGCCTATAACTGCTTCACATATACTTATTTAATTAAATCGTAGCGTTTGTGAATTCACAATTATGCTTAATTATGATTTTTAAACGGGCTTAATATATCATGCAGCTTTGGAAAACAGTCTAATAATGTTTTATGGATTCTCATCCGTGAAATTTACGGTATTGATTTTGGTATCCGGTATTCCGGTATGAAACACTTCCGGTATTTTGTCGGTTAGTCGACGCAGCAAAATGAAGTCGAGGATTTAAAAAAATCGAATAGTCGAATAGAATCGACAAATCGCCACAGCCCTACTGTGGTTAAACAAATGTCAATCAATCTGCCAAAAACCATGGTTACTACACTTTTACTATAGTAAAACCATGGTTAATTTCCGTATTTCGTAAGGGAAAGTTAATGGATAATAGTGTTGGGTCGTTCTTGAACGATTCGTTCATTTTGAACGAATCTTTAATGTGACTCGGGAAGAACGAGTCGTCTCGGGGAGTGATTCGTTCAGTCGCGCATGCGCAGCATCCTATAGGTTCCAGTGTTTCCCCTGCCATTATTTTCGAGGGCGGCATGTCGTTTCAGTCTTACGTTATGGTCGCGCTCGCTATCCCACACAGCTGAGTCTCCGATGCGCGCCCTCACGAACACACACAACACACACAATGTGAGCACACTCCCACTGTATGTGTACATATAAAGCCGCAAATCGATTATATTTAATAGAATATCTGCGTGTCTCTGTGTTATATGAACGGCGCAGACGGCGACTGGGTTTTGTTACTAATCGTACTGGAAGACGCATCGTGACGCTTCGGAGCGATTATTAACCTCTGCCGTTCACTAATGAGGCACCATAAAACACATGAACAACATCTCCAGAACTGCTCTGAGAGTCACTTAATGAGCATCTGACCGTTTCATTTGAGTAAAACTATCATCATGTCATACACACACAGAAATGTAAAGGTATCACGGCAACCCGTCAAAATAAAAGTCCAGTTTAACTTGAATAAACTGTGACAGAAATATATTACTATTGTTGAGTAGAATGTACGTAACAGACTGCTGCTGCTACTACTAAAATTATTAAAACCTAATTTTTAAGGAATAATCATACAATATTTATTCAATGTTTTAATTGTAATATTAAATGACCTTTATTTTCCCAAAAAAATCTAATTTGTTTAATTTTCATTAATTAAAATATAAATTAAATTAATGTTTTATGCCTTAAAAAAAATTAAATACACAACACAGAATTTCTGAGCAAAAAAATCATAAGGATATTGTAAGAATAAATGAAACTTGTTTATGCTTTCAAATAATTAGACATGCAAAAACATAATTTGGTAACAATAAAACATAAGGTTGGACAAATAAAACATTTTATAGAATCTTTTCTGTTTCTTATAGCAGTTATGTATTGTTTGCCAGTGGGAGATACCGTGTGCGTAACGTACGGCAGTGACACGTAACATTTAATATATTTGCTCAAACTGACCGACTTAACCGACAAAAGATTCTATTCTTTTGCGAAACGAGACTCAAAGGTCGGAGGTCGGTTTAAATGATCCGAACTTCCCCTCACTAAGGATAAGTCCTGGCAGAAATTCTCAGTAGGCTACATTGTACTTTTTTTTTCCCACTCATTTTAAAGGGTCATATGATGCTGATAGTTCCAGTTTTCCTTGTCTTTGGAGTGTTACAAGGATGGTTCGTGACTCAAGAAGATCTGAAAGTTGCAAAGACTATCAAGTCTCAAATCCAAAGAGATATTCTTTATTCAATTTGAGAGTCAACCACGCCTACCTAAAACACCTTGTTTTAACACGCCCCCACATGTCTACCTCAATATGTGGGAAGATTTGCATAACGCCGCCCAAATGTTCACGCAAAGCAAGAAGGACGGGTAACTTTATTCTCGCTTGTGTATGTACGGCCGTTATTGTTGTGAAGACGCTGTTTCTCGTTGTGAAAGCGGAACTATTTTGTTTGGCCTTCCAAAAGAGGATACAGCTAGAAATCAGTGGTTAAGTTGTTTTACAACACTGTTCCAGAACAGTCAACACAAATATTCAGATGTGTGCAACACATATTATGGAGGACTGTTTCCTGATCCTGTGAGAGTAGACAACAATGCCGGCTGTTCTTACTCACAGACTGCAAGTACGTGTCTGATGTTAACGGAATTTGCACAAGGGGACGAATACCAACGCGAGTTTTGAGCAGTGTTAGAGTAGCATTTGTAGTTTGTCATTTCTCAGATCACAAATGAAGACATGGTTTTATGTTTACGCGGCGAGATGCAACGCAACGTGTAAAATGACAGTATATGTCATTATAATCAGTAATTATTTCCCACTGGATGCAACAAATGCCATGTTTATAATGGGTTTTAATGTTTTTAAATCATCGCTCCGGCCTGACAGGGCATCAACATTATGAGTGAGGGGGGCGTAAAATTTCCGTCACACGCTTGAGGTTTTCGGTCAATCACAACGCACTGGATAGTTGGCTAATCAGAGCACACCTCGCTTTTTCAGGACGATGAGCTTTGTAAAAAATCGATGCATTTCAGAAAGGCGAGGCAGAGAGGAGAAACAATAATGTACAATATGTGGAAAATAATGTGTTTTTTTTAACCTTAAACCTCATAAACACATTTCATTACACCAATTTACACAAAATAATGTTCTTTTTAGCACATCATATGAAACCCTTTAAACAAATGCTATAGTTACACAAATATAAACGTAAAATGTACCTAAAATATGCCTTGATGAATGAAAACATAAAACCTAAAATTCTAAGAGGACTACGGCATTGTAAATCATTAAGGTTTCTGCTTTGAACAGCTCTTTACTGGCTACTCGTGCAATTTCTTGATAGAAAGATAACACTGTTCGTTACATCAGTGGCGAGGCCAATAAGGGCCAGGGGCGCAATGGCACACTCAGCGTGAAGACTGGCAACCGCCCCAATAAAATGAGGAAGAAGAAAAAAATCCTGGATTCACATACCAAATGCTCAATATATGCACACACACTAGGGCTGGGCGTTATGACCGGTATATCGCCAATCACGCACACTGGGATGGCATATGTTTAATAAAGTTATTAAGTGCAATAAGCAATGAAAAAGAACTCAATGCTGTGCTCGCGCTGACTGACACAGCCGAAGCGTGCGCACTGAAAGCCCCTCTCTCAGAATCAGAGCTATGCGCTATCCACCTCTACATGCGAAGTAACCACTCGCGATATGTGACTAAATCTGTGCGACTGTGGGGACTAAAATCAGGGTGTCCGCGGATAAAGGTCGTTACAAAATATTAAAAGGTATAAATCCCTTAGCGACAATTAAGTGCCCCTTAATAAGTATTAGAAAAAAAGTCTAAATGCCATTTATAAAATTTTGTATCTTTTCATTATGTATATTTGTCCGAATAGTGGGGTTTTGTGTAGTTTATTTATGGAATCCCGCAAGATTTGGCGTCATCTGTTACTGCGCTGCTGCATGATAGCTGGGGCTTGTTGATCCCCCTCTCGCTGAACTTCTGACCATTACCGCATGCTCCCATCCGCTCCCACAAACATTCTAGTATTGAATATAATTTTCGCGCATCAGGGCGCCGCTCTCAATATGTGAATGAGCGCTCGCAGTTTACTTTCGATTTCGCGATCGCGCGCGCTCTGTGTAAAGGGAGCACTTCCTACGATAAAAGATATTTGTCAGTGAGCTCGGGATCTGTTGAGGAGCAAATCCTCTAACATCTTTATCAGTTATCGCTCCTTACTTTTGACCCTTGATCAGTCAAATCTGACTTCTGCAGCTC
Source organism: Sinocyclocheilus anophthalmus (assembly GCA_018155175.1). NCBI lineage: Eukaryota > Metazoa > Chordata > Actinopteri > Cypriniformes > Cyprinidae > Sinocyclocheilus > Sinocyclocheilus anophthalmus. The sequence goes on from JADLZN010005004.1 coordinate 11,593, forward strand.
GTGTTGGATTGTTGTTTTTTTTCTACGAAATTGGGCTGCTTTTAAACTGTTGCCATGGGCTGATTTTCCCCAGTGGGTTAAAGGTTTGAAATATTGCATGAATTACATTTTGTTGAAATGCTTGTACTGAAACATTTTGCTATTCAGTATAAATCTCAATTTCAAAAAATTGACCCTTATGACTGGTTTTGTGGTCCAGGGTCACATATAGTGACATGCAGACGCTGACACCACAGCAGGTGTCACACGTGTTTGAGTTTGTGTAATAAAAGAAACTACGCCACTCATTCACACAGAACCACGCAGAACATGCAGACTTATTAGTGACATGTACTGACTGGCTGTTGTGTTTGAATTTGCTTTGTGATAGGCTGTTAAATTAATACATATCGAATATAACTTTCCAGAGCTTATCGTTATCGCCATAAATTGTATCGCGATCTCAATATGATGTTATTTATCATCCAGCCCTGCATAAAATTTATGACCTTGAAATATCCATCTGTTTCTCATATAAAGCTATCGAACAGCTTCGGAAGACTTGGAACATAGTGCACGAGAAGCTTTATGGTGCCTTTGTCATACTTGTTTGGCTTTTTCTGGTTCCATTAACCGAAAACTGATCCTGCAAAAAAGGTCTGTATCGGTGCCAGTGCTGATCCAGTTATCGGACTGGTGTTTCCTTAGATGTGAATAATAATATTGAAATGTAAAATGATTAACCCCAATTTTAATGGCCAGGATTATCATGTTTATCACAGTGAGTTTGTGTGTTTGTGTGTGAAATGTTCATGTTTTTAATGCCAGTTACAGTGAAGGTGTGACTTCTAAAGGTGTATGTATGTTACAGCTCTGTGTTATGTCTGTGAAGAGCCCATCAGACCTGCTCAATGAAAACACCTACATCCCACCTTCACTGACCCTTGACCTCTGCTTATCACATGAAAGAAATTTGGGCCTGACAGATACTCGTGGGTCAAATCCTTTCTCTCTAAAGAGTCAACTTAATTACGGCAGCACAAGCTCCATTCAGCCCCTCAAAGGCATTATGGGAGGACTAGATGATGATGATATATCCCTCCGGCACCAGGAAGATGAATGGAGCAGAAATCAGGAGAATGAGCACAGTCTTCCAGGCTCCGAGAGCAACGCCAAGTGGATGAAGGAAGATCAGAATCAAATATGCAAGTTAGCAGAGCAGCAGCAGCAGCAAGACCAGAATCTTAACCTGGTTGAAAACAAGAATGAAACCACTGGCAGAAACCCAAACCAGAACTCACAGCAGCGCCATGAAGAGAAGAACAAGACCCTGAAAGCGCTCTGCTCTGACCACAGTTGGGCAGCTGATGAACCTCTTCTGATTTACACTCTGATGGAGAAGAATCAAGAAAACCAAGAGGAGACAAGAGAAGAGGAAGAGGAAAATGTAAATCCCACTGGAGGCGAGAACACCAGTTCATCTGAGATTCAGAAGATAGGAGGTGAAGGTGGCAGCAGAAATGCTTGTTTGCTGTTCAGTAAGCATGGCATTCCCAGTGATGAGGACTCCAGCTGCATGTCGCTGTCACAGGGAAGCACTGCAAGCAGCACCCCAGATGGAGAGCCAGGTGAGTCATGCAACATGACAGATGATCACAGAAAAAAAATGGCAAGAGTGGTCTGTTAAAGTCCGTGTAAAGTCAATATTAAATGTGTGTTCTGAGTTTATCACACCACAGAAAAATGTGTTATTAACTAGAAATCGACCGATATATTGATTTACCGATATTTTCCCCGATATTTAAGCATTTTACCATAATCAGATATCGGTTTTGTGATATCGGATTCACCGATAAGCGCCGCCATCTTGTGGGTGTTTTGAAAATTGCGCGCAGGATCGCCTTTGCAGCGCATTTGAGGGGAGACGAGACAACAACAGCGTGCAGGTACTTGATTTGCTGTAGTTAGTAAACTTTATTTAACATAACAGCCATTTATGCACAAATTATATGCATTACATAAATGCCTGATATGTAGTTTATGCAGCTTGGCTCTAAGAAATAGAGACCAACTCACGGAGTCATGTAAAATAATCCATCAAGTCCTGTCCCAATAAAGACGTAACTTTGCATTTAAATAATACAGCCATGAATGAGCACATGTTGGAAATAAAAGCACAAGTCTGCGAAGCAAGCCGCTTTTATAATGCTGTTACTCACTGGTTTTGAGTGGTTGATGCTGTCAGGAAATGCTCCAGCTAGGCCACCGCATGTAAATTTAAACAAGATATCACTTGTTTAAAAACCCCCTAATTTATAAAGGGGTCATATGATGCTTTTTTTAAAAATCATTATTTTGTGTACTTGGTGTAACAGAATATGTTGACATGACAAAACACATTATTTTTCAAATACTGTAAATTATTGTAGGTCCTCAATGCCCCGCCTCTCTCAAACGCTTAGTTTTCTACAAAGTCCCTCCCTTCCGACAAGCACAGTCTGCTCTGATTGGCAAGCTGACCCAGTGCATTGTGATTGACACCACAAGCATGTGTCGGAAATGTAACGCCCCTTACCATAATCACCAGCTTCATCTTTCAAAATAAATGTAAAGACAGAACCAGAAAGGGGAACAGAGTCGCATGACACACACAGTGATGAAGCTGGTATGTTTGCAGTACACAAGCAACTGTTAAGACAGCTGACTCCACTGTGATGCGACCCCCCCCCCCATCCTCTCACTCTTCTTGCGCTCGTGGCATCTCTCTCTCGTGCTCTCTATCTCTCTCGTGGCGTTGTGTTGTCGGCTCTCTCTCTCTCTCGCGATCTCTCTCTCTCTCTCTCGCTCGCTCGTTCGCTGTCTCTCTCTCCTCAAACCACACACACACACATACCGATGCTCAAAAACTACGCATTTGAAACAGAATAGCAAATACTTAAACTAATAACAAATCATACTTACAGTCGCTGATTCAGAATTGCCAGATTGTCATAGCAAAGTCAGAAAGACCTCCTCTCCTAGGTTCACGAAAACGGTCGTCCATAAAATGCATTGATATTCTGTTGTAAGTAATCTTAAAGATTACATCTACTTTCGGAAGGCCAAATAAAATGCTTATGCTTTCGCCTAGAAACACACAGCGTCTCCCTGACATGCTGCTTCAAAACTAACTGCAGTTACTGAAACCACGCATTCTTTCTTTGCATGAACATTTGGGCACATTATGCAAATATTCCCACATAATGACGTAGACATGTGGGGGCGTGTTAGAATGAGCCGTTTTAGGGGGCGTGGCAGAGTCTTAACTTTGATAAGAATATCTCTTTGGTTTTGAGACTAAAGTCTCAAAACCAAAGAGATCTTATCTATGCACAATCAGCTTGTAACACTCCAAAGAGAAAGAACAACTTGAAATCGCATCACATGACCCCTTCAAAGTTTTGTAACTTATCGCTAATAAAACATCTAAAAAAAAATTCTATGGAAATTAATTATTTATTATCTCCGTGAGCGATTGCAGTTTGAGTATAGTTCTGTGTAAATGCATTGACAAACAGAGCTTTGTCAGCAGGTATTTCATAATCTAGAAAGACAAAAACATTAATAATAATTCTGATATAACATTCCAGTCGAGAAATTCAATAAAATACGATGTTTTGTTTGTTATATTCAAATATTCCAGAGAATATTATCCAGTGAATAAACATTATCCAGTGAATTATTCTTCACTCTTTATCCTATTAAACATCTTATAAACCTACTAAAACTGTAGTTTAAAATAAAGTTGATATGACTCCTGTCCTTTATTCATTTTCTCCATTTGAAAAAATTAGACATTCTACATTTATTTTGCTTTCTGTTAATATTATTTTTGGTTTTGGTGTTTTTCCCTTTGGTTTTTTGGGATGATTTTTATAAATAAAATGTTTTTTATTGCTGTAATATGAAGATTAAATTTAACATGAAAGACTGCTAATTTTCAACACTTAAAAAAAAGATGACTGAAAAGAGGAAAAACCAAAGTGAAGTATGTTCTTACTTCACTCAGTCATTTATTTACAGTAAATAAATATTGGTTCTGCATATCAGTTATCGGGCACATAAACATGCAAATTATTGGTATCGGTATCAGTTAAAAAAAATCTAAATATTGTGGGGTCGATCACGATTATAACCACCAGCCAAATTGGAATGTTTAAAAAAAAGCCAAGTAAATAAAATAAGGTATCAAAATCTTTAAAAATATATATAAGCGGTGTTCTCTGCTCTCAAACGCTGTCGGCGCTGAAACCACGCCCACTCGCAGAAAAGCTGCCGTCTCTCTCTCAACTGTCTTTCTCTGCAGCTTATTTAAATGAGGAGACTGAGCTGTTTTGTAAATTATTGCAACCAGCAGGGGCGCCGCTAGCAATTTTGGGCCCTATAAAGAATATGAGGTTGGGCCCCCTACAGCACCAAACATACACTATATTGCCCAAAGTATAGGGACACCCCCCCCCCCTTAATGCCAGGTTTGGACTACTTTAGTAATTTCACGAGAAAAAATTAAGGTTTATGCCTATAATGATATTCTAGGGATTGTGTGCCTTCAATTTATACACTAGTTGGACCGGATCCTTTTATATTCAACACGACACTCCTCTGTTATAAGCCAAAGTAAGAAAAAAACAGAGATTAATTCAGTCCGTGTGGACGAACTTGATGTGTCTGCAGAATAGGCAAGCCGAATCCCAGCCTGAACCCTCTGGCTGTGACTTAAAGCAGGACCTTGAGCCCAAAAAAAGCCATCACCATGAACCACCATGATTTGTACAAACAATGACAACGTATGAGGACACCCCCTTCTTACGAACAGAAAAGGCACTCCAAAACTGGTCGGCAACAAAAAGATGGAAACATTCATTCATGTATGTTTAAATAATTGTATTTCCAAGTTTTGGAAGTGTTACTATGATTGTACGATAGACAAGTCACAGTGTTGGCTCAAGGTCTCATTAGAGTCCGACAGCCGGAAGGTGTTCAGCTGGGATGGAGGACTTGGCTTCTAGCGGGACCAGTCAAGTTCTTCCACCACTGACTGAATGAATCTTTTTTTTACTGAGTACTTTGCCTTATACACAGTAGGGCATTGTGTTTAGAATAGAAGGGTCCTGTCCAAACTATTGAGTATAACAATACAAAATACACCACCCACAACGGAACACAATTCCAAGAATATCCTTCTAGCTTCACATTAAGAATTTGTTCTCGTGGAACTTACAAAGTAGATCCCACCTGTCCTTAGAAGGGGAGGGGGGTTCCAATACGTTGGGCAATTATAGTGAACAAGCCCGACTAGCTATCCAAACGCTTTGTCGCATTTAATAATATTGACCTATTAGTTTGGTATTGCTTTTGCCCCGGTATCAGTAGCATAATTGCATTCAGAACTGCTTATGGACATAGACTTTCTGTGAGCACACACTATCACTGCTGATATGGGTGAGTTGACTAACTAATCAGGTTATCTTAGATATTTAGATAATGCGTACATGGGGAAAACAAAAAAATCCTAAATAATAAATAGGATACCCATAACACCCTAAGACTTTCCAGACAGTATCCAACTCTCTCAATCATGATCTTAATCAGCTAAATGTGACTCGATAGCTAACATGCTGTGTCCTGATTGCTAGCTACCTATGAACCTACAGCAATACATGTTAAAAATGTTGACATTATGACTCTTAACCCAAAATAATTTAGATTAATACACTGTAGATAATTGTGACACTGCCTGTGGAAACTATAGACTGTAAAAAAACAAGTATTTTTTAAACAGTGGATGAGTAATTCACTCCTTCATTTGCTTAATAAAAGCCTCTTTGAGAGCATTTGAGACGTTTAGTGAGGCAAAATAGAAGGCAGCCGTAATTCGCGTTTGCAGTGTCTGGTTGCCATGACAACCTCATGCGTTTCCTGCTGCTGCTCTATGTAATCAGAGGGTGAATTTGTAGATTTTTTATAGCAAAACTAAAATGTGTTTAAAAGTGCGATCTGATTTCACTCAGTGACTCTAGGCTACGTGGGATGGGACGAAACCATGCAGCAAATAGGGGGAGATAATTTTGCCGGAAATGCAGAAATAAGCCGTAATTTTGTTTTATTTGTAACTCTTTGGTAGATACATTTATCATTTCTATTACATTACTACTACTACTGTTGTTACTACTATTAAAACAGATCTCTGGGGGCCCCAAAAGTGCGTGGCCCTTAGAATCGTCCTAACTTTGTTCCACCCCTTGCAGGAGGCGCCTTTGGCAACAGGTGGTTAGGCATGTACGTTGACGAAGGCTATAGCTAGCTAGCAAACCTCTAGGCAGGTAGAGTAACGAATGGCGTAATTGCGATTGAAGAGGGCACAAACCGCGCCTCATGTAGTTATTAGATTGCAGTGTGCTCGACTTGAAGCAGGGCTGTGCAGAACGATCAGTGTATGACACCAGAGCGAGTCGAAAAGCATGGGACCGTCCTGACTCTTGCTGTACTTTGATGTCACACACGGATCGATCTGCGCAGTGCTGCTTCAAGTCAAACACACGTCTTTTAGTGTTAGGCGCCTGGGCCACTATGGTCATAGAGCCCCGTGGTTTAGCCCCAGCCCCAAAATAAATCCTGAACCACAGAATTGGTTGGAAAAACTGTTTAACTCCCAAAATTCAGTACTACCCTTATCTTCGCAGAGGTCTTTGTACAATTGGTTTCTGCAAATACATTCTAACATTTATGAATCGTGTTTAGAAACAATTCTCAGAATTCTCTTTACACGGACTTTAAAAACAGGATTTTTATGTAGGTAAATTTAAGACTCTTTTCGAGACCAGGTAAAGAAAATGTAAAGAATACGTTGAAGGGAACGCAATATGTCAATATGTTCTCTTATGAGTCGTTTTCACAGACGCGGTTGTTGTGGATTTCAGAGTACAGTACATGTACGCAATTATGTTCATTTCCATGGAGTCAGAGTACTGTAAATGCGTACCAAAATGAAGCCAAACACCGTTAATGTACCCTTTTTGGGACCCTTCTGTTGGGCGACCTAGCACAAGTAGGTTGGTTAACTAAGGGTTTGGTGCCTAGAACGCACTAGACTGAACATTGATTGGTTGACAGAGAATCATTAAACTTTAACTTAATTTTGTTCAGTATTTCAAGATATTTTACATTAGCATCTCAAGTAAATTAATCTTGATCCGGGGCGGTTTAGATATTTTTACTGGACAATAAAAATACTGAGGTAGGTATTCTTTTTTTGTTTTTGGTGATTAGTGTCACATGACCACACTGCATTTGTAGTGTAAACTACAATGTCCCAATGACAGCAACAGTCTGTCTGCTCACCTGTTAATTACTGGGTTTAAAATATTTTCCAGTGATGAATGTCTTGGGGAAAAAACTGTTTAGAAAGCCTCACAAGATTTGCCATAATGCCATAATTTTCACACGGGTATATTACGTGCATTCAGATCAACTATACCATTAATAATAATTTTTAACTAAAAAAAAAGACAATGAAACTGAATTTTTTGTTCAGTTCGGTTGGTCTGATAATTATCTTGGATCCAAAATGCAACTAGACTGATACATTCACATTATTTCAGTTACACAACTAAAAAGTATGTTGTGTAACTGGATCTTGACCTGCTGACTTTTGTGCTGTTGTTCCTGTAAAATAAAAGGTAACGTCTTCTGATAGTGAAATCCCTATTTGCAAGGCATATTAATACCAGGTGACCTGAGCACTTGTGATAGCATCACTGAAATGTCAATACCAGGTGTAAAGAGGCCTAAATAGAACACCTTTCATTGTTGGTTGTAGAGTCCTACTGGGATGGCAGTGCATTTGAAACAGACACGGACCTGCCCGCTGGTTGGATGCGAGTGCAGGACACATCAGGCACCTACTACTGGCACATTCCCACAGGTACCACACAGTGGGAGCCACCTGGGCCCCTAGAGGAGAGACCAGCCAGCACATCGCCTGCGGTCACACCTGCTGATGAGCCACAGGTGCACACACCTATTATACATCATCATAAACATTTCAACTTATAGAAAATTGTGTGCTGTTTATAATATTCCATCAATATGACATTATAGCTCTCAAGTTCCCCAACATTAGTGTCATTGTAACCATGTGAGTGCTGATGTCTTTAAACATGAACCCATTTGTATTTAGCTTACATGGAGCGGTGTTTCTCATCCAAACACATTCAGTGAGGAAGAGCATTGGCAGGTAGGGTCGTAATGGAGTCACAGACATTCTGTTTTTGTAAGTCCATGTAATGCTTATTTATTGTTTAGAAGGAGGATGAGGCTTCTGATGAAAGTCTGAAGGAGTTTGAGGGAGCGACTCTACGTTATGCCTCCATCAATCTCAGGTATAGAGATTCAGAACACATCCACCGACTCCTATGGAACGATATTCCGGACAATTTTCAAATAGAATAGCAAATTGTATTATCAATTGCGTTTTCAATATGTGGACGCATAAATTGTGACATAATCCAAATGCAATTGCAAATCCTGCATTAGCGTTTGCATTTTCGCTTTCGCGAACGCACAGTGACTGCCAAATTTCAAATGAAAAAGCAAAGTCCATTTGCAGCTGTATTTCCCATGTCTTAGGAGTTACGAGCCTGTCATATTTAAATAGCAATATTAATTACCACGTCTGCTTTTTCACTCTCGCTGCGTCGCGCATGTAACCTGCCAAAACTCAAATGGAATCGCAATTCCTTTTGCATTTGAATTTCCGACATCTGCACGGAAAGCTGTCAATCAATGTGAGGGGGCGGGGCTATACTAGGGGGCGTGTTTGTGTTGGGAGGTGACGTCACTCACAGACGACCGTGCCGAATGCTCTGATCAATGGAGGTAATCGGTAAAGGCTCCGCTAAAGGCAGCTACCAATCAGTTTCGTACCTGTGTGAACGAACAGACAGTGCAACCTTCTTGGCACAATACATAATTATGTCTTTTTACCCCAAATGTAGCGATTATCCCCTGCTAACAGCGGGAGCCACAACGGTACGCACAATAGGTCAGTATTCACTATTAACCAAACGCTTTTCACCTGTCTCAGAATCTCACTGTTTACACTCACTTACACTTTTACTCCATAATAGGAGCGTATCACACCTGCTTCAAGAGCCCCCCCCCCCCCCACCCCTTTTAGCGTTTGCACTGCACTTGATGCACTTAAGCAAACAAACTAATCTATACTTATTTTCCACCTTACTTTATATTTTATTCAACAGTTTTAATCCGTTATGGAGTTTGCGTCCCGTACGTGGCACCAAAGCGTTGCGCCTGCCTCAAGATCTCTCACTATTTACAGCCACTGGACACCGCGATTGATGCCCGTGATTTTTAATATTAAGTTATCTCACTTTGTCTGTTGCATGTTCTGTGACAGCTGCGTCTAGATCTGACTGGTGAAGTGTCATCTGGGGAAGGCAGAGTAAGAGTAGCAGCATTTTTTGTTTTGTCACATGCATCTATCGGATCTTGAGAGATCTTGAGGCAGGTGCACATATGCTATTAGATAGGAATAAGATATAGGTTAAAAGTAGGTAAATACATGTAGATTTGCTCCGTTTGTTTGCTTAAGTGCATCAAGTGCAGTGCAAACGGTAAAAGGTCTTGAGGCAGGTGTGACACGCTCTCTATTACGGATTAAAAGTGTAAGTGAGTGTAAACAGGGAGAGATGCAGAGACAGCTGAAAAGTGTTTGGTTTATAGTGAATATTGATTTATTGTGAGTACCGTTGTGGCTCCCGCTTTTAGCAGGGGATAATCGCTACATTTGGGGTAAAAAGACATAATTATGTATTGTGCCGAGAAGGTTGCACTGTCTGTTCGTTCACACAGGTACGAAACTGATTGGTAGCTGCCTTTAGCGGTGCCTTTACCGATTACCTCCATTGATCAGAGCATTCGGCGCGGTCGTCTGTGAGTGACGTCACCTCCCAACACAAACACGCCCCCTAGTATAGCCCCGCCCCTCACATTGATTGGCAGCTTTCCATGTTGACGTCGGAAATTCAAATGCAAAAGGAGTTGCGATTCCATTTGAGTTTTGGCAGCTACTTGCACGACGCAGAGAGAGTGATAAAGCAGACGTGGTAATTGATATTGTTATTTAAATATGACAGGCTCATAACTCGTAAGCCATGGGATGTTTCAGTTGCAAATGGACTTTGCTTTTTCGTTTGAAATTTGGCAGTCACTGTGCGTTCGCGAAAGCGAAAATGCAAACGCTAATGCAGGATTTGCAATTGCATTTGAATTATGTCACAATTTATGCGTCCACATATTGAAAATGCAATTGATAATACAATTTGCTATTCTATTTGAAAATTGTCCGGAATATCGTTCCATAGACTCCTGAAGCGGAGCGTTACACAGTATTATGCCACATGTACATTTACATATTATCTCATTTATGAATTGGGCAGACGCTTTTTATCTAAAGCCTCTTACGTTGTGTTCAACATAAATTCTTAGTAATCGAGGCCATGATGTTGGCCTTGTTCATGCCAGGCTCTGCTGTTTGAGCAAAAGGAGCATTGATCCTTCTCTCTGTGTCATCTTCCTGTTGTGTGCAGTTTTTCTCAGTCTGAGGAGGAAGAGGAACAGACTTATTTCAGCAGCAATGAGGGGGCAAAGGTAAGCACACAGGTGACTGACCACATACACTACATCAAGATGCTTGTTTTCTCAATGTTTGCTTGTGTGTGTTATGCAGTGTTTTGCAGTGCGCTCTCTGGGCTGGGTGGAGATATCAGAAGAGGAGATGGCTCCTGGAAGGAGTAGTGTTGCCGTTAATAACTGTATCCGACAGCTGTCCTACCAGAAACACAATCTAGATGACACCGCTGGCATCTGGGGCGAGGTTTGTGCATATGTATGCAAATCACTCGAATTTGAATGAAAGAAAGTCACATTGACTGTGTATGGTAGCCGGGTCCCCGCTGGTCCCTGAAAGGTCTTAAAATGTCCGAGCTATAGCTTCATTGGCAGCGTTATGGTTAGGGATGGGTATCGTTAAGGTTTTAATTGCATTGCTGCTTGTATGATACTGCTTATCAGTCTGGTACTTGTTTTCACAAAAAAAAAAAAAAAATTTAAGAACACAATTAAAAACAGAATTAACATTGCTTTATTTTCTAAAAGTTAAGATAAATAAAATTAACTTTTAAAATTATCTTTAGCAAAATAAACAGCAATGTAGGACTACCTAATGCTGTTCTTCAGAAAATTTAATGGAATATTGCACTATTGTACTGTTGCACTTTCTCACATATTTCAGCTTTATAATTAAGTCCTGCATTATGAATAAAATCTACTTTTCTGGGTATCGTTGGCATGTTGGTTACACAATAAACTTTCTAGCATACAAGAGCAACCAGGCAAATTCAACCGTTAATGCTTTCAGTATATAGATTTCACTAGTATTAGCATAGTCTGTTTATTGCCCTCCTTTAAATGCATTTTTATCATATCAGGAAAATCCAATATCTGCCACTTATTAGTATATTGGTACATAAACCAATTTCGAAACATATGGATGAACATGAAAACTCATTAAAACGAGTCATTCGTTTTAAAAAAAAAAAAAAAATAAAAAACAAACAAAAACATCCAGTGGGGACATAATTATGGATTATAAAGACTTATACTGTCTTTTAACGCGTTGCGTTGCATCGCGCCGCGTAAACGTAAAACCATGTCTGCATTTGTGATCGGAGAAATAACAAACAACAAGCCCTACTCTACACTGCTCAAAAAACTCGCTTTAAATATAAAAAATGGCGGCCTAGAGTGAGCGGAGGCCGGGGGGCTAGAGTGAGCGGAGGCCGGGGGGCTAGAGTGAGCGGAGGCCGGGGGGCTAGAGTGAGCGGAGGCCGGGGGGCTAGAGTGAGCGGAGGCCTGGGGCTAGAGTGAGTGGAGGCCTGGGGCTAGAGTGAGCGGAGGCCTGGGGCTAGAGTGAGCAGAGGCCTGGGGCTATAGTGAGCGGAGGCCGGTGGATTCGACGAAGGAGCGGCCGGAGGGCTTGCGGCAACCACATGTGCCGACTCCGGGCTGGACTCCGCGTCGTCCACGGTGAAAGCCGATCCGGTGATCCACAGCGGAGTTGTTGTATTTCCTCAGCGATCAGCACGGATCAGCTCCAGGCATGATGAAGCAGATATCGTCCTCTTTTGGAGACCAAACAAAGTAGTTTCGCTTTCACAACGAAACACACAACGTCTTCACGACATGGCGGCGGCAACAATACTACACCGAGAATAAAAGTTACGCCTTCTTTCTTTGCGTGAACATTTGGGCGGCGTTATGCAAATCTTCCCACATAGTGATGTAGACATGTGGGGGCGTGGTTGACTCTTAACTTTTATAAAGAATATCTCTTTGGTTTTGAGACTTTAGTCTTTGCACCTTTACAGATCTTCTTTATGCACCAAGAGCTTGTAACACTCCAAAGAGAAAGGAAAAATTTAAATCGCATCATATGACCCCTTTAAAAAAATCGGCATATAACCTGGATGGGGTATTACTGTTATTATGGTTATTTTTGCTGGAAATTCAAATGATTTATGTATTACATAGCCATATGTAATGTGTATTTGTGGATAATCCCGTGAATTTAATCCTTTACAAATAAAAGGTGTTTCATCTTATTTTCTTTATTTTTTATTTACCTTATTTTTCTTATTTACTTCATATTTGATGGAGACAATCCAAAAGATAAGATTATTTATAACAAGCAAGTCTATAACAGTATCTTTCGCAGTTAATGCACTTTTAATAACTCCCTTTAAAATGAAGCATGTCCCACAGTAGATCGCATTTTATGGCAGTCATATTACATGATTTGACTGATTTTGATGTTACGTTTAGGCTTTTAAGGAGAGGCGAAAAGCGCACCACTTAGTATGCCTTTGTGTGTGTGTTGCTGTGTAGGGGAAGGAAATGCTTCTGGTGCTGGAGAATGAGACTCTGAACCTGATCGAGCCTCACGGTCGAACGCTGCTGCACTCTCAGCCGATCATCAGCATTCGCGTGTGGGGAGTCGGACGCGACGATGGCAGGTAAGTCTGTGAGCAGCTCCATGAGTTGTCAGCATAAATTATCTTTAACCTTTCTTTTGCCTCATTTTTGTTTTGGAATGAGAGATTTATAACATGTATATGATAATAGACTGACAGATGCACAATGTTACAGGAAATTAAGTGGCTTTTACGTTGAATTTAATCAATTTTGTAGCAACAGTGATGCTCTGTCTGAAGCTGCTTGTTTTTAAATAATTTAGATTATGCTGAATTATTATGTTGTGTTTTTGTTCTGTCTGTCCTGCTGCATCCTGGACCCCAGGGAGAGGTAGTGTGTCGCTGTGTATTTGTTTATTTGTTAGATTTGTGTACTTATTACAATACCAAGCATAATGCACCCAGAAATGAAATTTCAAAATTTTCACACCCTCATGTTGATTAGACTTTCTTCTGTCTAACACAAAAGGACAATTTTGGAGGAATATTTATGTCGCTCTTTTACATTCAACGACTGTTCATACTTAGATACCACAGCTGTTAAGCTTCTACAAACAATGTAAATGTATCTCTTCTCTTTCTTCTGAATGCATGTGATGGCTTTATGTGAGGAACAGAAATGATTCACTGAAAATCTTTGCCTCTAGTGCAGCACTCAATATTATGTTCTGTTTTGCCTGCCTAAACTGAATGAGATTTGAGAGCTTCCGAAAACTTAAGACTTGGTTTTTTTTTAGGAACTTGAAAATTGTGGTGACTATGAACTACTGTTGTCTGGAAAAGATCTATGTAAAGATTCAAAATGTCACTAGGTTACATTGTGCATTTATTAGCATATTCATGAGATCATTGCATTGTATTTGCATTCTGCGTATTGTCACCCCTTTACATCTGTCTGCTTCTTTTCTACTCTGTGCATATCATAGTGTTAGTATGAAATAGTGACTGAATCATGGCCCATTAAGACTACATGTTAACCAGCAGTCACTTCCAGGTCATTTACAAGTTGCTGCTCTGTACTGCTAAAATACTGATTTGCCCACAGTGTTGTCTGAAGAAAAATAGCATACACATGTTAAAGATAGTGGTGGTGCTGTGAAATATTTACATGGCTAGATTTACATGTAAAATGATCTCTAAGTTGACAGCAATGCAGAGCGCATCAGACTGTGTAATTAATTAAATTACTTTCTTTTGCCATTTGATAATCACACTAAGCCATATTGTAATTTCAATTGAATGTATATTAATTGTCCAACCCTAGTTGACAAACTTAAACTAATAATTATTGAATTATTTAATCAACTTAAAAAATAAATATTTACAGTGAAAAAATATAATTAATGCCAAATTCACTTGGAGTTACTTGTCATTTTTGGAATAATTCCCTATGATTCCACAGACAAGAATTAGTGCAAACACAAGATGTTCCCTTTCATAGGTTTACTTCGGCACTGCATCAGCAGCTGACACTAACACCCTCTGGTGTGATGATAGTCTGAAGCCTGTATACAATCATGCCTGTTCGTACCTGCAGATAGTACTAGCACCACCCCCTGAGGCATTGCTTCACTGACACCTCATAAAGACGAGCTAGTGCTATCTTAGACTGATTTCTCTTCAGGAAGACAATTCATCTGACAATGGATGCAGCATTATATTTCTGAATAGGGATTTTGGGAGTTTTCTTGTATTCAGTGGTTCGCACTGAGAGGTCTTTTCGCTCAGTAGAGTGGATATGATGGCATTTGCGTCCAAGTTCCAAGTCTGGCAAAGCATTCCCTTTTGGATGTGATGATGTGTCCGTCCAGCTAAAGACTCCGTTCAAGTTGAATGAGTGTGTTCTTATGAGCGTAGTGCACATTTGCTCCGCAGGCCGCTACCATTCTTCCAGGATCATCAGGAGATCTCAAAGTTCTGGAAGCAGTCATTCTGTGGCCTCTGATTTTATGGCCGTTTGATGCCAGTGTTAGTTAGAGAGAAGCCATCCCAGTCATGGAAATCAAAGCCAACTGTACTGTCCTGTATGACTGTCTGCTTTGATTGGCAAGTTTTAAATGGCTGCTAGTCAAGCAGGTGCTGTGCTGCACACCACGTCGGTTCTGCAGGCGTACCAGGCGGCATTACGCCGTAAGGACTTAAGAAGATGAACGAGGGTGACGGTTTGGCCCCTGAGGTGGTAAAAGAGCTGAGAGAGGAGAAGTGAATAAGCTGCTAAGCACATGGCTCATGCTATTGGTCATTGAGGGGTGGGTCTAGTAAAACCTTCCTGCTAGATGATCTGATTTCACGATTTGGGCTGTTTAACAACTTATTCACTTATATTGTTAATAAGTCAGGACAGTGACACAACAGTTAGCAGTGCTTTGGCAGCTTGTTCCATGTTGTGCTCGAGGCCAGTTGTGTTCTCGTTCTTTCTCTCTGTGTTGTCCCCTAGGGGAGAAGAAGAGTAATGCAGTAGCTACAGTGCACCCACTTGGGCCCCAAGGACTCTCTCTGCAGCTCGCAGGCATCCTTGCAGACATATTGACCTGAGGTTGGCAGCTTATGCAGAGTCTACACTACACTCTTTTAGGCCGGATCTCACTCACTGACAAGTTTTCTGGAGATAGCCAACAAAAGCCCGAAATCTGAGGCAGATCTGTTCTCATGAGTGACGATCACATAGTGTGAATTATCAAAGACGCGATCTGAGAGAAGTGCTGATACATCGCCGATGCCCGAGGAATATCTGAACTTGTCGGTGACTCTTGCTGTGTGAAATTTTTTTTTTGACAGTTAATGACATCAGTGGCAACCTACAGCCAAAGAGAGAGCGTGATGCTAGGCAAAGCGAAATGTATAACGTGTGAATCCCCTCCACCAACCCAGTTGCCGATCTCTTGGAACAGCAATCAGAAGCTGTATGCTGGGTATACACTACACAATTAAGTCTGTTCCTGACTTCACTGTGTAGTTTGTACTCAGCATAAGGCTTCTTGACCAGGTCCTGCTAAGGGCCATTCCAGATGTATTTGTTGGAAATGCATCCCTTTGGAGGCAGCTTCATTAATCGCAAAGCGCTTTGCTTCACTCATAGACTATTGTTTTGCAGCCTTTCCCTTTCTTCCTTTGAGTTGCAAGAGAAAGAAAGGTTCCATTTGTCCTGTTAGAGCTTTGAGGATTTATATCAAGTCAATGGCAGAAATCTGATCAGCTGTTTGCCCTCTTCGGTGGATGTAGCAAAGGTTTTGTAGCTACAAAACAGAGGATTTTGCTTTGGTGGAGGAATGTTATGTAGCGAATCAGCTCATGGGAAATATGAATAATTAACCATAACTAGTTATAATTAACTATTCATATTTTAGATCCACTGTAGATATTTAGCTGACCACTCAGGGTCAACCGTCTTGTCAATTCTAAGAACGTTAATTTCCTGGTTAAAGGAAATAACTTTCTTACTGTACAATTCTATAAGTTTGTAACGTAAATCTGCATGATTATTGACTCCGGTTATGAGTAAACAATGAACACGTCAAGTGTGATACAAGTAAGGTTTTATTAACTACATAAACACTTAAACTAGTCTAACATACTACATAAACACATTACGGGTTAACATAACCTACACACACACACACACACATACAGTTGGTATAGGAAAGGGTTAAAGTTTAACTCAGCATAGAAAGAGGCATAAAGAATGGATTTTATGGAACACTTTGCATGTATATACAACAGATCAAAGCCTTCATGGATACGCCAGATTCTGAGTTCAAACACACCTTTAAAAAGGTGTAACTGATACTTAATGAATCAATTAAATCGACTAAGTTTGATACTTAGCGAGTCTCGGCGGTCTGAAAGAGATTCCTGATGCAAATCTTAAAGCTTCCCGTTGCTCTTTGCTGAATTCGGGTCGATGAGAAAGAACCAGTTTGAGTCAGTGTCACTTGCTGAATGGAAAGGACTAGGCCGAAGAAAAAGCCTGGCACAAATGCTTTGGTATCCTGAAGCATTTTTCTCACATCTTCATCTTTGCTTCTGACCGAACCACCGACTGGGGCGGGTCCCTGGAGCCGGGCCTTTAAGGTCGGAGAAGATCTCCGCCTTTCAAGATGGGCTTGTCCAATGAGCAAAATGGAATTTCCGAGCGGGAGGTGGCAATTGCTGGAGGGTTTACGACCCCTTTGTTCTCTAAGCATGGTAATTTACAAATGGACTTAAATCGAAATTATTAACGATTCTCAGGGCCCTAATATATATTTCCTATGTACCAACATATAATTTACACGCTCGTTTAGATCATTAGAAGGCAAATTCATAGATACTAAACCAGGTAAGATTACATATAGTGAAAAGGGAGGATCAGAAATGGGTCCCCTCACAAGCATACTAAAAAAGTCTAAGAATATCAAAGACAAAATACACAATGACAATAATATACTCAATGGCCTGAAGAAATATGTGTGTTCATTCAAATAACGGTTTTTCTATGAATTAACTAGAACACAATCCATTTCTACTCTGCTTTTCCTTGGGACAAAGAGTGGGCTATCCTTCTCACATTCCTGGGGGGGTCATAAAACCAGTGATATCATGATTAGTTGTCATGGTGACCAGAGCGCCTGGTGTTCAGCAGACATCCTGGCATCCAGTTAATTGAGTGAGGGGACTGTGACGATTTGTTAACCTAATGAATAATTGATTTTGTTAAATCAAATTAAAATTAGTGTGTCAGATTGGTCGAGACGCTACAGTTATATCAAACTCCAGATGCTTGGTTTAAGCTTTTGTGCACACTCTACAAAGTGCTACTTCTTCACAAGCTTTGACCTGAGGAGTATCGGTGGAAGATATCTGTGTGATGGCATAGCGTCAGCTACTGATGCAGTGTCAAAGTATACCTTTGAAAGGTTTCCTTCATAGGAAATCAGTCAATGATGTAGAGTCCACGTCCTTAAGAGGCATCAGAGAAGCAATGCCTCAGTGATCTCGTTCCCTACTCGGGGAACTAAGGTTTCACACACATCCAAGACGTTTATTGCTGTGCATGCACAAGTTTATGGGTGTGTGGATGAATTGAAGTGATATGACAACATGCATATGTTTATCTCTTACTACAGGGACTTTGCATATGTGGCACGAGACAAGTTGACTCACATGCTCAAGTGTCATGTATTTCGGTCTGACACCCCTGCAAAGAACATCGCCACTAGCCTCCATGACATCTGCTCTAAGGTGAGGACGTCTTAGCTGCTGGCTAAAAATTCTCATATTCTTGAATCAATCTCGAAGACCTTGTGCACTCTGCTGTGGCATCCAAAATATCCTGGATTTATTGAAACGGCAACGTTTCGGGTGTTTAAAGGGGATAGTTTACTCAAAAAAAACCCTCCACTTAGAATAGAAGTAGAATAGGGTCATTCTGTGTCAACTCAACCTGAGGTCTCCGGCTCAAATTTTTGATTTTGCTAATATTTTTTCTGAAGTGAGAAACACATATGGTGATGAAAGACAAAATATTAAATGTCATGGATGAATATTTACTGAGTAATCCACTATTTCGTTGAGGAGGGTCGAAATGGCAATTTTCTCTGGAGATTCAAAGACAAATTACAGGGGGTTAAAAATGACTTCAGGAAGATGGCAGCATCCTTATGTTATTTTTACACAGAGATTGGTAGGTCTGTTAGTAAAATCTGTTGACTTTAGCAATCTTTGTTGCATTATGTGCCAATGGTGACCATTCAAAAATGGGGAAAGAGCACTTTTCAAGTTTTTTCTTCAAAGGCCTGTAACTCAAAAAGTATTAAATATATCTTAATGTCCTTTTAGATATTCGGTCTTAAACTTCCCTTTTGGCATCTTGGAATTTCAATATGGCTTCAGGAGCAAATAGTTCAATTGTACACATTTTCAGTGGTCAAAAACCAAATATGGGCCACTTCAAAAATATGCTACTATTTTTCTTTTAAAGAGGAATGTCTAAAGAACAAATAATGTTGAAACTAGAAATGTATCTTGTTTCCTTCTGTCAAAACAACTGCATTGAACATACCTGAGTGCAATAAGTCTTCTTTTCCGAATTTGACCTACCTATACCTCAATAAGTATTAAAGATATTTGCAAATGATTTTAGATTCAAGTAATTAATTAAACGTACTTTTGAATCTTCATTTCACGGCACTACATATAATATTTTTGAGTTGAGGCCTGCACATCTGGGGGGAAAAAAGTTTCCCCATTTGAATGGTCACCATTGGCACATAAGAAAGATTGCTAAAAGTTAACAGATTTTACTAATAGACATACCATCAATGTGTAAAAATACAATGATGATGCAAATTCTTGAAGAATTTTACCCCCCTGTAATTTGGTTCTGAATCTCCGGTGAAAATTTCCATTTCGAAACCCCTCTATAAAATAGCGGATTATTCAGTAAATTAATTCATTACATTTAATATTTTGGCTTTCATCATTTGTTATGTCCCAGATGTAAGGGTCTAGGGAAGGGAGTAACAGGGAAAAGTAAACATAGAATTGGTTGGGGTGAGTGTGTGCCAGTCCCCTGCCCCACACGACAGACATGTTAAACTCGAAATTCAAATAATTTATTAAGTACAATTGACAAAATGAAAATAGGAAGTAAAAATAGACTTCAGGAAGGGGAAAGGCCAAAACAACAAACAAAAGGACCCTCTAACTAGTTAGGGAGTAAAACTGTCTAAACTGACAAAATAAAAGACAAATAAACAACAGAAATGTACACTAACTCCCTAACAAAGCAAAAACAGGAGAAAAAGATTCACGGAAATAAAATGGCACCCACCTCCCTACAGCTCCCTACAACAACGCTAATGGCCTGTTCAGAAGGCGTAACTTGAATAGGGTTACACAAGACCAATCTCTGATACAACAAACAAAGCAACACAGAGCAGGCAAGAGGAACAACACTCTGGAAGACGAGCTTCAATGTGGCAGGCATGTTGAACAACATTTGAGTTTGCAGCCTCTGCACAGTAACAAGCTGCAGGTGCGAGCGATCACCTCCCTCTCCTCTTCACCTGGTTGAGCAGCAGGTAACACACTGAACAACATCGAGAGAGAGCAAAAAGCACACCACAGCACGCAGAATCCAACAATATTATATAAATAACCACGGAACGTAACACATTATACATATTTATCTTTCTTTAGAAAGCTGGGGACCTCTGATTGAGCTGACATGGAATGACCCAATAGAGAGTGCAAGTGTTAGAGGGTCAAGTGTTTTTTTTATTATTATTATTATTTTGCAGCTGCATTCTGCATTAATTGTAGAGGTTTGATAGAACTGGCTGGAAGACCTGCCAAGAGAGCATTGCAATAGTCCAGCATGGACAGAACAAGAGCTTGAACAAGGAGTTGTGATGCATGTTCTGAAAGAAAGGGCCTGATCTTCTTGATGTTGAATAAAGCAAATCTGCAGGACCGGGCAGTTTTAGCAATGTGGTCTGAGAAAGTCAGCTGATCATCAATCACAACTCCAAGGTTACTGGCTGTCTTTGAAGGGGTTATGGTTGATGAGCCTAACTGGATGGTGAAATTGTGATGAAGTGTTGGGTTGGCTGGAACCACAAGCAGTTCTGTTAAGTCCTTGGTAAGGTCGAGTTGAAGATGATGGTTCTTCATTCAGCAAGAAAAAGTAGTGTTTATAAGTGCAGCACTCCTTTTTTTACAGCGGTAACCAAGGAAACGCTATATCGCGGCTGGTTCTGTAAGCGCCACCTGCTGTCAGAGAGTGAATCTGCATTCTCATTCAGCCCATCTGCTGTCTTTGTTTCGTTTAGATGCGTTTTATGGTAGTATAGTTTCTGAAAGCTTCAAATTTATAGTTTGCTTCAAATTTCAAAATTATACAATCTAATTTAATCAAAAACTGCTCATGGCGGTGTATGCAGTAGGGTTGTGACGGTGAGGAAATTTTCCCACCGGTTAATCGACGCGTGACAACACCGGTATCACCGGGGGTGGGGTTTGTTGGGGTTTTCTTTTCCTCGCCTTCCTTCGCTTTTAAATAGCTTAAAAGTGGCGTGCGCATTTTACTTTCACTTTCTAATTAGCGGCAATTCAGCGTCTATTGCTTGAATTGACAACAACAAGACAGTACAACGACAAAATCACTTATATTAAGCATAGAACTTTTGTTAAATTACACAAAGTTTAAATAAAGTGAAATATTAAAGTTTAAATAAAGTAAAATATTGCCAAAAAGGCGCTTTTGCATTTCGTTTCTAAACTAATTCCTCAGCCATCGTCTTGTCTGTCTCACCTCACTCTTCTTGTCAGCTTCTCCTCACGTGATAAATGAAATCTGACTCCAGCTGCTGATTTGTGATGCGACTGTCGTTCGGCACGCTACATTGAGCAGCTGCGTTTAGTTTTTAATTGTAGTGTCTGTTCTCCAACTAAATACAAATTATTTTTATTACTATAAAAAAAAAAATCAAAACAACGGTGGGGGTCAGTGACGCGGTGCGCAAGTGACGTAACCGGTGTTGCGGGTTAACACCGACTATCGCAGCAAGCCTAGTATCTAGCATCTTTGTTTGGATCGTTATTAAAATGCAATGGTGGCCTCTAATTTTAAATGGAAAGAGCATGACAAAGTCTTAGTTTGTTTCTATGAAAAGTTTTTTTTGTATTTTTTTGGGGGGGGGATTTATTTAAAAAAAATTTAAATTCAATTTAGTTTTGTTTTTTGACATTTCTGTTTCACACAAAAAAGTACAGCATTTTATCTGAGAAATCATAAAAGCATGCCTTTTCATTTATAATTTGTCTTAAATGTCATTTTGTAAAAAAAAATAGAAATATTGAGAGAATCGTATTGTAAAATCAGTATCGTGAATCATTGCATCGGGAGTTGAGTGAGTTAATGTGAGTTAATTAGTCATCAAGTAGTTAAATGTGAAAATAAATGTAACCGATAAACAGTCACTTAGTAGTTTTTCTTACTAGTCTGTTATGAGCACCAGTAGTATTAGTGCAAGTTTAACACTTTCTTTGATTTCATTGTCAATAATCTTTGTTTAGGCATATGGCCAATTCATCTCTTTTGCATCTATGCAGTATTCTGCAGCCAAACCGGAGAAAAGAGTCCAATACTAAAAAGGTATTGTGATACCTCGCTTTTAAAAATGGTACGATTCCTCATTTTACTAGTACCGGTACTTTAAGAATGACAGCGTTTTAATAAGAGCCATATTTCCTGAGTTGCGTCGACGTGCGGCAGCAGGACAGTGTGTTCAGCTCTGCTTCAGCTCCCTGCATGCACCCTGGCCGTGCCAAACTTTATATATCTGCTGCACTGCTTAAAGTTATCGACAATTTAGGAGTGTTACGTGCTTGATGTTAAAAAGGGATGATACTGTAACATTTAAGTGAGACAATTGTTACTGGGTGTGGAACAGATCAAAGATGACACTGAAAAGGAGTACGTTTCAAAAGACTTTAATTAACACATTGTGTGAAAGAGTACATATCAATATCAAATGCAAAGAAATATGAAATTAAGCAAAAAAAAAAAAAATAGGAGCGTCACCCAAATCAAAGAAATTAACAAAACAAAAGTTTTTATAACTACCTTCCAAACTGACTAACAAAAGAAAAATATGAAAATAAAACCGAAATCTTCTGCGTATGCAACACCATAAACTAAACTACCCTAAACTAAAAACAAGGGTGGCGAAACACTCCAAACCTAGTCTAACAAAGAGAAAACGAATCTAACCAAAATCCAACAAGTAACTAGATAATCAGATTATCACAAGAGACATTCTCGTTTAAGCAGCTCAAAGTATGCAATCTTAACTTTGAACTTGACACTTAGAAACTTAAGCATAAGAAACTTGCATGAATGAGAAAATAAAAAAAAAAGATAAATATGTTAAAAAGAGTTAAGTGCAATAAACCTCAGAAAGAGCTCGCGCGTTATCAGACACCTGAAACACGTCCACGGAAGCCCTCTCTCTCACAGACAGCATGCGGCTGTGAATTCAGATCTCTTTCAGCACTTACTGTGCTTCAGCTGTCAAATACACACACTATTATGTTAAAATGCCTGTCTTGGTTTATGACTGAAATGAACGCAAACATCTGAGAAAGAAAATGCATGTGTATTAATAAATTGGTCCGTGCATCTCTTAAAGTGACAGCAGACTAATATTCCTGCTGCTGTCTCTACAATGTTAATCAAGAAAAATAGAAAATCACTCACTAATCTTGACTAACTTCACTAGCTGGCTAAATCAGAATCGTGATCGACTCAAGTGCACTGTTCAGTGGTTTGCCATTAACAGACGTTAATAATAGCTTGGGGTTCTCATGTGCTTCAGATCTGAGCCAGCTGCAGTGATGACAGACATCCAGCAGATGTTTCAGTCACTTTGTGTCTTACTCTTTTAGATCAGTTTGGATCAACCAGGTAGCCAGATAGAGGCTGCAGTGCGAGCATCTTACACACAACTGCCGATGCAATTATGTCCATGTGTTTTTTGTTATATATTTAGTTTTGTCTGTGTATTTCCTCAGATAATGGCCCAAAGGAAGTCGTCCAGCAGACAGAACACTGACCCCTCAAGACTTAGGGACATCCCTTTCCAGGGTAACGTATGACATGTGCTGAATTTAGCTTTTGTTTGTGGACGGTGTGCAGTGCAGTATGTAACTGTTGAAAGTGTTGGGTTTGACTACACGTGTGCATCAGATATTTCTCCCTCCTTCTCAAGTGAGTACTGTAATGGATAATAATGAAGCGATACCATTATGACTGAATCAGATCTTTCTTCCTTCAGAGTTCCCAGCTCCCAAGAACGAGCTGGTCCAGCGCTTCCAGGTGCGGTACTTGGGTCGTGTGCCGGTGACAAAGCCAGCTGGTAGGAAGTCCTCAGTTCATTAACTGCTATTATACTCTTATTGATTACACGGCTCTGTGGAATACTTGATTCTGATTGGTCAGTCGCAACATTCTGAGGTCTGTTATCCCTCGATAACAACCGGTAAAAGCTGATAACACAGGCTCATCCGGGTAACTGCAGTCAGCGCTGTACTCCTGCAGTTATTTAATTATGTCATCCTGGTATCGCGGACTCGCTCTCTCGTTTCATACAAATACAGCTGCTGCCATTTTGCGACAGTTGTGTTGTACACTGTAATGGATTATAAGACAACTACTGGTAAGATTTTAAAACATTTTCATCTTAAATCAATATCAATATCTTTTATCGCCATAATTATTTATGTGGTGAAATGTTGTGCAAGAAGAGGTTTGACTGCACCGCATCCCTTAAATGTCCGTCTAGTTTGAGCTTGCTGCTTGCTCG
Source organism: Sinocyclocheilus anophthalmus (assembly GCA_018155175.1). Classification (NCBI taxonomy): domain Eukaryota; kingdom Metazoa; phylum Chordata; class Actinopteri; order Cypriniformes; family Cyprinidae; genus Sinocyclocheilus; species Sinocyclocheilus anophthalmus. Next base: position 36,008 of record JADLZN010005004.1, read on the forward strand.
CAACTGCTGTCTTCACAGAATCTTTGTTGTTCGAATATTTCAACTCAAATCAATATTTCGTGTCTAATCATTTACTTGTGTGGTAAGCAGCCGTGTACATCCAGCTGGTTGTCATCGCTGAATTATTCTGTGATAACGTACATTATCCCTTACATACAAAGTGCACGCTTTACCTGCATTTCCCCCGTTTTTGTGTAGCTATGTCATAACCTGTAAGCACTCAAAATAGCATCTATTTATTTTCATGTTTACATCAAAGTTAGCTGCCTGAAATTGAAGTCGTGTCTGTATCTGTCTCTTGAAGGCGTGGATGTGATTAATGTAGCATTGGAGAATGCTCTTAACAGCAAAGACAATTGGACACCTGTGACTGTGAACGTGGCGTCCGCTACACTCTCTATTCTGACTTCTGAGGTCAGGTTTCTGTTTGTTGACCTTCTGCAGTACTTGAGTATTATATAATACATAATGCTGTATCCTAAAAATCTGATTAGATAACCACACTGATATTTCTTGTCTCATTGTCACAGACGGAGGAAGTTCTTTCTGAATGTCGTGTGCGTTTCCTGTCATTTATGGGAGTCGGGAAGGATGTGCACATGTTTGCGTTCATAATGGCAGAGCGACCTGGAGACTTTATCTGTCACATGTTCTGGTGTGATCCAAACGCTGCAAGTCTAAGTGAGGCCGTACAGGCCGCGTGTATGGTGAGTAACGACGTGTCTAGAACGTGGTTGATTTACTGCAAGTTAAGTTCATTCTTCACTGCACATGTGGAAGAGATTGGGGAGTTCATGGTTAGTGTTGCTCACTTATATATATTTATTATTGGTGTTTTTTGCCTTTAGTATATAGTACAGTGGAGAGGAACAAACAACCAACAGTGTAGCATTACTTTAACCTTTTTTTTTTTAAAGAGAGAGAGCTGCAGCAGAGGGGTCAGAAATGAATGACTTCTCTTCAGGAAGTCTCTCTCCCAAATGTAAAACATTTCAATCATTCACAGCTGAGGTATCAGAAGTGCCTGGACGCTCGGCCCCCCAGCAGTGGCAGCTCTTGTCTGCCCGGCCCGCCTGCTGACTCCGTCGCCCGCAGGGTCGGATCCAGTGTGAAGAAGGGTGTTCAGAGTCTGCTGGGTAGCTTCAAGAGGTCTGGATCCCAGACACCCTAAAAAGGAAAACACTTCTTCCGCAGCGCTCACTGCAGATATGTGTTTGTCCTGTGTGTGTTTGTATGGGCCTAAAATTAGAGGGTCCATCACAACACTTCAACTGTCCTCCTGCGGTCAGCGTGCAATAAGAACCAGAGGACACACAAGTTACATTGCCAGATATTCCATCGTTACACATTACATCTTCATTCGCTTTTTCTGTGTGTGCTTACATTCGCAGATGTACTGTAGAGGTGATTTAGCACTACTGGGTTTGAATGGCATTTAGCTAGATTGGATTTTCAGTGTAATCAATGTTATGTGGACTACACTCTCTAATGACACTAAACATTACGCATGCTATCAAAAAACACTAAAATGAGCTTATATACTATGCAATGTGCTTTTTTTAATTTGTTCTTCCTCCTCTGGCTTTGCATTGTGACGCACTGTGCTAGCTTCGACTGCTTTTCTTTTCTTCTGAAGAATTGATCACTCTTCCCCAAACTCAGCATAGATGCCGAACCGTGACTGAAATCAGTAGCAAACCCAGAGTTAGCAACATCTGTGTGCGGTTTACCCTAAAAACACACTGCCACTGGCATGTTCCAAACCTGCATGCATTCCAGAAGTCTGTTTTTGGCTCCACCGACTTTGACTTTATGAAAAAAGGTGCAGTTCCACATATATTCGACTTGCCTTGCTTACTGCAAGTCACAAAGCCTTTTCTTTTCTTCCATTAGATTTGATATTGATTTTCATTAAAAATGAACTGATATTACACATTACTGTACTTTTACCCACTCTGTCAGTTTGTGAATTTAATTAGACTATTTTATTCATTTGTAAAATAGCATTAACATATCCTAGTCTTCCAAAGCGGATTTGCTCATTAAGAAAGCCTCGCTTTAAATGAGCACTTTATTTCTTTTACATTTTTGTGCGTGTGTTTTGATATGTTGGATGTCTTTATCTGGATGAGAGAGGATCATTTTTGGTCATGATCAAACACAAACTTAACATCAGCAGCGTGTTTAACAAAGCATGTGGCATACGCTGCTTCTCTCGAGGGTGCTCTGCGTTTGTTCCTGTGCAGTTTGTATACTGGTGTCACTGAAAAGGTTTTTTCTTTTTTTATCCCTCTTTTAAATTATATATTGAAGTCTACTGATTATCTGCAAATATTTAGACGTTCTGTATTTGGGGGGGAAATTCCTTGGAAATGTATCTAAAATGCTTTGCAACAATGAATGTCTTGCTGTATGTAGATTTTTTTCTTTCTTTCAAATACACATTGTAACATATTACCATGTCTTTTAACTTTTAAGAATGTGTCGAAATCATAAATATGTTCTTTGATTATTCTAGTTAATTTACATACTGAATGTAATACACTAATAGGGCCGGACAGCTCCATTTTTCATTCGTTTTTCTGTCCCATTGACACACCTGTCGTTAAAGGGAATTTTTTTTTATGCACTTGTTTTTTTGTTTTTTATTTTATGTACCTGAATGCTTCATCTTGGCCCTGTTTACTCTAATACTTTGTGTGTAGGTCTAGATAATGTAATGTGATGCTTAAAATGCAGTTGTGTTGGTAACACTCTAGAAAATCTTTATAGAAGAAAAAGCATTCATGTAAATATTCTGCATTACATCAAGAAATGGTAGCAAAGAAAATGTCCTTTTTTCAATTAAATACCATGAGGGTACTTTATGTTTGTGTGCCAAAAAGCACAGCTATAAAATCACTAGCTTGAAATGTTACTTCGCTGATTGGTAAAATGGTAGAAATGCTTCAAGCATATTTGCTTCTCAAAATAAGGCAAAATTTTGGCTTTGATATTCTGAAAATGTAAGGTTCACTCCTATAAACGTTATCCCTTATGTGGGATGTTTTTGCCATCACGTTTTTTTTAAGGAGAGTTGAGAAGTTGTTATTAAAATGTAAATTGGATGTTATATAGATGCATATAATGTGACTTGATGGAATAAAATGTTGAAAATGCATTTAAAGCTTTTCTTCATGATTTAGAAAAAGTAGCTTTAAGAACGGTCAGTATTTTGTGTTGGTCTGAGTATGTATATATATATATATATAATCTACGTGTGTGTATGCTAATGAGCGTGATCAGCCCTGAACAATCTTAGGTATACCAAAAATAGAAATGAATTGCATTAAAGCTTTAACCACAGCCCTAGTAGCAGTCTACCAACTGCCACCCCAGAATGATCACAGAATAAAGATCATGAACAGAGTTGTTCATGGCTACTTTTTCAGCCGCGGCGATGACAGAGTAACGCAAACATAATGGCCAAAACAGGTGTTTTAAGCTGCACGATGGTTGCAGGCGCACGCAGACGCCAGTGAGGTCGGCTTCATTAACAAATGACTTCTGAACCGGATCTTTTGAGTCAAAACCACAAAGCGGCTCAGTGCATTAACAAATTGTTTTTACATTAGTTCGTGAATCAGATAATTACTGCTGTTCAGCTAACTCAGAAGTCCTCTGAGAATGTCTAATTGTTTGCTCGCACCTCTTTCATCATGAATATAAGCCCTGACAATAACATGAGAGCAATAAGATGCCGATCACAGAGACTAATAGCAGAGTTAAAGAATCTAGTCATATTGCAGTTTTCTCGATTGTTAATATAACTGATTTTAGTTGCCACTTTTTTCCCCAAACCGTTTTTTAATAAGAGTTCATTTTTTCAAACAAAACACATTTCTCCACAAGTTTAAGCAGTGAGTAGTTACCTTAGCAAACTGTGACCCCAAATCCGAATCTGTGCATGCTAACAACGGAGAGAGCTGGAGCTGAGCCAGTCATCTACAGGGCTTTATACTTACACATACAGTACAGTACAGTACCTGCTTTGATCAGGGCATTCCACTTATTATGTCACGTGAACTGTAGCACACCTTCAAGCGTGTCAAATTTGATTTCTAACCATTTTTTATGTTTACTGTATTTTTGCAGAACTGAGAATGACTGGCTAGAGATATAGTCTTGTGTCAGAGACCAAGAAACTGCTATAGTGCTGTATACTGTAATACAATTTGGCCAAATGTGCAGAGGATGCAAAAATTTTCTTTTTGCACTGTACTTTATTGTGGTGCAAGCCAAGTTCATACAATTCTTTGGTATGTGAGCTTTTCTAGTGCTTTTCATCTACTGCAAGATGACTTTACAGTAGTGAAATGAAAATGATTTCCCAGAAGTTCATTGCTGAATTATACATCTGTATCTGTAATTTAATGTAGGCATACTGTATTAGTATAGTAAAAATTCCTGAATCTGAGTTTTTTTGTCACAGTGTTGTTGATCTCAGTGTTCGCTGCAGGAACGTCATCTGTGTGTTTGAATTGGCCCTCCAGGACCGAGTTTGGGCACCCCTGCACTAGACCCTCTGATTTAGATGATTGAACTTGCATTCTTTCTCCTCTCCTTCTCCCAACACTGCTGTAGTACGTCTCACACAGGACATTTACACAAGAAAGGCAAGAGCTGAAGAATCAGCTACGGGAAATAGGTATCATAAAGTATAAAGTAAAATAAATATGGTAGAATGTGGGAACAATGACCAAGGAAGGAAACATTTGATTAATTTCCTAAGGAGTGCTGGGGCTGCAGGGACGAAATTGATTAACAAGTGATGTTAAAATTAGACAGCAGATGGCAGCAATGCAACATTTTGGATGCCAACTACTGTAAAACACCAAAGACGATGAAGAAAACAAATAGAAGTAAATATTAGGGAAAGCCGAATGGCAATGGCAGTGGGACAGAGAGATTAAATGGAGGCATTTAAAGTTAGTGCTGTAAGAACAGAGGAGGGAATAGAACAGATGAAATAGTTATAACCACATTAAGAATAGTTCACTATACATTATAGAAAAGCACCCAACCAAGTTTTTTTTTTTTTGGTTTGAATATTGTTTAGAAACGTGCTTATTGTTCACAAGCAATATGCAGAGCAGAGGAAAACGTGATGGGAGAATTAGGAGAAGTGGGATTAACAGGGACAGGAATAAAGGATATACTGGAATGGGATGCGAGTGAACACACCAGAAGATGTATCTGCAGTTGTTAGAAAGGACACATATTATGCCCCTTTTCACAACATGTAATATAAGTCTCTGGTGTCCCCAGAATGTGTTTGTGAAGTTTCAGCTCCAAATACCCCACAGATCATTTATTATATCATTTTGAAAATGCCTATTTTGAGTGGAAGCAGAAACACAGTTTTTTTTTCGTGCCTGTCTCTTTAAATGCAAATGAGCTGCTGCTCCCCGCCCCCTTTTCCAGAATAGAGCTGCACCATTACAGCTTGGACCTGCTAAACACATCCGTTTTGGTTTTGATTTTCATGTTTATCGCGCTGAAATCATGTGGTTTAAACTTCAGATATAGGGTTTTTTGAGCGCACACATCTGAAGCACACGCACAGAAAGCGGCTGTCGCAGCATGTGAGCACTAAACTAAGTTCTCTTTCACACAAGTTTATGTTAAAAACACACGCGTTACAAAAACAGTGGGTTATGACTGTGAAGGTAAACAGCTGGAAATTAAATCGCATGTTTATTTCAGATCTGTGTGACAGTAGAATACAGTAAATAAATCAATAAATCCACTGCTCTGTTTCCTCCTCTGAGGCTGGGACTCTAAATAATGTTCTGTGCTCGTCTGTGCAGCCAAACACAGAACAGTTAGCATGTTTTGCTCATACTTTCGCCATGGCATTAGAACTGGTGTTTCGCTTGCGAAAACACAATAACGGCGCAGTGGGTGGAAATTTACAGATTAAGGGACGTAATATTATAATGATATCCTTTGCGCTCGTCACAGAGGGCGTGGAATGCAACGCGCTGGTTCGCTTGCCGAAAAGGCCTTCCCCAAACAACGTTTACTGGGTTCTCTTCTTCACGTTTCCCTTGGTTTAGATTGTCAAAAAACACCGTGGACCTGATTATATCACTTTACACCGGAAAGTCGGTTTTCATGATTCCGGTCACCTTTAAGAGGATTGATGCGAAGGATATAATGCATTCATATTCTCGATCACGATCCCAGTAGTTTGCGTAATGTTCTGTCTAGTTTACCCCCGCTGGGCCTTTTCACAAGACTGTGTGAGCGTTGAAACGGTCATCCACTTCGTAAATCCTCGAAAGGGTATTTCATATTTGTATTTTTAAATGTTTATACAATAATCTTTGTTTTTATCACGCTGCACTAGCACACGCGTGGTTCTCTGTTGAATAACTATCTCCCTTGTTTTGTCTTGTAGCTAGCAAGACATGATGTGCCTTTTCCCCGGACTATGAAACTTTTCCTAATGTGGTTTATTACTCACATTATACTATTATCTACATCAAGACGCAACATCACATACCAGCCAGTTTTTTGCCTCAGACACACAATCGTCAGTTGACCATTTAGCTTTATTTCAGCCAGTCTGCCATTTGTGTGGAAATATCATGAGGTGTTAACATCAGAGCTGGAACACAGTGCTCAGCTCGTACTTTATATACTCCATAGAGTGACCGTTGTAAGGACAGAATGTTCTAAGTCAAATTACAGAATTTCTTGCTTTAAAAGACTTATACAATGTAAAATTTCCTTTCATTGTTTGTGTAATACTCGTGAAATCCTTTCCTCTGCGCAACTTGATGTTACAAACCTATAGAAATGAAACAAGTGTGTTGACAAAAAAATGTTTATTGAACACCGCCACTAAAGCAGCATGTGGTGGAGGGAAGGATTTACAACTACTGGCGTTACTGTAATTAAGTAGTTTTTTCGGGTACTTGTACTTTTTGAGTATATTTTTAAAGCTGTACGTTTACTTGTACTTAAATACAAATTAAACAAAATAATCCACTTCGTTAAGTTTAAATCATAGTTCGCTACTGAGTACGCCCAAAATTTGAATTGATATTCAAACCTTTGGCTTCAATCCGATAATCCGACCGTAAAACAGAACCAATAGAAGCCCTGATATTGAGCGGGACCCGCGACAGTGTTTGCCAATTTATCTACTTTGTATTTAGATTTGCGCCTTCGCCCGCCCCTTGAGACTTTTTCCAAACGTTTAGGGACAAATATGCACTTCTTGAGACAACTCATCTAATTTTCTCTCTTGCCCGCGGATCTACGTTTCATCTTTTATTAGATCAGTGATTTGCCATTGTTAATGTCCACTAGTGCCGTAGCTACTAGTTTGAGCTACTTTCAAAACTGAAAGCAGTTGGCAGGCACTGGGGCCCTCCGCCGCTTTTACCACGCGTGCGTCTCTCTTCCTCTTCGACGCGGGTTTGACATCATCGCCCCTGAGCGGCTTTATTGTGCTGAGAATCACAGTTCATGTAATCGCAGAAACTGACGCGAGCTCTCAAATGGCCTACTTATACTACATGAGGCTGCCTGTCCGCGTCTCACTGCGACATGGCTTGTGCGCGCAGACTTTTGCAGTCGCGATCTCTCCGTGCTTTAAAGTAGAATGATTTCTCTTCGCGTCCTGGATTAACTGTGTCAAAGTTATAGAATAGATCCCCGCCTGACCGATAAACCCTATTGAAATTGTCATGGGGCTGTAGTGAAATGCCCCAGAAAGTCTTCACCTTCCAAGATGGAATTTAATTTTCTTTTACATGTAATTTATGCTAGAATGTTTCTGAATGATATTTGTCTATTTGTACTCTACTATCCTAGCGTATTGCATGCACTATTGTTACAGACTAGGGTCAAAGCCATCGATGGTAACATTTATCGAAATATATAGTCCTAACATACTGTATAGTTCGTAACTCACTGCCTATAAAGCCGTGTTATATTTTCGAATACACATGGAATTGAGGTCATTTGCTTTAATATTTTATTACTGACTGGTACTTGTCTTTTTTTTGTAATTCTTTGTTTGAAATCAGCTTCCTTGTCTGGAAGCTTTTGCAACAAAAAAACAGGGTTTTTTTTTTACCCCTATTTAAAGAACACAAATATACATATGAGCAAATGTTTTAGATGATAGTTTTGTAATGGTAATTGCATCAATATTATATAGTAACTAAGCCTAATATTAAATCTGTATCATCATATCAAAGCAATGTGGCTTTGTTTGAGACTTTCAAAGCTTAAATTAATGATTGCCTTGAAAAAATGGATGGAAAAAAAATTTAATATTAAAATATCTATATGGCAGTATACAGTATGTGTTAGTTTTGCCAATGGTATTGAAAAGGATACGTCATGAAATCAAAAATGACCCTACTTTTTAGTGCACATTACTAGTCTTGTGGTGAACAATTGAACCGTGCAAGTCAATACACTGAAAAAAAATTGTCTGCCGTCGTAATCTTTAATCAAAAACTGAAAATTGGCTTCTGCTCTGAATGGTGTTCTGGCTCTGATGACGCTTGGGGAGAATCCTCTTGTTAAGTCTTGATGCAAGGACTGCTGTTTCCGGGTCCAAGCCTCTACTCATTTCACTTGAGAATACTACCTCAGCAGCCATTTATGAGCATTATTTAATTAATATTAGATATTTTAAGCTAAGCGTTTAAAAATTTGCTGTGCACACTACAGTCTCCGTGCTCAGTGTCTCAGACACTAATATTTTAGCTGAATCACTGTCAGGCTATCTGGGATTTCAGTATGGAGATAAAGGTTAGGGTTATAATTTTTCAGTATTACATGACATCGTGGGTGTATATTAGCAGTTTGTTGTTTTCTTGTGGCGTCTGGCGAAAGCGAAACTACTTTGTTTGGTCTTCCAAAAGATGACACGACTAGAAATCAGTGGTTAAGTTGTATTTACAACACTGTTCCAGAACAGTTCTACCCAAATATTCAGATGTGTGCGGCACGTTTTATGGAGGACTGTGTCCTGATCCTGGAAGAGTAGACTACAATGCCGGCTGGTCTGACTCACAGACTGTAAGTAAGTTTTCATATTTAAAGGATTTGTCACTGACGATTCAAAGGCGAGTTTTGATCAGTGTAGTGTAGCGCTTGTTGTTTGTCATTTCTCTCATCACAAATGCAGACATGGTTTATGTTTAATGGTTTTATGCAACGCAACGCATAAAAATACAGTATAAATCATTATAACCCGTAATTATGTCCACACTGGATGCAACAAATGCCTCGTTTATAATGGGTTTTAATGTTTTTGTCTCGTAAAGGCGGAGCATTGAGAGAATACATATGGACAGTATGTTGAAATAAGGTGTTTTTTTACGTTAACCGCATAAACATTTCATTACACCAGATACACAAAATAATGTTTTTTTTAGAAACGTCATATGACCCCTTTAAATATCGCCGGCTAAAAAGTAACTACTAACTAGTACTCTGAGTAGTTTTTGAAAGGAGTACTTTCGTCACTTTCTACCTCAAGTACTGTTTTGTGACACCAGTCCTTTTTACTTGTAATTGAGTATTATTTCAGCAATGTAACAGTACTTGTACTGGAGTACAAATTTTCAGTACTCTTTCCACCACTGCATGATATGGCGCTTTTCCACTGCGTGGTACGGCTACGCCTCGTACGGCTCATCGCACGGCTCGTTTGTGTTTGCCATCTGCAGTTTGATCGGACAGCTTTAGAGTGGGTGGGATTAGTCACTGTGGGTTATAGTTTCGCCGCCTCTAACTGCCTCACTCCTGACAAACGTTTTCCATTCCGCGTCGCCCCATCAGCTCTCTTGGATCCACTCCTCTCGCTACAACCAGAGGAGCGTCTGTTCTTCGCGGCAACAGGGGAACAGCCCTTTTTGGTTGTTAAAAAAAAGGTCGCTCGTTCCAAGGACAGTGCGTTCGATCCTAATACGCAAACAATGGCCTGTTGCATGATTTACTCCTCTAGCGGGAAACACACTACTATCATCATGTGTTTGTGTCGCGAAGTTTCAGTGACGCAGGTTAGTGCCGATTCTCGTACCGTGCCACTCCGGGATCAGCGAGTTTTACACTTCAGTTTTCTGGGTAAAGAAGACACACGCTCACGGTTGGACCGCAATGCCGCAGGTGTAACTAAAAGGTACGCGGAGGGTGCAGTGTACTTTAACCAGCAGTAAAACTCCAACGACAAAAGGAAAAGTTGAATACACGTGGCGGCCGACTGAGAACACGTCGTACAGGTACTAAAGACTCCAAATCAGAGAGTGGGGTGGGCCATACACAGCTCCGGGCGGGTGATGATAATGTCCAGAGTACCCTGATACGTGTAGCCATTCATCCACATTTCAACCGAGTGGACAGTGAAATTGTTGTAAATAGACTGATAAGAAAAAAAACAATAAAACCTGCTTTAAAACCCAGCAACACAGCCGTAGCTGAATAACTTTACAACAGCAACACTGCTTTAACACAAAAGCAAAACAGCAAGATTTATTTTATTCAAAGTGCACAGACGCGCTCGCAGAGATCGATAGCAGCAGAGCAAGCTCAAATACTGGAAGAAAGTCCGACATTTTGAATGCATCTCTCCAGAACAAATAGACACAAAAACACAAAATTCATTCCTGGGGCTCCTGACAAAATCTTGTGAGGTCTTACGAAGTAAAATGCTCACACTGTGAGAAACCGAATATCATTTGTGATATTACCTGTAATTCATTGCCATTCTTTTCGTCTCTTAATTAATTGGGAAAAATCAATAATCAATCAGCCCATTTGAAATCAGATGCAGATCTCTGCGTCCCTAGGAGCTCGTGTTTACGCTAATCCTGATCCAAGCACACTGTGCTCCTACACACTGGCGCCGGCTTGAATTTCTCACTTCCCAGCGTACACCACACACGCATGATTTTGTGAAACATGGCAATGCCACATACGTGACATGAGGCCTTGCATGTCAAAACTTATTTAGCCACACGTTTATTTAATGACACGTCAGTTTTGCTGGTATCGGTGTTGTTTTCACAATGATAAATGTGATACACAAAGAATAAACTGTCTTCGGCAGAATACCGCGCTCATCATTCACAAGACGGACACCGGGGGGAAGTCTAGCTAGGACATAAGAACCTACCAAAACTGAGCTAGAACACAGCCAGCATCTCTGACGGACAGGTGAAGGTGCGTCAACACTGAGGGGTGTGGCTAGTCATCTACATCTCTTCAAAAGAACATTTGAAATAATCTGCATCCAGCTGCAGAGCCAGCAGCCTCGCAATGAAAGTCAGGGCGGAGCTTATGCTGTAGGCTTAATGAGATCAGTGGTGGGTGGGGTTAAGCACTTGTTGGGGCGGAGCTTACGGCCTCGCTGCATTTAGGTTTAGTGGCTCTGCACAGACTAATGTTTGCTAGTGACACTGAAGAGGCTCTGGGGTCCCGGGAGGAGGCCCCCGAGGGCCCACCGGACAACCCTGTCGTTCTAGCTGTAGCCTAAAACAGCTCGGAAGGACTACATTCAAGATGAAAGACAACGTTGTATTATAGCTCTTATGGGTGTAGCTCACTGAAAGACTGTAAGCAGCAGCCAAAGGTTGTACTCGTGCCTGGTTTAGAATGGTGTTGATTAATTGTAATCTTTGTGTTTGGATATTTTGATACATTACTGTGTTCATGGAATATTATATGCAGCAAGGAAACATACATCCCTTATTTCAGAAGAGCACAGCTTGTGTTTTAGTCATTGGAGATGCTCTCTGCGTGTGCAGTGATAAGGCTGTACATGCTTGATGCATGATATAACACTCAAGCTCAGCTTTCGGCGCATATCATTTGTCACAGGGCTCTCTCTCTCGCTGTATGGCTGTGATTTGCTCTTTTGCTTCGTGTCTTACTGTCACTCTGTTGCCGTTCAGCTGAAGGTACGGACACTCTGCCTGATGAAATGTCCACAGCTGGTGCGCTTCCCAGTGTGCCACATTCATATTTCAGGATGATTCTCACCTTCTTTCAAACGCCAGATGCATGCTAACACTTAACATTTAGGACTGGTACCTGAAAAACAAATCTGAATCTCTCCGAGTCGTAGACTGGGAAAGTCATGAGAACTATGATCATGATTAGATGAGTGCTGAAGCAGGGTGTCTCCCCAGCGTCCCACGACTGGCTCAGGCCCGGCTGCCTAATGTGTGGCCCTGGAGCACAACACCGTCAGAAGGGTCCATCTCTCTAAACTGAGATGTGTGCATCATCTGAAGCAGAACACAGAAGCTTTGCATTGATGTATGGTTTGTTAGGATCGGTCAATATCTGAAAATCTGGAATCTGAGGGAGCAAAAAAATCTAAATATTGAGAAAATCATCTTTAAAGTTGTTCAAATGAAGTTCTTAGCCATGCATATTACTAATCAAACATTAAGTTTTGATATATTTACGGTAGGAGATTTACAAAATATCTTCATGGAACATGATCTTTACTTAATATCCTAATGATTTTTGGCATAAAAGAGAAATGTATAATTGTGACCCATACAATGTATTGTTGGCTATTGCTACAAATATCCCCCAGCGACTCAACACTGCTTCTGTGCTGCAGGGACACGTGCTCAGACTGAAATATAGGTGTGTATTCCAGACGCGAATGTGAGAAATCCCGCGCGCATGAGTGATTGGAAGCTTTAGAACGCAGCAGACCAGACAACACTTAACTGCTGTCTCGTGCTGTCCGCGTGAGACGGTCGCTCTGCTTTCGGCGCGGTTTCTGCGGTTTGAATTTGGTCTCGAGCCGCACCGTTGAGCGTCTGATGACGCGGCGGCGTCTGATTGGCTGCCCGCGGTCACGTGTCAGAGTGGGTCTGCTGAGCGGCCATATTAGTTCAGCTCAGTTCATTCTCTCACGCGGCCGGACTCCGAGTAAGACGCGCGCTCGTCTCTGCGTTCTTTACCTCACAGTTCACGGTTATATTGCTGCAGCGTTTAAAGCAGATCTGTTAGAGTCACACGGTGTTCGCTCGGCGCCTATACTTGGTCAGTCAGAAGGTAATGGTTTTTGTCCTGTGCGTTGCTTGAGTTGCTCAGATGTTGATGATTAAGTGCTCGCGTGCTGGAGAAGGGCAGCCGCTCGTGACTAACTGACGCTGGTTTCTCTCTCAGTCGGGCGGCAGAATGGCGAGCACTCCGGCCGGACAGCAGCCGTCGTCCCGCGGCGGCAGCACTCCTCTGAGCCCCGCGCGGATCTCCCGCCTGCAGGAGAAGCAGGAGCTGCAGCAGCTGAACGACCGGCTGGCCGCCTACATCGACACGGTCCGCGGGCTGGAGTCCGAGAACAGCGTCCTGCAGCGGCAGCTCCGCGAGCGCGAGGAGGTGCGCAGCCGCGAGACCAGCGGCCTCAAAGCGCTCTACGAGACCGAGCTGGCGGACGCGCGCACGGCGCTGGACGACACGGCGCGGGAGCGCGCACGCCTGCAGCTCGAGCTGGGCAAGCTAGCGAGCGAGCACGAGCAGCTGCAGCACACGTGAGTCTCTCTCTCTCTCTCTGTGTGTGTGTGTGTGTGTGTGTGTGTGTGTGTGTGTGTGATGTGTGTTACAGGACTGAGCCGAGCAGGCAGGCTGTGTCCCCGACGGGAGTTTCTCCTGCGCTGTGAGTGTAATTAGTGTGGTGGGGTCGGTAGATGTTACTGCAGGTCTAAATGCGTCCTTTACTGTGTTTTGCAATTGATGCAGATTTGCCTGCATGCGTTTGTTGTGTGTTTCTGCATGCACGATTCCTCTTGGGTCTTGGGAGAGTTCTTCAGCTTGTGCACATGAAGGTTGTTTGTGCTGCTCTCACATCTCCCTCTAGTGCAGAGCTGGGACCGTCTGACCCGGATGGGTTCTGCTGTGGTTGACGCTCCGTTACACTGTCCCCCCCCGTCGTGTTTAATTGCCCGCCGCTGCCGTCGTGGTGTTCATCAATTTGCAATGGCTACCAGTAGCTGCTCACATAAAATTCAAGGAATTAATGTTTGCCTACAAAACCAGCACTGGCTCTGCACCCCTTTACCTAATTTCATTACTTCAGACTTATGTGCCCTATAGAAGCTTGCGTTCTGCAAGTGAACGGCGCTTTATTGTGCCATCCCAAAGAGGAACAAAATCACTTTCACAGACTTTTTTTTTCATTAACTGTTCCCTCCTGGTGGAAGTCCTTAAGCATCTTCAAGAAACGACTAAAAACACAAAAACATCTGTTCCATCTTTATTTGACCATCTAACTCTAGCACTCTCTATTCTACTTTATCTACTTAATTTTCTTTGTGTGAATAATAAAAATGTGTGTGTGTGTATATCTTATTATATATATATATCTCTTCTACACAGACGCCTTGCTAAGTGTACTGTCATTTGCACTTATATCATTGCTATTTTTGTTAGTTTTGATTGCTTCTATTGTCCTCATTTGTGAGTTGCTTTGGATAGAAGCGTGTGCTGAATGTGTGGCTAGATTGACAGGAGCAGTGGTTCACTGGGGTTGCTTTCAGGGGTTCAGACTGGCGCGCAGCAGCTGGAGGATGTGAGTTCCCCAGCGGCTGCGGAGTCTCCGTGTGAAGCAGCTCTTTGTTTCAGATGAGCAGATGCGTGTAACACACGTTTGGTTTGCTCTCTAGTGTCGGTCGAGCTTGATCCGAGTGTATGGACCGACTGCTGGCGTCCTCAGCTGCTCTCAGCAGTCGGAGACATTCCTCTCATTCCACAGATCCTGAGCTCACCTCCGGAGCAAGAGCTCAGCGCTTGCTGTGTAGTTCTAATGCTGCTGTCGGTGCTGACCCTGTCCTGACCATGAACACGCCTCAAATCATCCAGCCAAAACCCCAGCATGCTTTTAGAAGTGAAGCTCATTTCAGTCATAAACCCACTTATTTTTAATGTAGCATTTATAGTTTTCATGCTTCTATAATATGAAGAAAAATAATAATTCTATGTAAAGGAGAAAAAACTATCCAACTGGAAGCCTGTGTTCCCAGAGTCCTTTCCAAACAAATCCTCTTTGAAACTAGGGTTTGCTAGGGTTGTCATTCGGTGGTGGTTTTAATAAGTTCGTACTGTTTCATTAAAGCTTGTGTAAGTTGTTAGGCTGCGTTCTCAAAGCGTGAGACTGGATGTGTTTGAGCTGCCTCGTGATGCCATACACACTAAGATTCGGTGAAATCCGGCTGCTGTATCTGCTTCAGTCTCCTCATTCAGGTTGTGTTTTTGATGAACAGGGAAACAAACAGAAAAATGAAAGTAATGAGAAAGCTGATTGTTTTGTGTAGTAGCGTGCGCTCGGTGACTCTCAGCAGGCTGCCGCGTCTGATCCTGCTCTGTCTCTCTCTCGGTCACAGGTATGCCAAGAAGGAGGCTGACCTCTCCAGCTCTCAGGCCCGACTGAAGGAAGCTGAAGGCCTGCTGAACTGTAACGAGGCGGCGCTGAACACCGCTGTGTCTGAGAGGAAGGCGCTGGAGAGCATGCTGACAGACCTGCAGCTTCACGTGCAGGAGGTACATGTTAACAAGACTTTCTCAACAGAGCGCCGAGAAACCCACACTAAGAAATGTGCCATAAGGATTTATTTTTGTTTGTTTAATATTGAGTTACATTCTTAGTGCATATCTTTAATCAGTTTTTATTATTGCGCACAAGTTGTTGTTTTTAAGCTGAATTGATATTAAAAATAATTTACCAAAAAAAAAAAAAATACCAAGATATGGCATTATACGTTTAAGATGAGAGGTAGTTCTGTAATAAAAATGCATATGATCAATTATACAGAAAACATCCCGTATGGTTATTGGGGATATATATATATATATATATATATATTGGGCCTGCACAAAAACCGCATGCGATTGTCATGTGCGTTTTGTTAGTAAAGCCGGTTCTGTAAGCAGCGGTAAATCTCCATCACCCGCAGGCTTTCACATTGAGCAGCATTAACTACACAGAGACGTTGTTCACTGACGAGCTGCGCAAAACCACCTTCATATTCGTGATTTACAGCTGATTACAGAACCGGCTTTCTGAGAAGATGCGCATAAAGAATTGCGATGGAAAGATTAGGCAGCCGTTATATATAGTAATATATATATAATATAATATATTATTTTTTTTTTTGAATGCAGATGCACTTTGTGTGAGAAGTCACAGTAAAATAATCTTAGCTTTATTTTATAACGGTGCTTTATAAATAAGAAATTACTATTATAAATTATAGCCTCATCAATATGGCACATGTGCGCTGACACCTGTGACGTAAACTAACTCTGAAACATAACCTGCTCTGGAGCATAAGCTTCTGTGACTGCTTGCATACCCTGAAAGTTCAGGTTATCTGTGAAGTACTCTGGGAATGTTACACAATCTGCTCTCTGGGTCCACCCTGAACACACACTGGGCTCTGTGCGAGTGCTGTAGTTTTGATTGGACTACATGTAATGCACATGTAAATAAAGCATTTAGAGTTCATATGAACACATCCTTCAGAATGTGAAATCTGATTGGATTTATTCTGACTGCTGAAAATGAGTGCATGTAAGCATTTCTGATGTGTCTCTGAGCAGAGGAGGTCCTGACTGAAGACCGTCCTACACCACTGAGAGTTGTTGACTATGCCAGTATGATGACCAAAAAGAGTCATGTTGCTGACAGTCTTTAACCGAAGGGGACACTTAAGGTTGTGCTAAAGTGGTCAGATGTGATGAAAGGTGGATCAAGAGCTGCAGAGTTTAGCTTAGTTGATTTTCCAGAGGGGGCCCATGTGTATTATTTATGAAAAATATCATAATTGTTAGGGCTGTCGCGATTCGTTGATTTTATTTGATTTTTAAAAATCCTCGACTTCATTTTGCTCGCGTCGACTAACCGGCAAAATACCGGAAGTGGCGCATTTCACAGACGAGAATCCATAAAACACATTATTAGTCTGTTTTCCAAGGCTGCATGATATATTAAACCCATTTAAAAATAATTATTTTTAATTGAGCATAATTGTGAGTTCACAAACGCTACGATTTAATTAAATAATTCTGTGCGACAGTTCTAATACAGTATGCGCTTTAATTATTTACATGCGTGTAGGTTAAGTACATGCGTCACGGTAGTTCCACAGGAACCGTTATCATTCACACGTGTGGAGCGGCTCAAACTGCATCTCTGCATGTTGTTGTGAGTTTGGGTTTATTCTAACCTTCATCTGGGAACGCAGCGTGCACCATCTCCTCAGATTTGTAAGGTAAATCATCGCGGTTTACTCTCACTCTGACTTTACACGGTGTGATGTCCGGGGGGGGGGTTGTTTTTTCAAATACTGCACATTTACATTTCTCTCCTAAATAAATTCTGATAAATAAAATTTCTGGCCAATTTTTCTGGTGTTTTTTGATTATAATTGTATTATTGGTAGACCAGAACACGTGGCCATGTTGTCATTCTTACACTGATACTGAACTCTGATTTCAGTGATTTGGACTATGAGATGGACACTTGCTGCTTGCACTGTTGCACTTTACTTTTGCTTTAAAATAAGGATTTCATAGAAATTTGGATTTAATTTGGTTTAATAAAATATTCTTAAGTAAAAAAAAAATTTGGTGGGAAATTGTTTAGATTAATCTAAATAAAAATGTTAATTAGTGGCAGCCCTAATTGTTGTTTTAATGATGGGCAACAGTATGTTACTCATCCAAAGAAAAACAGGCTCATGTTTTCAACTGTCGTGCAGCACATTAGAATGCAAGATTCAATAAATGGGGGCAAAAATGCCTTCGTGTGAGCTTGTCTTTCAAATTTATATAATCTAATATAATTGATTTTATACATTTAGTTCTGTAAGTTCGTTAGTGAGTTATATTTTGGGCTCAATGTTGTCTTTCTGCTCTGTTTGCAGAGAAAGTTCTACACTAGTGTTTATTCTGAATAAATCAGCGTTTGAGCAATCCATTCATGAAGACATTCCCTTGCTTTGTTCATGAATGATTTGTGTGTTTGAATGATTCAGTGACTCCTTTATTACAGGGATTCTCTGCCAATTCTTGTTTGGGTTTTAAAGCAGTACCATGTCGTTTTTCGACCTTAAAATGTATAAAATTCAGTGGTAGAATGCCTCTTGACCGGACGAATGCTCTCAAAATAATGAGTAGTTTTCGGGCACTGGCTGTAACCAAGATCTAAACTACTTCACGTCTGAACGGTTATTCAAATAAAGAGGCTCTGTTACTTTACAGGCTTATAATCTTATGACGATGTTCGATGTATAGGCTATAATGGACATTATGGCTGTATGATTATGCGACAACATTTTATTCTATTATACAAATTACACCCTTTGCAAACAATGCTACATACGATCTAAGCGAGCCAACAAACTAGGCAAACATACTAATGTTCTTTTTGTCAGTTTTATTCAGTGTTACTCCAGAACTGAAAACTACAATGTAATGATGTTTGTAGAACATAGAGTAACCCGGGCTACCTTACCTGGTCTGTGGACATGGTTCCTAAGCTTAGTTAACAAACTCGCGTGTATGAACACAGTCCACATTAGGGGGAACTGCAATGTTTAATTAAGTTACAAATGTTCTCTCACTTAAACATAATAAAGTGCTCCGTGACTGGAAAGAGGCAGAAATGAGTTGCTGTATGTAACAAAACCGATGTAATTTTCCCACCGTTTAAATGTCATCTTTCACATCAAATTCTTACATGGTTTCTTATTCTAACTGAATTAATTGAGTTGTTACCATCACTCGCCGTTTACGCTGAATACAATAAAAACACAATCGGTCTCGAGTGAAAAGTTTTGGTGGCCAAGTTTCAGTGCTTCCCTAGTTGTTTGTTGATGTTTTAATCGGGCTTCTAGTCCGGTCGAGTGAGCAATTCTCTCACTTGCCCCTTTAGAAAATCTACTTGTCCCAGGCGAGCGTTAATCTCGAGGCCTGTGGCTCCCCGCAGTTTACTTTGGCTCTACTCGTATTACAGATTGCAAACGGTCTTCTCTCACAGTGAAGAATTTACACGCCGCTGACACGTTTACATGCAGATGTGAGCATAAGTGTGACGTCAAAACATGTGGAAGATCGCCTGATTCCAGTCCCTGGCCGGTCGATCGATGCTCCTCTATAAAATTCATGCAGCTTCGCTATATAGTATGTCACTTTATGCAAATATCACCTCCTAATGGAAAAGTTAACTTGTTACTGCTGTGAACTAACCTCAGCACAAAATAAGAACGTCTTTGGGTCATCTGGCCTTATTAGATTCTGACAGACACGCACGTGTGAACAGTGACTTCAGGTGGTCCATTGTTTCATGACTTGTCAGAATGATGTGTTTGTTTGCAAGTCGGTCTGATGGAGTGTGTGTGTGTGTGTGTGTGTTTGTCCTTCAGCTGGAGGGAGGACGGAGCTCGGCTAAGAAGCAGCTGTCAGACGAGACTCTGCTGCGCGTGGATCTGGAAAACCGCTGCCAGAGCCTCATGGAGGAGCTGGACTTCAGGAAGAACATGTTTGAGGAGGTCAGTCCCATTCAGGTGCATCAAACCAAACTCATGCTTGAAAGACTGAGAGACGGTCTCATCTGCCTTTAGTAGGGAGCATGTGGTTTGGAAGACAGAGCACACTGATTATCTCAATGCATACAACACGCAGGAAGACCAAAATGAACACCGGAACATTTAAGAAACCAAATTATTTGCTCTATCCCACTGACTAGGTCTGAATGATTCATCGGAATCGGACCGAAATCCCGATTTGGCTAGATGCGATTTATTAAATCTCAAAGGCTGTGATTTTTAATGAAATGAATATCTGCACAGCGTCAGTAGTAAATGCTGCTCATCTCTGCGAGCGCTGTGAGTTTGAGTCGCTTATAAAGTGCTTCTGAAAAACCTACATACTCCAAACATCCTCTCAAACTTAATGAGAAGCGTTTATAAAACTTTAGTCCAACAAAAGAACATTTTAATAAGATTTTACTCCACAATATCAGTCGCGTGTTTAAAGTAACTAACTTCATTTTCTGATCTGATGTGGCTTCTTATCTTAGAATGAGGCAGAACATATATTCTATACTGTAAAAAAATAAAAATAAAAAAGGCTGTCAATTAGCAATTGATTATAAATGTACATAATATGAAAATACCCGAGATGGCTTGAAGAACACAGATAAACAAAACATTGTCGCAGTCGAGTGTTTTTGTTTTATCATTCAAAACGATACATTTCGATCCATCTTTTTATTCAGTCACAGCAATAGCTGGATGTGTTTGTCCATATTAGGGATTTCCTGGCGTGTCATGAGTTCCTTTAAATCTGTGATGCATGTGGATTGTCTGCGTGAGGGTGCCCTCTGGCGTCCAGGATGAATGAAACGGACATTACAGTACATGTGCTTATAGTGCTAAATAATGGCCTATCCATAAAAATAATACTTTTCTCAAAATAAAATTTTGTATGATAATCCATGTTTTTCTACAATGTACAGAAGTGTACTGGAGTTTTTTTTCTTTTTTCTAAGTAGCATTTTATATAGCAAATCGCAAAAAAAACAACAACTCTGTGCCAGGCCATCAGAACTGAACTGAAGTGAAGCCCGTGGTTAAAAGCCGAGGTATGTATTGATCCGCGGGCTAAGTGTATTGTTGCATACTGTGCAGACCTGCTAACCTTTAGAAAATATTTAGCATTAAATCTTGCGTTTTGCACATTGCAGGTCTTGTGTTTTGCATGATTTTGACTTTAGCCATCAAGGAGCTTCAGGTAGTCTCGTCCCGTCACACTGATGTGAATTGTTCCAAGGTTGACAGGTCTGCTGATATGAATCGGATACGTGCATTATTTGCTTCCGTCACAGCAGACAGATCAGGTATTCCCCGGTTAATGCGAGTTGGATGCCAAATGTTTTTGAAAGCTCTCACGGTACAGATATCTACTACAAATGAAACTTCTCTAGTTGACTAGCAGAGTAAGGATGATGTAAGGAGTAAACTATCACATTAAAGGTTTTTGAATTCTTTCAATAAGTTAAATTCATTTCTTAACTCTTTACGTTTTTCTGAACATGGTGTTAATGAAGTGTGTGCAGTTTGGTCTTTTAATATCATGGTCTAATGCGTTGATCCACGATAAGCATTTTACAAGTTAAGTCTGTGTAGTGTAAATGCAGATATTGGATACAGGTCACTTTTTAAAACAAAGTGTAAGGGGGGGTCATAACCAGATATAGTAAAAAAAACAATCAGATTTGGGCATCTGGACTGCAGTGTAAATGCAGCCTATTAGAGCTTCATTTAGTTCTGTGTGACTGAAGACTTGAAATCAGCACTCTCACAAACCCACGACTGCACACTTGTTTGTTAATGAAGAGAAGAGAGGTCGGGACGCCTCGGCTGCTTACCCTCTTCATTTGTAGGCCTGTTACTCACTGATGAAGAATGATCTGTAATGAACCGGGTTGCTCCTGAAGGCATAACGGGGCGGTACTGTCCCCCATTCAGAGAGCATCAGGGGCGCTGGAAACCATTTGAGTTTACACCAAAGATTCATGATGAGATGAGCTGAAACGTGTAATTACTTGTAAAAGAATATGGTTTGAACTAGGGCTGCATTAAATTTCTAATCGTGATTACGGAGACCACGATTACTGACATCCGTAAGTCCAATGGTATTATGAGTGCTGTTTTTTTGTTTGTTTTTTTTTGTTTTTTTCTACAGGTTATATTAAGGGTTTTTCCATTGTTTTAGTTTTAGTATAACATGCATGTTTTTTACTTTTTTTTTATTTTATTTTTTTTATTTAAAGAAGAAACCAATCCGATGTATATAGTTGACATTTGAGGCTTAATATTGTAGAAAAGCAATAAGTTTTTCAGTTTGAGTTTTCAGCTTTTTTTATTTTCATATAAAAATATGGAATGCCGTTGCTTCAGACAATGGTATAAACATCAATGTAAATTGTGATAATCATAATTAATAATTGCAATTACAGTTTCATGGGAATAATCGGCAACTATGATTTGTCATAATCGTGCAGCCCTAGTTTGAATACTCTTGCACCGCGTTACACTGGACTCAAAGCCAACTTTCCAAATCCACTTGTCCTGTTGCTGGCCTTGGAAGTCTTCAGCGGCTCTGGTGGGAAGTCGCACAAACATGTGGAGTACGTCAGAAACGGGGAAATCTGTTTACAGTATGCATCAAACGTGTCTTGTGTCCAGTGTAGACGATCACTGCGGAGTATAGGTTTATCATTTAATAATAATCATAATAAATGATCAAAACAGTCATCAACATTAGTATGCGGGAAGACCTTTGCCCAGTTATTTGGGCGGGGTCAGTGAGGGACCTGGGTAATAGATTATAGACCGCTGTCATGAATCCACTGCACCACCAGATTAGGATTCCCACACATTCTCGTGGATCAGTAGGAAATCTGTTTTACTGAGTAAACATGAACAAGTCTGGATTTAATATCGGAAGTCTCCCTGTATGTTCTTGCCATTTACAAACATTTCAAAGTGTTTTATTTTTATTTTAAGTCTCCTGCTCACTACGGCTGCGTTTATTTGATCAGTTCAACAATTAGAATAATGCAACCATTATAATTGTATTTATATAAATGGTTAAGTAAAATGGAAACCGTGTATTTGCACAAGAGTATGTGATCTGAGTGACGGCACTTTCTCTTCCTCATTTACAGCGCTCTGAGCATTTCACTCCGCTCAACAGAGAGCAAAACAATTCAAAAACTCGACTGGTTAGTATGACGAATGCCTAGGCATAGGGCTGGACGATATGGCCAAAATTTATATCCCGATATATTTCTTAATTTCGGTCGATACGATATAATTCCGATATCGATATGAACACTATTAAAAAAGCCTCATTAAAAACGGCCAAGAACATCAGCAACAGATGTCTGTACCTACAAACTTATGAAAAATTAATTTGCCAACTCTATCAAACCTACTCCTATAAAACTATTTAACATGTTAGGAAATAAATGTTCACCTTTTATTGGTATTCAGGCTTCATACAAACAAGAAATGTGAAATCACTGTCAAATAAATCTCAGACTCTCCTTATTAATATTAATATTAATATTTTTTACTTCAAACTATAGGCTAACATACCAGTCAAAGTTTTTGAACAGTAAGATTTTTCATGTTTTTTTTTTTAAGAATTCTGCTTTTAAAAGGAATGCTCACCAAGCCTGCATTATTTGATCCAAAGTACAGCAAAACGGTAAAATTTTGAAATATTTTTACTATTAAAAATAACGAACATACTAATATTCACACTGGATTTCAAAGCCGAGCTTGGCAGAGCATTACTCCAGTCACATTGTCCTTCAGAAATCATTCTAATATTCTGATTGACTGCTCAAAAACACTTCTTAGTATGAGGGCAGATTAACATGCAGAAGGAGATTTTTTTCAGGTTCTTTGATGGAATAGAAAGTGCAGAAGAAACAGAATTTTATATGTCTGAAATAAAATCTTTTGTAACATCTTAAATGTTTTATCATCACTTTGATAAATTAAAACATCCGTGCTAAAGGAAAGTAGGAATTCTATAATATAAAATTTTATAGAGCTTTTGATGGTGTAGTTAATGTTACAAAACCTTTTTTTTAAATAAATGCTGTTCTTTTGAGTTTTTCTATTCATCAAGAATCCTGAAAAATGTATCATGTTTTAATAGATAATCAGCATATTATAATGATTTCTGAAGTATCATGTGACACTGAAGACTGCAGTATGATGCTGAATAAATGACAGCTTGTCACATGAAATAAAATTACATGTTAAATATATTCAATAGAAAGCAGTAGTTATTTTAATGCGTTAACAATATTTCAAAGTGTACGCTCTTGGGCATTGTGGAATCAAATAAATGCAGGGCTTGGTGAGCAGAAGAATTCTTTTAACATAAAAACTGCCGTTCAGAAAACCTTTGACTGGTAGTGTAGGCTAATTATTCTTATAGATTGAAACGTGCATTAACAAGGATAACGAGTATGAAACATGCTCCGAGATGCTTCAGAAAACAAAAAAATAGAGCAACAACAAAAGCAAGCATGTTGCTGGAAATGGGTTTATAATTTAAAATGCAAACTGCTTGTCTGCCAGCAGGAGCCGCTGTGAGCGGCGGAACTAACGGTTTCTCCAGTAATGCTGTAAACAAAGCAGCTCCGCTCATAAACGGTACTTATCAGATAAAAATGCCATCTAATCTATTCTGAAGACGCTCGGTTCTCGTCAGAGATGCATTCATATAAAACACCCACAACGTGTTTTTATTTTGAAACGTGCAGTGCTCATGTTTATTCAACGAAAGTCAAACGCCACAAATAAATCAGTGTATGGGAAACACTGGTAATGTATATTGGAAATGTGTTTAAAAATCATATCACATTTATTGAAAAGAATTATATCGCGATACATATTGATATTGAATTATTGTCCAGCCCTACCTAGGCATGTCATTGTGTACATATAAAATAGATTATTGAGAGGGAGCCATTATTATTATTATTATTCTTATTATTATTATTATTATGCTGCCAGGATCGGTAGTTCTTACTTGCAGTCATGTTCACCTTCTCTGTATTTTGGGTAAACATTCTTAATCACGTTATTTCTGATAAACTAAATTCCATCTCTTATTTATGGTGCTAATCGTCTATTGATGATGTTTAATAGATGAGAAATTCTTAGACATGTAATTGCATTAAGTCCTCCGCACAATCTGACCTGTGCTGCAGCCTGAAATTAAACCACTCCGTGCTGCTTTCATCTGGCCAGAGGAGAGATTCTTCTCCATTTCTGTCACCGATGGAGTTTTGGTTCCTTTGGCTTGCTTAGTTGGGGACACTTGACTGATTGCACAGACACTATTGGAAGAGAAGAGAACTGAGCTGGACGATCAACATCATGGAATCATCAATGAAATGGACTTAGCTGAAAAATGACTTCTTGTCTTACATTATTGACTAACTATTTTCCTGTTTGACTTTGTAAAGCTGCTTTGACACAACCAGTATCGTATAAAGCGCTGTAGAAATACAGGTGACTGAGCGAGTAATGAGTTGTTTTAATGTTTGAACACAGTGCAGTGCTCTGAGCTGATGTCTGCATGTGATTTGTTGACAGGAGATTAAGGACACACGGCACAGACACGAGACGCGTCTGGTGGAGGTGGACTCGGGCCGTCAGATGGACTACGAGTTCAAACTGGCTGCGGCGCTGGCTGACATGAGACAGCAGCACGACGAGCAGGTCCAGCTCTACAAGGACGAGATGGAGCAGACCTACATGGCCAAAGTGAGCACACCCATTCACTGCAGCGTTGTGACACATTCACACGTCTCTGAGTTTCCTCCAGTGTTTGACTTCCTCTGAGAGCTGCTTCAGTTCCTCTTTGCATTTCTCTGAGACGTCTGTGTGTTTCAGCTGGAGAACGTGCGTCTGTCGTCGGAGATGAACAGCTCTTCAGCGAGTATGGCCCGCGAGGAGCTGCATGAGTCCACGCTGAGAGTGGAGAGTCTGTCTGCTCAGCTCACTAACCTGCAGAAAGAGGTGCGTTACTGTCCTTCAGCAGAGTACACCGCTGACTGGCTTCCTGCTTGACATCGAGGCTCATTCCTCACACTATCAGAGACGAAAGTCTAGTTCCTCCTCAGTGTTGCTGCGACGCTTTGTTCGCTCCTTATAGAGTGTTCATTCCTGAGCTGCTTTAAAAAGTTTCATTTAATCCTGACGGTCTTCAGGAAGGGTAATATCCTGCTAGTGTATGATTTCGCATGTATGCTGTAAAACTGAACATGATTTTATTGATAATTCACTATTCCTCTAGACTCTAGGTTTGAATAAAATGGCAGATGTGTTGAAAGCAGCATCTGGTCTTAATCGCACACTGTCGTTACTCTGCAGCGATCTGACCATCACTGTCAGACTAATAGATGCTCATCTGCTCTTCTTATGGATATTTTGAATGTTTATTTTATTTTACGTTTTTATTTGAATACGCCAATATGGATTTCACCTAGGGTGTCGAAATGGCCCTGAATGAAGTTATATTAGTGTCAGGAAACATACTTTCCCTGTCTCTGGGACTGAATTTTGTTGAGGAACATGAATATGTACAGTCTTTGACAAACCATTGCAGCATAGAAGAAAAAAAATCTAACTTTTTTTTTTTTTTTTTTTTTCATACGAAAATGAAGTTTTGCAAGTAAAATGTGTTGTTGAACAAAACTCATATGACTATAAGCCCTTTCATTCCCCAGTTGGTAGTCTATGATTATATTTTAATGAGGGTTGCTGATTGGCTGTACAGTATGGTTTTGGTTAATATTACGTTATGATAGTTTAATAAAGATTTTGAATGCATTATGCGGGTTAAACATTTTTTCCGCACTCATGTTAGTGGATTAAAGCGTTCACTGCACACGGTTGCGGTCTGGCAGTGTGTTCAGGAGCAGTGCGTCTGCAGCAGTGCAGAGATAGTTTCAGCACAGGGTCTATTGCTGTGCTGAATTAAAGTAACAGCGCATCGTTTGCAGTAAATATGAACATGGGTTGAAACGAAAATGTAGTAATTACAGCATAAATGCATATTAAAGTCTACTGTGTTTCACAGTCAACACATTTGGCTTTTTGGCTAGGTTTAAAGGAAAGAGCACTTTCAGATAAGCAAGGCAAAAATAGATGGCATTTGTGGAGGTAGGAAAACAAAGTTCTATATGAACCGCAGGATTGCTTGTAATAAAAATTTCAATCCAAAAGGAAAGGCAGTAGAGCTGACTAATTCTGTCAATGGTAAGTTTGTGATAACGTAATAAAAGTAGTTTAAATGTTTTGACACTTGCTTGAGCAACTTAAATCTAGAAGTCAATTCAAAAGTAAAAAGCATTGAATAAGGTGTTTATATTTATTGTTTAAACATGTCTGTGAAAGATTGTATTACTGTACTGCATAAAAAAAAATTTGCAATGCTGAAAAAGCATTTCCAGTGACAATGTTTAGATTTGAAATCAAACTAATGGATAAACGTTGTGTTTGTGGTAAAAAGTCACGGATCAGAGCGCGCTGTGTGTGTGTGTGTGTGTGTGTTTGTGAAAGCGGCTGCCTCTATCACAAGAGACACCTAAGAGGGGAATTCCCCCCATTTTCAAAAATGAAATTCAGGCCGGGAGTAAATCTCTTAAAGCCTTTTTTTATAATTTATAACTATTTATAGTGATACTCCAATCAGGATTTTTAAAGATCGGTATCGGCAGATACTGCTTTCTGTGATTGGCCTCAAATCCTGATTGGAGCACCGCTTATTACAATAGCTCACCCAAGTTTTCACGTATCATGTAGTTCCAAACCTGTCGACTGACTTGACTTCTGTTGAACATGGAGAAGATATTTAAAAGAATACGGAAAACCGAACGAGTGTTGTCAGAAACTTTCATTTTTGAGTGGACTTTAGCTTGAAGTCATTGAGCACAATTATAGGGATTTGATTACTTTGGTTTTCTGGTTTGTCTTCTGCAGGCGCGTGCGTGGCAGGATCAGATCCGTGAACTGGAGGTGGCTCTGAGCCGCGAGAAGGATCTGAGCCGGAGGTTACTGGCAGAGAAAGAGCGAGAGATAGCAGAGATCAGAGCCAAGATGCAGCAGCAGCTGGATGAGTACGAGCAACTGCTGGACGTCAAGCTAGCGCTGGACATGGAGATCAACGCTTACCGGAAGCTGCTGGAGGGAGAGGAGGAGAGGTGAGGCTGGCTCTGTGTCGTGTGCTGTGTGCCTGGGGACTGGCGGTTTAACAGTGCTCTATCTCTGTCAGGCTGAAGCTGTCTCCCAGCCCCTCGGCTCGTGTGACGGTGTCCCGGGCCTCCTCCAGCCACAGCGTTCGCACCGCGCGAGGGAAGAGGAAGCGTGTGGATGTGGAGGAGTCCGAGGCCAGCAGCAGCATCAGCATTGCTCACTCCGCGTCTGCCACTGGAAGCGTCTGCATCGATGAGCTGGACGTGGATGGGAAATTCATCCGCTTGCACAACAGCTCTGAGCAGGTGCGTCTGTCTGTGTCTCTCACGCACTCGCTCACAGTATTCAGAGGAGTGATCGTGATTGTTGCTCAGGTAGTGATAGTCAGGTTAATCACCGTTATAAACCAGGGGTCTGCTCAGGTCATGTGCTCTACTAATGAGCTGAATCAGGTTTTTGAGAGAGATGAGCAGTGCTGGGGGGCTTTGGAAACCCCTGATCGAAGCTTATGTGGGAGCACAGAATCTGCTTCACCTTTCGCTACTGAAACTCTGCATTATAGTTCTCCACAGCGAGGTAATGTCACATCTTCAATATTAGAGGCTGAGAATTAACTTCCTACAACAAGACTACATGTACATTTTAGATCCAGGGCTCCTAGTCCAAAAAAAGTCACTTAAGGAGTAGAGATGCGCCGATCTGATATTCATATCGGGTATCGGCTCCGATAGTGCCATTTTTCTCGTATCGGTCAGAGAGAGAACCGATCCAAATCCGAGAATTTTTATTTATTTTTTTCTCGATTGTGCGAATTATTCTGTTACTTCTGAAGCCATACGATAGCTTAATGTGAGCTACATATGAATATTTAAGTCCTTACATTAAAGTTCACACAAACTCTTTTCTCCGCTGTGGCTGTCAGTCATTCGTTCAGCTTTAAACCCTGCTCGCGTTTGGTTACAGCAGTCAGCTTGGTAAAGCTCTCTCCAACATCATTCTGTGTTCTCATTATACTGGATTTGTAAATACATGTCTATGATTTTGCAAAAAAGACTTTATCATCTTGCCAGAGTTTTATGTTGTTTTGTTACTTGCTACCGGGAGTCTGTGAGAACAAAACACAGGCGTAGAAAATACTATAAATAGTTTTAAACGTACACTGTAACTGAAATGTAAAACTGTTAAAAGAAAAGGCTCAAAAAACTATCGCACAGATATAATACACTACGCATTAATTTCTCTTCCCTTTGTGCTTTGCAGTTTTTAACACGAAGCGCTTACAATGTGCGCACATTGTAAGGGCTTCGTGCTCATAGACTGTCAACCCTCTACATTGCGAGTAAATCACTCGCATTATGCGACTAAATCTTCACTCTGGGCTACTAAATGATGTCTAATATTAGCCACTGGCTAATAAATTATCAGATTTTACTGTCGCCAGTGTGTGAGTTGGATGCTAAGTATAAGTTTAGCACAGATATTTTTTCACTCGCCGAACACTGACTGAGTGCTTCAGAGTTCTCTCTCCATCAAGCGATCTGTGCTATTTATCATTTCATCTCAATGGAAGCGCAGCGCACCTGTGTTTGTGTATTTGGCAGAGTAAACTCTAGTGTGGAAGGCGGCACAATCGCCGTGCTTTTTCACACGAGCAAATGAGAGAGAGTGTCTTACATAACATGCAGAATTGATGGGCTACATGTTAACGATATACTTTGTTGTATTTTTCCTGTAAAAATAACAGTTCCTTTTGGAATTATTCAACTTTTAAGAACTGCTGGGTTTTCCTGTAATAGGCGGAACTAATGCACAAACGACAAACTCATTGGCTGGTGCTCACCTATTATAGTCCCTGTTTTGATTTCAGCAAATCAATTAGAGCGAACGCACACAACCTGATTAATAATCATGAATCCAGTAGCTCATTAATCCCTAGTGCATTATATTGTTCTTATTAGTAGAATTTATATATTATTATCTTATCAGTATTATTGTTAGCTTTTACAGGAACACCGAATGACCAAAAAAAAGCACCAGCCCTAAGTTCATGGCTACCAAGTTTTAATTCTAATTACTAAACTTTTATTAAATACTTTATTCATATTATAATGCTTGACGATGATATTAAGGTGTACTTTCAGTATTTCAACAGTGGATATCAAAAACCTTATATAGCTGTTAAAATGGCATTATATAATATATATATTATATAATTATTTATCTTGAGGGTTGACTGTAATAAAAAACAGTGTGCTGACTGTATTTGTTTTGTCCTATAGTATCATATGTAGTCGTCTTATTAAAAAAAAATATGCTATACATTTAAAAGAAATTTATTTTAATTTTATAGTATATACTTGTATATAAATACATTCATGAATGTTTTAATGAATGGATTTTATAATAATACAAATAGCAATGTGTAACGTTTTACCATATTTAGTGCAACACTTTCCCACAAAATAGTTTTTCACTAAATGTTTGGATTTCTAAAACTATTGTGCACTTTTTTTTCTAGAATAACTTTTGCTGCCGAATAATCCACTAACCTAGTTTATGATAAATATTTGTCATAGATTATAAATATACATAAGCCTATATTTTTTCATATTTGTTTATATTATAATGAAGTAGTCTGTATCTAGTAGATTGTGAAAGACTGATTATCAGTTCCACACACAGATATATAAATTCTACATTTACTTAAATGAGGGAAAAAAACTTCACTGGTATCTGATCGGTATCGGCCAATACTGAACCCTAGGTATCGGAGGCGAAAAAGGCGGATCGGAGCATCCCTAGTAAGGACAATTGGGCTCCTATAAGAGAGAAAATTATAAAAAAATCTTAAGGCCACAGAATGGACCACGGTTTCTTTTCTTGCTTTATTTTTTAACATTTCAGTCATACTGTCATGTTTGTCTAATCTTTTCTTGTCTTTATCAGCATTTTTAATCCATATTGTAGATGTCCTGGGAACTAAGGTTCACTTAAAGTTGGAACTAAACGTCTTTTCCAACTTGAACTTTATGCAGTTGCAAAGAATTGATTATTACACAGAATCTGTGCAAATATCACAGACCATAATTATATCAGCATCACTTGGTCATTGAGTGTAGTTTGGGCTCTTAATCAATGCATCCTATAATTAGGGGTGTGCCCGGATAAGGCCTGAATACACGTTTTCGAAAAGGACATTGGCTGCAAACAAATGAATAATTCTGCGGAATATATTCGGCTGAGGCTGACACGGTCACCCTGGTGTGTCGGATAACTGGTGGAGCGAGGAATCAGCGCAATGTTACACAAACCTATGAAGTCACTACGCAAGAATGAGGTGACTGTTGAATGAGTCAAAAACCTCTGAATGAAAATGCGAATGCCTTGGAACTGAAATTAGAGTTTCCTATTATTCAGTTTGCATTTATTTAATGCACTTATGTCTAATTAATGGCACAGTGGCTTTGACACAA
The DNA here is from genome assembly GCA_018155175.1 of Sinocyclocheilus anophthalmus. Classification (NCBI taxonomy): domain Eukaryota; kingdom Metazoa; phylum Chordata; class Actinopteri; order Cypriniformes; family Cyprinidae; genus Sinocyclocheilus; species Sinocyclocheilus anophthalmus. The sequence continues at coordinate 67,299 of JADLZN010005004.1, forward strand.
ATCTGTATTGTTCAGTGCGCTCTATAAATAAAGTGATTGGACTTGAGAGCAAATCAAACAACCGCCTGCTGTTGACTCTCCGTGCATCTCATCTGTAACGTGTCATAGCAAATTAACACATGCTGTTGTGAATAATTAAGAGAAGCGTCTTCTCATAGTATAAGAACACGCAGTCTCATGAATAAGTATGAGACACCGACGCGTCATCGACTGTACTACAGTCCATTGCCAGTCCACAATTGTGACGTCAAACACGCTGTAGATTTTTAAACCCGGAAGATGAAACTGGTGCAAAAAAGCTTCAAAGGAACCGTTTTCTCCAACAGTTAAAAAACAAAAAAACAGTAAAAATTATGGGATGCTAACATTGTCTTCTATGATGTGCAACACAAACACCTCTGCTAAAATCTCAGGAGAAGTACTGTGGGGTCTCATGACCCTTTAACTTCAGGCCGTTTAAAGTATTAAATGTCTGGAATTGTCTTGATGATTTGCTGTAAACTGAAAGTAAAATAAGATTGTGCTGACTCAGTTGGTGCTCTGTAGCACTCGTGTCAAACTGCGGTCCTGATGTTCAGGAATGGCTGATTTAATAAAAGTGAATTCATCAAGCAGCAAAAACCGCTGTGCACTTTGAACATCAGTCACGGTTTCGGTTCACATGCTGTCTTTGTAAACTGCTTCACGGCTAATGTGTCGAGCTGTGTTGATTCACAAAGCTGCTGTGGTGTTCGTTTTTCTCTTTCTATTCTAGTAATTAGTTGAATGAAACTCCATTTTCTGAATAATTGTTCCTCCCCCTTCAGGATCAACCCATGGCAGGATTTCAGCTGACTAGGACTATCGGGGATGTTTCTGCTACGTATAAATTCACTGCTAAATACGTGCTGAAGGCTGGACAGAAAGTAACGGTACGTATCGTCACATCCTTGTAGATTTGTGCAGTTGATTATGAATAAAACACTGGTCACCTGACCGGACATTAGTGGGGGAACATGCCTCTGGCATTGGGTCATCTGTATGCGTGTTGGTTTCTGTCAGATCTGGGCGTCTAATGCAGGCGTGAGCTCCAGCCCTCCTGCAGACCTGATCTGGAAGAGCCAGAGCTCGTGGGGGAGCGGTGAGAACGTTAAAGTACTTCTGCTGAGCCCAGGAGGAGAGGTGAGACCTGCATCTGCTGTCAGATGTGACGGCCATCACATTACAGGACTGTTCTGAAGTGTCCCTGTCCCTACAGGAAGTGGCTGTGAGGAGCACAGTATTCAGGACTGCAGTGGAGGAGGAAGATGAGGAAGAAGAGGAAGCTGAAGTCATTGAGGAGCGTTTCTTTCACCAGCAGGTCTGATATCAACTAATACATCTGCTTTGTGTATGTGTGCGTGCGTATGGGAGAGTGTGTGTGTGAGAGAGCTTCTGGCTCAGTGTCCTGCTTTGTGTTTGCACAGGAGGATCCTCGTACCGCCAAGAGAGGCTGTGCGATCATGTGATCAACTCTACAGCCAATCAGAGCAGGCAGCTGAACCACCATAAAGCTTCCTGTGTGGTCTTTTCAGAGTGAAGTCTCTTTTCTTTATTTTGAATTATGCTTTTTAAAGTCTTTTTCACTTCAGTTTGTTTTCAGATTGTGAAATGTCTATGAGCCTGAATTTAAAGAACCAAATGTTTTTCTTTTCATGTGCAAGTTGTAACTGTGAGGACTCTTTTCTAGACGATGTCCCCGTCAGATTCTGTGACTAACCTTTTTTTTTTTTTTTTTTTTTTTTTTGAAATCATGTTTATATTAATTTTATAAGATTGCATTTTAGGTCTCTTTTATAGACAGTTTTTATAATGGCTCAGTTTTTAGTGAGTTTATTACGGACCGATACATTTGCATGCTAGTTTGAATGATATTAAAGTTTGTGATTGTATTTAAAGCAGCTGTTCAAAAGTAATTCACTACATGATGGCGGGCCTGACGCGTCTCTTCAGCAGCGCATGATCGACAGCCTGTCACATGATCCGCTCCAACTGCAAGACTTCACTCAGTCCTCAGATTTCAGGGAAATGTAGCACAAGTGACTTGGTTTTCTGTGTGTGAGGTGTAGGGTGTTTATTAGACGTGATGTATGAACCGCTGTCATTATTCCTGCTGAAGAGATGCAGTTTTGGGTCTGAAACTCCTCTTTCTCTTTGACTGTATATTAGCGCTCCGTGTCAGATCTAATATGATCGCTGGACGCAGTGGGGAAGCTATGAAACCTCCAGATTCAGTACTGTATTTTTTTTACAGATTGTCAGAGCTGAAATGTTTTGTAATGCTTTCGTCTGTACTATCTAACCAACACTAGCCTTACGCATTTGTTTTAATTTGATGTTTAATCTTTTATTTTAAGAATTGTCACATGCATGCTTTATTTTTCTGCAGCCTTTATATTTCAAATGATCAAATAAAGTGTTGACTATTTTCAGGCTGTCCTCTTCTTTCATTGCTTGGTCTTACTAATGTGCACCTGTATGGTTGAGATGTGAGGTTTAGAAAAGCCCTCTTGCAGCTCCTCTGGAATGGGAAATGAACTGTGTTGGATGAGCTGGTTTGTGTCATCGGCGATATCTGGCTTTTTACAATTATCTTTGTTCAGCTAATGCTTTCTGGAGAAAAAGCTGCTTTAACTGAAAGACTGGGGAGGCACTCGCTCGGCTAACCAGTGTATAAACGGACAATATTAAATATGAAATCCTCTCATTTGCCCCTTAAAAGAGGCAGAGGTGAGCTGGGACAGTCCATAGGAGAGCAGCCATTCAGCAGCGGTGTGGACCTTTATCTCTCATATTTAATAGCTCCATATCAGTCATTAACACCATAATATCACATAATAAAAACCATTTCAATTCCTAGTGAGGGATGTTTCTATAGCAATCAGTTGCCACCTGCTTCAAGTAACTGCTGTGGAATCTTAACTTCAGTGCACTTCAGACAGTAGGGTTGTTCCTTGCAGTCTGCTGAAGGTGGATTTAACCCACCAGATATCTGCAGCTGTGAAAGTGAGAGTCTTCTAGTTCAGTCCTTCTGAGGCTGCAATGAACACCATGAGAACACGCTGCAGTCACAACATGCAAATGATTTGAATAATGCTTCATATTAAAATCTATATTAATGCAACACAAAAACAAATATAGGTAATGACAACCGCCTGTGGTCTCCGCCACGCACAGTTTAGCATTATTTACAACAAATCAAAAGGAAACATCTGCCGCACTTCAAAGTCATTTCTTGTCCTGCATTGCATGAACTCTTCTCCCAATTCTTTTCCATGAACTGGAATGAGCGCAAAGGATTGTGGGTGTTGGGAGGACACACCTGATGCATTTTTCTAAATGAGCTGAATGAAAGCTGTGAAACGAAGGTCTTTGGCAGACTGATGATGCAGCAGCTCACATATTTAGCCTTCTGAGAGAGTCGGATCAGAGAAAACAACACCTGACGTACAGCTTTACTGACATGAAGAGAAGCGCAGATGTTATTGTTGAGCTGCTCGTCGAGTTCACACGATGCATCAGAAACTGTCCGCTCAAATGAAAGACGGGGATGTCTGTCGAACCAGACTCTGTTCTGCGGACGGCTGCTGTAGAGCTCCTGCAGCTCAAACACACACACATTAAACACACCTGATCAGGTGAACACGAGGGGAGTGTGAACTAGGGCTGGGTAAAAAATTAGATATCTCGATATTAATCGATTATCATTTTTACGGAACAATATCAATTCTTAAATCCTAAGAATCGATTAATCTAGCCTGTTTTCAGTTAATGGATGGAACGTTGCCTTCAACGGAACGTCCCATCCAATAAATCGCAATAAGCTTTGGGTACTTTTAATATGAAACAAAGTCTCAGATTTCAAATTCTGTCCGTTGTATTGCAGTATTCAAACATTTAATGCTGTTTTGGCATTGTTTAATGCGGAGTGACAGACGCATGTGAGCTAATCATCTCCTCCACATTAATACCAGCTTCGGCACAAAATAAACATGACTAAACATCCGAAGGTAAGTTAAAAGAAAGAGTACAAATTTACAATCCGTATCCCGTCTCATGTAATCGCTCAATCAGTGTTTCAGCCTCACAAAGACCTCAATATAACACGGCTTGTAGACGATGCCACGTCACAGTTACCTCAGAAAAACATAAAAAATATGAAAAAACATATTCAGTGACAATAAACTCATTAGTCAGAAAAATAAACTGTAGAGAGGGGCATTTTGCTAAATATTTGCACCATATAATATATTCATTATAATTTTTACTGTTCTTCAATGTTTTATTTATGTTTGAATAAATCCATCAAGATTTTATGACAGCCACCATTATTTTTATATTTAAAACTTAGAATTTAAGTAGAAATATTATTATGTAATTGTTACTTTATTATTTTAAAAACTTCATTAGGTGTAATTTTAACAAATGAGTTAATTTTAACCTTCAATATTATAGTAATGTAGAACTAACTGGCTCTCATGTATGTTTTACAGCATTAGTTTTAGAGATTGTTTTTCCTTGAGAAAATTTGGCATGTACTGTACCTGATATATAGCCAAAATAATCGATATTGAATCGAATCGTAAGCTTGTGAATGAGAATCGAATCGTGCAATTTGTGTCAAAACCCAGCCCTAGTGTGAACAGGTGGAGTCTGGCTCGAGCGCTGCTTTCGCTTCATCACACAAAGGGCATGGCTCCTGGAGCAATGAATCCCTGCTGCCTAATGCAGACTGATGGACAGAACTGTGCTCTTCACCTTCACTAGCTGAATAGCATGCTACTTCTGCAGTCTGCAAATGTTGCTATGTATACGTAGGGCAGTGTATTGTGTTGTCCACAAGATGTCGCTCTGACACTGTTGTGTTAGGGCAGATTCAAGTATTTTTAGCGCTGTTTGAGCCTTTTGATGTACTGTAGTGTTGATAGGCGTGTAGTGCGCCATCTTTTCTTTCATGTTATCAACACTATAGGTAAGTCACCTTAACAGTAGTGGAAATTTCAATTTAAAATATCTTTGTTATTATCGCTCTAAAGTTCTGTCTATTGAGATATTTTGTGTTCTAAACTGCTAAAGACCTAAATGCAGAGTAATATGGAGAGTTCAAATGTTTTTTGCTCTTTCTTTGGAGCGTGATTAATACAGGGTGGCTGATGCAAAGCTATGTATGATAATATAAGCAGCGAGAGATTGTTATTTAATTTAAATGTATTTCACTAGTTTAAAACTTAAGTGAGTTCATGTTATCAACACTATAGATGCCGTGCTGTGGAATAAACGGTCAAGCCACGATCCCGAACCCCTCTGTGACCGTGTCTCCTCTCTACCACCACCCACGAACACACAACACAGCGCAGAGTAGCAGCGGCGGTGCTAGAGGCCTGTTAGCATGCAGAGAGAGAGGGGGGGCTACATCTTTGGTGCCGTGACCCGGATCGTGGCACCACTAGACCAAAGAGGAAGAGAATTCTACAGCCAGTGGTTTGAATGCTGAACTCTATGTAACAGACAAACTGAAAATCTTAACCGAACTGGTGATTTTGGGGATACATTGCCATCACTGCTATATCCTTTACAGCCTGCTGGGAATCTGAACTGTTTTGCCGTTTCAGTTTGTGATTTGCTGTTATGTAAAACATATTTGATGGTTGATTGATAAATAAAATAAAACTTAATTTTTTGCCTATTGAAATTTATGTAATTTTTCTGGGATTACTGTGCATCTACAAACCCGATTCCAAAAAAGTTGGGACACTGTACAAATTGTGAATAAAAACAGAATGCAATGATGTGGAAGTTTCACATTTCAATACTTTATTCAGAATACAACATAGATGACAAATCAAATGTTTAAACAGAAAATGTATAATTTTAAGGGAAAAAAAAGTTGATTTTAAATTTCATGGCATCAAAAAAGTTGGGACAAGGCCATGTATACCACTGTGTGGCATCCCCTCTTCTTTTTATAACAATCTGCAAACGTCTGGGGACTGAGGAGACAAGTTTGCTCAAGTTTAGGAATAGGAATGTTCTAGTATGGCTTCTAGTTGCTCAACTGTCTTAGTTCTTCTTTGTCGCATCTTCCTCTTTATTATGCGCCAAATGTTTTCTATGGGTGAAAAATCTGGACTGCAGGCTGGCCATTTCAATACCCAGATCCTTCTTCTACGCAGCCATAATGTTGTAATTGATGCAGTATGTGGTATGGCATTGTCATGTTGGAAAATGCAAGTCTTCCCTGAAAGAGACGACGTATGGATGGGAGCATATGTTGTTCTAGAAGTTGGATATACCTTTCAGTATTGATGGTGCCTTTCCAGATGTGTATGCTGCCCATGCCACACGCACTCATGCCACCCCATACCATCAGAGATGCAGGCTCTGAACTGAGCGCTGATAACAACTTGGGTTGTCCTTGTCCTCTTTAGTCGTATGCCATTGCTTCCCAGTTTCAAAAAGAACTTCAATTTGATTCGCTAACCCATAACAGTTTTCCACTTTGCAGAGAAAAGGCCTGCGCTTCTGGATCATGTTTAGATATGCTTCTTTTTTGACCAATAGAGTTTTAGCCGGCAACGGCGAATGGCACGGTGAATTGTGTTCACCGACAATGTTTTCTGGAAGTATTCCTGAGCCCCATGTTGTGATTTCCATTACAGTAAAATTCCTGTATGTGATACAGTGCCGTCTAAGGGCCCGAAGATCAAGGGCATCCAGTATGGTTTTCCGGCCTAGACCCTTACGCACAGAGATTGTTCCAAATTCTCTGAATCTTTGGATGATATTATTGCACTGTAGATGATGATAACTTCAAACTCTTTGCAATTTCTCTCTGAGAAAATCCTTTCTGATATTGCTCCACTATTTTTTTTGGTACCAATTTTATTGGTGATCCTCTGCCCATCTTGACCTTTGAGAGACACTGCCACTCTGAGAGGCGCTTTTTATACCCAATCATGTTGCCAAATTGACCTAATAAGTTGCAAATTGGTCCTCCAGCTGTTCCTTATATGTACATTTAACTTTTCCCAACTTTTTTGGAATGTGTAGCTCTCATGATATCCAAAATGAGCCAATATTTGGCATGACATTTCAAAATGTCTCACTTTCAACATTTGATATGTTATCTATATTCTATTGTGAATAAAATATAAGTTTATGAGATTTGTAAATTATTCCATTCCTTTTTTACTCACAATTTGTACAGTGTCCCAACTTTTTTGGAATTGGGTTTGTACTTGATATTCAGTGAGACGCTACATCAACATTTAGGTGTAAACTGACAAGCCAATTTAGTTTGAGTTTGTAAGTTTTTGGGATAAACTGGTTGTATATTTCCCTGTGCAAATCTCACTGAAATATAAAGCTTACTTTAGAACCTTTTTATTTCTACGAGATTGGAACATTTTACGTAGATTCAACACCTACTTACAATCCAATTACACTGGCATTTAACCTGCTTGCACATAGTAAATACACATTTACATTCTACAATGTCGCAGACTTATGCAAACTCAACTCAAAACATGCAGTGCTCCTTTTCTGGCGCATCCAGTCTCCTACCGCCAGCAGAGCATGTCACAAATGACCCACCACACCCTATGAACTCGCTCTATGCTGACCAGTATGTGACGCCAGCCCATGCTTTAAGGCTGCCAGGCACTGGGGCCTCAGGGCAGGTACCGCCACTTTGTTTTGACAACAGCCCAGATGCAAGACCAGGTGGCCAGGTAGATAGGGCGTTTGAGGCCTCTGTTCGCAAATGCAGTGGCCATGAGCCCTCAGGAGCCACGCCTTGGCAAAGCTCTACACATCATATTTTCGTTGAGATGCCAGCTGTGCAGCAGTCGCTCAAACCCCATCCAGTTGTATCACCATATCCAGGCCAGCCGACTAGGCCCGGCCCCCAGGCTTACTCGAGTTATTCGTATCCCCCTTCTGTGCCTGCACCGAGTCTTCAGAGCCCACCAGCAGCGAATATTACAGTTAAGCACGTAGCTGCAGGGCAGGCCCTTCAAGTGTATTCCCCTGAAGCCACATTTCACACCACTCAAGGTCCAAGCTATGGTGGAGCCAACCCGTTGCCCCCGTCTGCTAATGCATGGGTTCCCAGCATAACCCTACACAGCCCTCAGGTAGTGTTAGAACAGGCAGCCGCTGATGCTCCACTTGATCTGTTTCCTCGACAAACCCAGATTCACCCTTCCCACCTCAACATGCATGCCAATCGGCCCACCCACATGTGACACAGTTCAGGCCTCCTGCTCGAGCAGTCACCAACCAGTGCCTTCCCATGGCAGCCCATGGTGGTTTCCTGCAAACTCATCAGGTGAAAAATGTTCAAGTCTTCACAGGAAATCCAGACTGTAGGATACTGGTGGAAGACTGGATTTGCGACTTGCAGTACCTCTTGGAGGCAATAGAGCTCCCAATGCACATTCGCTTCTCCACGGTTGTACGACACCTGGGTGGTGAAGCCCGAAATCTCATCCTTAACCTACCTCCCCATGATCAGACCCCTGAGAAAGCATTCGAGGAGCTGAGGGCCGAATACAGCGACACACGAGGCCTTGATCCTCTGGCTGACTTCTATGAGCGGAGCCAGAATTCAGGGGAGTCTGCCTGTTCTTATGCTATAGCACTGGAGGCAAAGTTGCGGACGGTAGAGGAGAAGCAAAGAGGAGGTAAGCCCATCCTGGATCGAGATAGCAAATTAACCCGGCAGTTCATTAGGGGTCTTACCGACGAGGACGTGTACACAAGAATCGCACCAATGGCACCCAGGCTCTTGAGCTTCAGAGAGCTGTAGGCAGAGCTCCGAAATCTATCTAGAGAAACTAAGAAGTTCCAGACACAGAGTAAAGCAAAGAAAACATATGCTCAGGTGCATGTAACATCAGGAGTGGGTGGAAACACCAAAATGGACAGGCCAAAGCACACATCTGAAATATCAGAGTTGACAGAAATGGTTAAGAAGTTAGCTCTCATTCAGGAAGAACAAATGGCTAAGCTGTCCCAACTAGAGTTGAGAATGACCTCTCACCCCTTGCCTCCCCATTAACTGTTCAGCCAGCAAAGGGAAAAGCAAACCAGAGTCCAAGCTTTGTCTGTTACCGGTGTGGAGAGCCAGGGCACACAGCCAGAGTGTGCCGAGCAGTGCTTCCGGTTCCAAGACTAGCTGAAGCCCAGCAGCCTAAGATACCTGCTGATGGACACATGCACTCTGCTCAACATTTAAACGCTTAGTGCCCATGGCAGCTGGGGCATCCATGGGTACACAGCAAGGGCCCCACCCACCTGTCAAGAGAATTTGCACTGAAGGAGGGGAAACACACCTAGTGGGTCCCAGGAACGAAGGGGAAGTGGAAGTCAACAACAAGACATGCAAGGCTCTCATTGACTCCGGCACACAGATCACCAGCATTACACACAACTACTGGCAGAGCCACCCAGCTCTACAGAAGCAGAAGCTACAGGCTTCTAAAATACCAATAGAGGGTGCAGCAGGTCAGACCATGCCCTACCATGGTGTCCTGCACATCGACCTGAAAGTGCTGGGGAAAGAGTTCAAGGCTGTACCTACCTTCGTTGTTCCTGATTCCGACTATCGCTCTTCAGTCCCTTTGTTGGTGGGAACCAATGTCATTCGAGCCTCCCGAACCCAGCTTCAAGCAGCTTATGGCCCGCAGTTTCTGCTCCAGGTCAAAGAGAAGCATCCAGAGTGGTACACAGCTTTACTAAAGGTGGAGAGTGCCAAGCAAAGTGAAATGCATGACGTTGTGGGTCCTGCTGTTTATGCAGGTCATACAATACACATCCCTGGTGGGAAAGAGATGGATTTAAGGTGCAGGATTAAAACTGGCCCTCAAAGGAAGACCTATACAGCCCTGATAGAAAGCCATCCCTCCTTGCAGCTCCCTCAGGACGTCTTAGTGGCCAAGGTGCTTGTGAATGTGAAAAGAGGTTGTGCTCCAGTTAGAGTGATGAATCTTTCCCAGCGAGTCATTACGATCAAACGACATACAAGTCTGGCCAGTGCAGTCCTGGTGGACAAGGTGGTAGAGTTCCCTGATAAAAAGCATGGTGAAGCTGGGAACAGAGGGGCATGTCTCAGTCTGAATCAAGTAGTGACTAGCTGCGGGATTGATCTAAGTGAAGCAGCAGTGGAAAGTGAGGACCAACGTGCTCTACTTAAGGATCTGCTGGACAAGAATGCGGATGTGTTCTCCCAACATCCCATGGACTACGGTCACACCACAACAATACAACATGAGATTCCCCTGGTTGACCCGAGGCCCTTCCGAATGCCATACCGCAAAATACCCCCCTCCCAGTGGCAAGATGTGAGGCGGTTATTGATGGAGATGGAGACCGTAGGAGTCATTCGCCCCAGTAAAAGTCCATACGCATCCCCTGTGGTGGTTGTGACCAAGAAGGATGGGTCACTCTGATTGTGTATCGACTACAGGAAGCTCGCTCCTGCGGCACTCGAGATGCATTCCCTCTGCCAAGGATAGAGGAGGCTCTAGAGGCTTTAGGACAAGCAAAGTACTTCTCCACCCTTGACCTTACATCTGGATACTGGCAGGTAGAGGTTGCGGAACAAGACAAGCACAAGACAGCATTCAGCACTCCCATGGGGCTGTTTGAGGCCAATAGAATGCCTTTTGGGCTGCAAAACTCACCCTCCACCTTTCAAAGGCTGATGACCTCCTGTTTCGGGGACTTAAATTTCACCCATCTCCTTATTTACCTTGACGATATTATTATTTTCTCTAAGTCCTTTAATGACCATTTAGAGAGGCTCCAGCTGGGTTTCGATAGGCTTCGGGAGCATGGCTTAAAGCTGAAACCATCCAAGTGCCAGATTGTGAGGAAAGAAGTGCAGTACTTTGGCCACTTGGTGTCTGCGGAGGGCATCAGGACAGACCCAGAGAAGATCAACAAGGTCAAGGATTGGGAGAAGCCTACTAATCGTAGGGAAGTGCTACAGTTTTTAGGCTTCGCGGGTTACTATAGGAGGTATGTTAAGGACTACTCTAACTTGGCTGCTCCGTTATACCGCTTACCTCCGGTGACCCTAGAAAGAAGAAAAGAGGAACCCATAATAGCCCAGGCCCTGACCAGCCATTTCTGTGGACTGCTGAATGCGAGGAGGCCTTTCAGTCTTTAAAAGAAAAGCTGATAAGTGCACCAGTGCTAGGCTATCCGGACTACAGTCAGCCCTTTCTGCTGCAGACTAGTACAGGTCCAAGATGGGGTGGAAAGGGTTATTGCGTATGCGAGCAGAGGCCTGAACCCACCCGAGACGAGGTATCCGGCACACAAGCTTGAGTTCCTCGCTCTCAAGTGGGCCGTGATGGATAAGTTCCATGACCACCTCTACGGACGCAAGTTCTCTGTTCTGACAGACAATAACCCTCTGAAATATGTAATGACCTCAGCCAAACTCGACGCCACAGGTCAGCGATGGGTTTCTTATCTGTCCATATTTGACTTTGATATCCAGTATCGGAGGGGACAGGATAACTCCAACGCTGTATCGCATATGTCCAATCAGGAGGTGGCGGAGACCCTGCAGTCCTGCCCGCAGCAGTTGAGGACTGGTAGACCGAGACATGAGGAGGCACAAACCACCCAGGAGCCTGAGGAATTCTCAGGTGAGGACACAGCTGTTACGGGGGGGCCTGAGAGCGGTCAGCCGCTGGAGACCAGTGAGGTGTATATGGATGTGGGGATGGAGGCATTGCCTGCTATGACCACACAGGAGCTTCGAGCGGGGCAGAAGGAAGACCGAGTCATCGGTCCCATCCTCCACTTAAAGAGCAGGAACCACAAACCAAGCCACAGTGAGAGGATGGAGGTGGGCGCCACCGGGGGTCTCCTTTTAAAAGAGTGGCGAAGGTTAGTGGTAAAAAAAGGAATCCTGTATCGCAGTGTCACAGACTGTCATAAAGGGGTGGTGGAGCAACTAATATTGCAAGAAAAGCTGCGTGAAACAATCAAAACAGCCCTTCACAATGACTCCGGGCATATGGGATTTGAGAGGACACTGCAGATGATAAGGGAAAGATTTTACTGGCCAAGAATGTTCCAGGAGATCAAGGCTTGGTGCAAACAGTGTGAGAGGTGCTGCCTTAGAAAACCTCCCACAGCCAACGTCAGGGTCCCCCTTGTCAGTATCCATACCAGTGCCCCCATGGAGCTGGTCTGTGTGGACTTCTTGACACTGGAGAAGTCCAAGGGTGGCATGGAGAATGTGCTTATTGTTACAGATCACTTTTCCCGCTACGCGCAGGCCTACCCCACCAGGGACCAAAAGGCAGGCACAGTAGCCAGGGTCTTGTGGAGGAATTTCTTCTGCTGTTTTGGGTTCCCTGCAAGATTACACGCTGATCAAGGGCGCAATTTTGAAAGTGCAATTGTGAAGGAGCTATGCAAGTGTACTGGCATCACTAAAACCCACACTACGCCCTACCACCCCCAGGGCAACGGGACCACTGAAAGATTCAACCGCACCCTGATGAACGAACCCCACCCCGAACCCACAACACAGCGCAGCGTATCATCGGCTTGCTAGAGGGCCTGTAGCACGCAGAAGAGAGAGGGCTACATAGATAAATACCTGCATTTTACAAATGTGCAATAGCACACACAACTGCACACACTAATAGACTTCTTGACTATTCTGACATTTGATCGATTATTTGAGCTGAAGTCATTACATAATATCTGCATGAAGATTCTTCCAACTTCTCCTCCTTTTGTTTCACTGAATACGAATTATTACCTAATTCACATTCTCACGCACACTGAATTCTCCTAAGCTGTAGCAAAGGGGCATGACTGAACTCATTGTTAGCATTATTTATGAGTCATTCTGTTTACTGATAAAGAGAAGTAACGGTGCCAACTCATATAAAATAAACTCTTTTAGTGTTTGACTAACTAGGCGAGTCTTTGCTAAACAAGACAACAGCTGTTACATCCAGAGTAAAGATGAACTCAGAACACTCTGATGTACGCAGTCAGGCTGTCAGGGATTCATCAGTCACTTCAGTCACCATCCAGGATAATCACCCGATCACAGTCACCTGAGTTCTGATCACCCGCACCTGCTGTCACCAATCAAGCCACACTACAAATACACACACAGCACAGCCACTCACTATCCGGTCTACCGTTCACTTCTATGGACTGTTCTGGGCTCTCTCAGCTGAACTCACCTAGAAAGACTTACCTTCTGATCCTTCTGCGATCCTCCAACAACTCCTTGGAATCTGTTCCACGATCTCCACGAAACCGGCATAAGATACTCTCCATCAGAACTCAGATAAGAACCCTGGAATCATTCCCTGTGTTGACACTCACCTGCCTTTACCTCACCCGTTCCAGTCCTCTGCTGCTCATATCAATAAACCATCCTGTTTTGCACTTACCTGTTGTGTCTGGCCTTGCTTTGTGACACAGGCGAGCTGTGTGTAATAGACAGACATTTCTGAACTTCTGCTCATGCATCTGCAAAGGATACACAGGGCCGACAGGAATTTCTTTACTAGTAATTTACTTTCATTCTGAAAGTGCCGTAGGACACATTGCCATATATAAGATTTTCAATCCGATCTTTTATGATTCATTGAATTTACTGGATGTGTTAGCAGCACTTCAGCTGCTATGAGAGCTGACATTATCAGCAGGATTCTTTACTGCCTTTTCCTCTATGCTACTTCAGGAAGAGCTCTGATGCAAATGATGCTTAGACAGTGTGACATTAAGAGTGTTTAAGTCATTAAAACAGCAGTTATTTGTATGTTTCAGTTTGAGAGCACGAGCGCCTTCCGTCTCTTGTGTCCACAGGTGAGTGTGTGTGCTTTACCTTTAGTGAAGCTTGCGAGCACGGGCAGCGGTGTCTCTGTTAAACCACGTCAAGTCACCTTTATTTATATAGCGCTTTTAACAATACAGATTGTGTCAAAGGAACTGTACAGCATTAATTAGGACATTAGTCATTAATGCAAAATCACAATAGTAAACACTCAATTTCAGTTAAAGGCAGTTCATCATTGAATTCAGTGATGTCATCATCCAGCTCAGTTCAGTTTAAATAGTATCTTTGCAATCAAATCGCTGGAAATGAAGTGTCCCCAACTAAGCAAGCCAGAGGAACCAAAACTCCATCGGTGACAGAATGGAGAGAAACCTTGGGAGAAACCAGGCTCAGTCGGGGGGCCAGTTCTCCTCTGACCAGACAAAACCAGCAGTTCAATTTCAGGCTGCTGCAAATTCACATTGTGCAGAGGACTAATCTGGTTCCTGTGGTCTTTGTTCACTACATTCAACAAATCACGTGCTCCGTCACATCTCAAACTCTAAGGCTTGAGGTTTAGTCATTCTTTGACAGTCCACAGAGCTACCCGGTTCACTGAACTGCGCATGTGCTGCCAATAGCACCGTGCTGCTCTGGAGGGAGGAATTTCAGTGAACGAGAAATATGAGTCAACGAGAATGATTCGTTCACGAACAAATCATCACTAGTGTAGTAAGAACTCTAGCTGCTGCATTTTGGACCATCTGGAGTTTGTTTATTAAGCATGCAGAACAACCACCCAATAAAGCATTACAATAATTTAACCTTGAGGTCATAAACGCATTAACATTTCTGCGTTTGACATTGAGAGCATAGGTCATAATTTAGATATATTTTTGAGATGGAAAAATGTTTTACAAATGCTAGAAACGTGACTTTCAAAGGAAAGATTGCTATCAGATAGCACACCTAGGCTCCTAACTGATAATGAAGAATTGACAGAGCAGCCAAACATGTTGTAAGACATGTTCTAGGTTATTACATGCAGAGGTTTTAGGTTCTATAATTAACACCTCTGTTTTTTCTGAATTTAGCAGTATGAAATTATTCGTCATCCAGTTTTTTTTTTTTTTCAATAATCCCCGAACTACGCATTCCGTTAGTTTTTCAAATTGGTATGTTTCGCCGGGCCGCAAAGAAATATAGATCTGAGTACTCATCAGCATAACGTTAAAGCTACACCCGTTTCCGATGATAGCTCCCCTAGGGTAACATCAAGCGTGAAGGTAACGGCCCTAGTCTACTTGAGTACTCCATACCGCACTTTGATTGAATGATACCTCTTCATTCACTGCGACGACATGTTGGCGGTCAGATAAGTACAATTTGAACCATGCTAATGCACTTCCATTGAGAGGAATCATCAGGAACATTACTACTGCACTCTTCATCACCTCACACGTACTGCTGTCATCTGACACAAACTAGCAGGTCCTGGAGACTTCCCTACTTCAGTTTTTTAATGTGTCTCAAAGGCCCCACTATTACAGAGATTATATTATTATTACTATTATAGAGACCATTGTGTGTTAATAAACTGTTTCTTTGATTCGAATGTTTCTGTATCCAGTGCTTTTTTGACTTCAGTGATGTGAAAGTCAGTATGCAGCACAGACAGCATCACTCGAACCGTACTGAGCTGACTAACGTGACCTAGAAAGCGTCTCTCGAACCCTAGTGCGCTGACTATCGTGACCTAGACAGCATCTCTCGAACCCTAGTGCGCTGACTGACGTGAGCTAGACAGCATCTCTTGAACCCTAGTGCGCTGACTGACGTGAGCTAGACAGCATCTCTTGAACCCTAGTGCGCTGACTGACGTGAGCTAGACAGCATCTCTTGAACCCTAGTGCGCTGACTGACGTGAGCTAGACAGCATCTCTTGAACCCTAGTGCGCTGACTGACGTGAGCTAGACAGCATCTCTTGAACCCTAGTGCGCTGACTGACGTGAGCTAGACAGCATCTCTTGAACCCTAGTGCGCTGACTGACGTGAGCTAGACAGCATCTCTTGAACCCTAGTGCGCTGACTGACGTGAGCTAGACGGCGTCTCTCGAACCCTAGTGCGCTGACTGACGTGACCTAGACAGTGTCACTCGAACCCTAGTGCGCCGACAGACGTGACCTGGACAGCGTCTCTCGAACCCTAGTGCGCTGACAGACGTGATCTAGACAGCGTCTCTCGAACCCTAGTGAGCTGACTGACATGACCTAGACAGCGTCTCTCGAACCCTAGTGAGCCAACTGACGTGACCTAGACAGCGTCGCTCGAACCCTAGTGC
Source organism: Sinocyclocheilus anophthalmus (assembly GCA_018155175.1). Lineage (NCBI taxonomy): Eukaryota > Metazoa > Chordata > Actinopteri > Cypriniformes > Cyprinidae > Sinocyclocheilus > Sinocyclocheilus anophthalmus. The sequence continues at coordinate 83,467 of JADLZN010005004.1, forward strand.
GCTGACAGACGTGATCTAGACAGCGTCTCTCGAACCCTAGTGCGCTGACTGACGTGAGCTAGACAGCATCTCTTGAACCCTAGTGCGCTGACTGACGTGAGCTAGACGGCGTCTCTCGAACCCTAGTGCGCTGACAGACGTGATCTAGACAGCGTCGCTCGAACTCTAGTGAGCTGACTGACGTGACCTAGACAGCGTCTCATGAACCCTAGTGAGCCAACTGACGTGACCTAGACAGCGTCGCTCGAACCCTAGTGAGCTGACTGACGTGACCTAGACAGCGTCTCTCGAACCCTAGTGCGCTGACAGACGTGATCTAGACAGCATCTCTCGAACCATAGTTTTAACAAAATAGTGTATTTTTGTTATTATTTAAGTTATTTTAAATAGATAGAAGACAAACTCTACTATTTCAGAACTCTTACCCGTAGTAATTATCACGCGACGGAAGCGGCTCACCAGAAGTAGGCGCGTCCCGGAGGAGGTTCCTACTGACTGCTTTCATTTGTTTTTTCTTTTTAAAGTATAATTTACCTCGAAAATTGCAATTCCCAACGGGCAATAAATAACGACTATGAACATCTACGTGTATAAATAAATAAAATAATAAATGAGCGCGCAATAAAATATAGGGAAAATTAAATAGTGTTACATTTACATTTAGTCATTTAGCAGATGCTTTTATAAGCGACTTACAAATGAGGACAATAGAAGTAATCAAAATCAACAAAAGAGCAATGATATACAAGTGCTATAACAAGTCTCAGTTAGCTTAACACAGTACACGTATCAATTTTTTTATAATTATATATTAAATAAAAAGAAAACAGATAGAATAGAAAAAGAATGGAGCAAGCTATTGTTAGAGGCCTTTTTTTGCTTTTGTTAATTTTATAATAAAAAAGAAACAATCAATACAAAAAGATTAAAGCTGCTAGTGTTTTGATTTTTGATTTTTTTTTTTAAAGAAAACAAGCATTTAGTAAATAGATTGCAAGTCTAAAAGGGACAATTTTTTAAAGCATGAATTGAATAGAGAGGCTGAGTTTAGAGGTGAAATAAAGGTGGAAACAGATGTGTTTTTTAGTCGTTTCTTGAAGATGGTTAGCTGCTCGGATTGATTTGGGCAGGTTACTCCACCAGGAGGGAACAGTTAATGTAAATGTCTGTGAAAGTGATTTTGTGCCTCTTTGGGATTGCACAATAAAGCGACGTTCACTTGCAAGCTTCTAGAGGGCACATAAGTGTGAATTAATGAATTTAGGTAAAGGGGTGCAGATCCAGTGCTGGTTTTGTAGGCAAACATTAATGCCTTGAATTGAATGCGAGCAGCTGCTGGTAGCCAGTGCAGACTGATGAACAGAGGTTTTTGTTTCAAAGATAAAGCTTTATCGATTCTTCATGAGTTATACTGTATGTTAAACACACCGGTCCAACACTGTTTTGTTTTGTTGCAAAAATCAGCAATTTGCATTTAGTTAAAGGGGTCATATTATGCTTTTTCACTTTTTGAATTTTAGTCCGCTTGTAGTGT